>CAXHWN010001131.1:1162700-1350200 GCA_964020975.1 Hermodice carunculata | reverse complement strand
GCCATTCCAACTTCAATTTATAGGTTTGTGACATAAATAGCCACATCTAACGAACCATGAACCAAAGTAGCAGAAATTTAATTTATGCAAATTGGGTGAATACACAAAATTTAAATCTGTTGAATAGCTTCAAAACTATCATAGAGGTGCCATTTCAACTTCACTCTATATGTTTGTGATATAAATGCATTGAATGAACCATGAATCAAAGTTGTAGGATTTTGATTTATGTGAATAAAGTGAATACACAAAATCTAAATCTTGAATAACTTCAACACTATTATACATAGAGGTACCACTGTAACTTCAATTTGTAGGTTTGGGACATAGGTGCATTCAATGAACCATGAACGAAAGTTGTAGGCTTTTAATTCATGTAAATTATGCAATAAACAAAATTTAAGTCTTGAAAAACTCCATAACTGCTGTAGATAGTGGTATCATTCAAACTTAAGTTTATAAGTTTGTGACACAGCCACATCCAATAAACCAAGAACCAAATTTGTAGCATTTTGATTCATACAAATTAGGCAAATACACAAAATTTTGATGATGTTGAACAATAGCAAAGTGTAGCATTTCAAACTTCTCATTTTGAAGGCACCCAGACAGATTTGCTGTGAAGCAAATCATCTTTCCCAGTTCTTTCTTTCTTCTTTACCAGTAAATTTGTCTGACACTTTTCTTTGACACTACTATACATAGAAACTCCAAACTTGGCATGATTGTATCTCCATTCAAGGAGTTTGGCCTTTTAATGCAGAAGAATGAAGATGCTTAAAATTATGCAAACTAGGGGCATTTGAAATTTCAAATATTGAATATCTTCAAAAGTATAATAGACAGAGACGTCATTCCAAATTCTACTAGCGGGTTATTGACAATTGTGCATCAAATGAATTTAAAACAAAAGTTGCAGATATTTAAATTATGCTAACTAGCAGCATTTGAAATTTAAATCTTGAATATCTTTAAAACTGTTATAGGTAGAGATGTCATTTCAACTTCTATTAGGGGGTTATTGACCATTGTACATGTAATGAATCTAAAACAAAAGTTGTAGCAATTTAAATTATGCTAATTAGCAGCATTCAAAATTTTCAATCTTGAACATCTTCAAACCTATAATAGATAGAGATGTGATTCCAACTTCTACTCCTATGTTATGGACTAATATGCATCCCATGAATTGGAAATGAAGGCTGCACAAATTTCAATTATGCAAATTAAGGGCATTTGAAATTTCAAATCTTGAATATCTTCAAAAGTAGGCACACAAGGCAGATTTGTTCAGTTCTCTGATAGGTGGTGATACCCAGTGAGTGACAGTAAAAATTTAATAGAGTTTGAAGGTTGACCTGTCATCAAACATATGATAGTTGGACCCCACCATTAACTTCCATTTATATCTTCTATGACTGTGTAGCTGATTGATCCAGTTAAATAAAGTGAAATGAAGCAAATTCAGTTTCTGAGTGTATTCATACATGCTGTGGATCTGAATTGGAGCTGAGACTGGGAATTCCTAGTCTCAGATTGGGACATGGCCAGTTGCCTAGCAACAGACCGGGCATGTTGGTGAAAGTGGAACCATAGAGTAGGGGTGGAAGATGCAGTGTGGCTTTAAGTAACATGATGTCTACCTCAGCTGTGACAGAGCGCTATTTTTAGATGTTGCCAATTAGTATGCATAAAAGTTGCATAACTTCTGTATGCACACTGGCAGGTTGTGCCTGCATCACATACATTAGACAGGCCTGCACACAAGCTTGGCTGGGCTGTGCGAGACATACTTCTGGGATTGCACAGAGGATTTATGTAGTAATATGGAACTTAAGTTGAGTTAGAGTACTTTGAGTCAATTTGACAAAGTATTTTCTATCATCCAAGAGATAAGTTGGGTGCATTGAAGTAAGACTTTGAGCTTGTTACACTGAGGCTGCTTTGTGTCAAGTGTGGCTATTCAACATTGTTCCTGAAAACCAGTTGATTACGCTAACTGGTTGTATCTGTTATACCCTGCGGTACTGAAGTACGCCTTGTCCACTGTTGTAACATTGTCATACCTATCATACACTGTAGAACTGAAGAACCTTTTGTACACTTTTGTAACGTTATACCGATCATACACCTAGCACAGAAGTACCCATTGTACATTGTCGTACCAATAATACACTTTAGCACTTAAATACCAATTGTACATTGTCATACCAATAAGCTTTGAAGACACTGACACTGCAGCAAATCATCTTTTCTGGTTGTTCATTTATTGTATTTGTGTCTTTTTGTCCAAAACCACTCCCTAGTAGTCATTACCCTATTCCGCAGTCCGAACTCTTTACTCTCCATAAGCTAACCTGTCCCTGTCTAACTTATATACATATATGTATGTATCTATATAGAAGTACTTTTGTCCATATTGCACATGTTCCTCTGTAAAATTTTGACATAGGCTATATTAGCCCAAATAAATTAAAGGGTCTTCAGCGGGTAACTACTCAACATGTTATGGAGCCTTTTACCCGTACATGTCTCACTGAGTAGCGGCTCCTTGTCTAAGCTAAATATTCAGCAAAGACAACCCACATCATAATGAATAAATATGAACATGGTAATTGATGAATTAGCTAAATACGTGAAGTTTTGCTCATAAATGCAGAGCTTCATATCAAAGAAGAATACCTGGCAAACAAACCATAATTACCAAATTTGCATAGTACAGGTTCAGATAAGAACAATTTGACTTACCCCTGAACCAATACGTACCCTTTCTAGCTGGACAGCTTATCCTAGTTAAACCATCCGCCAATGTTTAACTGAAGTGGAAACAAGCTGGGGCATTATATTCAGTCCCAGCGATTGTAAAATAAACAGTTGCAGTTAGACCACCTGTATAAACCAACGGAAATCCAAACAAGGACTGCAACAATGTACATCCTGCACCAGAGATGTAAAACAAACTCATGATGACACCTACTCCTCAAACAATTAAGCTCTATTTAACTGCCAACCCTGAGTCAATGTGTCAACTTAATGTGTCAGGTTTGTGACATTTGAGAAAATACTGTCAATTTTGAGTAATCTTTTAATATTGAGTAAATGTGTATTCAGGCATATCAGAAAAGAATGAAAGTCATTAGCATTTATGCCAAAAACATGCTATCAAAACAATTTTTCTAAACAGGATTTTAAGTACAATTAGGCAAACATGTAACTGCCATACGCCGCTTCTTGCTACCTGTAGCCCCTGGGGGTTTACCTAACAGAAAACATGTAAACCTAAAATGTCTGATAGTGAATATCAAAACAGAAAGATGCCAAAAGATAAAGTTAAGTAGCAAAACAGACAAGTCTAAAAACTGTAAATTATTGTGGCCAAACTTTCTAATAATCTTTGGATATTAACAGTAGAATTATAGGGCAAGTCAGAAAAGAATGAAAGTCTTTTGTATTTATGTCAAGAGAATGCAATGAAAATATTAACCAGATACCAAGTACAACTAGGCAAGCTTGTAACTGTCGTAGGCTGCTTCTTGCTACCTGTAGCCCCTGGGGGCTTACCTAAGAGAAAACACGCTAGCCTAAAATGTCTGAAAGGTGAATAATAAAACAGAATGATGTCAAGAGATGAAATTAAGTAGCAAAACAGGCAAGTCTTTAAAATTATATTAATGCCAAACATTCTAACCATCTCGGGATATTTACAGCAAAATTTGTACAAATATTTGATCAAAAGTACATCTTTGAATCCTCTTGACTCAGGTTTATTGTAAATAAATTTGGTTCTAGATGCAAAGTCCTGAAATTTAGTACAAATACGACCAAATCTCAAAATCTGTGACAAAAATGTATTATATCCGATAGTATCCGAAATATTACTGTCCGGGAAAGAATAATTAACTACTTCAAAGTTTAACTCATCTATTTTGTGATAGACTTTAATACAAAACCTGTCATTAGTGACCTGAATATCCAAGTCCAAAAATACATCTCTGAAACCATCTGAATTGTTATCCTCCAAAGTGATATCTTTTGGGTAAATTTCTTTAGCAATTTCACTGAAATTTTGTACATTTACACAAGCAATGTCATCAATATATCTTGCGTTGTTTGATAATTTTGTAGCCATTTGAAAGTCCTTTTTCATCAATTTATCCATATACTTAAATTCAAGCCAAGCTAAATACGAATCTGCCAGTAAAGGGGAGCAGTTGCTACCCATTGGATGTGTAGATATGTGTACAGTGTAGAAAAATAAAAACATTTGATATTTTTTGCTGTTACATCTTTGATTTTAGATACAGTAACTGGGAGATTTCTGGATTTTTGTTTTGAACAAACTAACATAATTTTACTCTTGGACTGATGAACAAGAAGGTCATTAGCATTATACCACTCATCAACACATTCATTCTTCTTGCTTAATTTTTCTTCCAGCTGTCTCACATTTTGACCTTTGCGAACACAGTGATGTCATCAGCGTGCATGCTTAAAGCCTTGGAGTGTGAATCTGTTTCATCCACTTGCAATACTAGATCATTAACAAATATTCAGATATCTGACACATACACACATAATATACATTTGTATATGCAGTGCATAATGTATAAACTAATAGACTATTGGCATGTAGGTGTGGCAATCACAAGTTACATCCTCATACTGTGATATTTGGATCCCTTTCTTAAGATTCTACACATATGCAAACAATGTTTCATCAGTGGCTCCAAAACAGATGAAAATAAAAATACCATATATATATATATATATATATATATATATATATATATATATATATATATATATATATATATATACATATATATACCAGTCACCTAAAACATGTATTATTTTACAAGACCTTCCACCCCCCACCCACATGTGTTGTGCTGTTATAGGCTAATACATATATAACACCATCAACACAAGTTATTATGTATGTCAAATGCACTGTCCTTGCTGGAACGGACATGGAAATACAATGGCTTGCAGAACACAGAAGATTATGTGAACAAGTGTCCCTGTGACAGTCCTGTGCTTACCTGACTTTCCATGGATGGACAGACTGAAAGTGTCCTGAGAACCTGAAAATGATATAAAGATCACCTTTGTTTAAGACCATCAATAATGTTGCAAACATGAACATATACCCTTGCCAAATTTCCTGAATTTTGAAAATTTGTAAAAAATCAGAAAATAACAGCACTATCATGTATGGTAGTGAACAAATTTGGTGGAGATCAAGTCTACATATACATTTCTGTTCAGTCAGTTTAGTTTGACCCTGTCACAAACTACATTTCCCCCAAGTTTCAGAAGAATCTCAGCACTGCTTTTGGAGAAGTGGAAAATAGCAAAAACACAAAAAGTCATAATAAAATAGAAAAAAAAAAAAAAAAACTCAAAACCACCTGGTTAAAAAAAGGATCCAATGATCCTCAGAAGTGTCCCTATGTAATTTTGAAGCAATTGGCCAAGCAGTTTTGGATATTTTTAGGACTTTGCCAAAAAATGAACGAAAAAAAAAATCATAAAAAATAAGTGGAGCATGAACATTTGAACCTAGGAACAACCCAATCAATGAAATGTCCACGTAGTTTTATGTGTATCCAGTCGACAGTTTTTTAAGAAGTCAAAAATGTGAATTGTTGATGGAGAGATGCTGATGCCTACAAAAAATGGAGGAGCACCAGAAAAGCTCATCTGACTGACAATGAGCAGAGCTTATAACAGGTAATTAACCACAAACAAAATACATGCAAGTTACTTGATCATGGGAAAGTTACAAACCAACCAATGTTTGTTCCCCTTTATTATTATTATGTCTGGGTGCCAACCCAGACATTCTGTTTTTCCAAGAATTCTTTTTTTTTCTTTCTTTCTTTCTTTCTTTCTTTCTTTCTTTCTTTCTTTCTTTCTTTCTTCTTTATGACCAGATTTGTCCCGAGTTTTTCTTGGACCCTACTATTCCCAAAACGACCAAACTTGCCATGGTGAATGACCTACCAGTGAAATTAGGCACCGGACTTGGAATAGTCAGGATGATCAAAATTATGCAAGTGAGGGGCAATTAAAACTTTAAAACCTCCATATCTTCTAAACTATTGGAGATAGACACAAAGTTGTAACTTACACATACAGGTTTGAGACAACTGGCAAATCCAACAGCATACTAACAAAACTTGGGGAATTTTAATGTATGATAAATTCACCAAATCTCTGCCCAATCCATACAGGCCTTGAACTGTAGCTGTATGACTTTTGCTTGACTTCCAAGGTGCCAGGGCAACCATTTTGCATTCATCATTAATTAGCTTGAACTTGTCTTACAGGTAGCTTTCTATCCATGCATGCTAGATGTATGCTATGGAAGGTTTGGGTCTTGTAACAAATTGGGGGGGGGGGGACTCCCAACAAATGTGTGATGAGGCTATCAATAAAATACAGCATCTCTGTCTGTTCATACAGGAACAGATTGTCTCCATGCTGCCATATGTTACCAGGCAGACTACAGTTTCCACTTGTGCAGAACAGACCTGTCAATGCACCATGACCGAAATTGGTGTCCAGCTGACCTGTTTTTGCCTGAGGCAATGTCAGTTTGCTGAGCTAATCAGTCCCAAGGGATCAGAGGAACAGGACTTCTAGGCAGAACAAGCCTGAGTGTGCCCTCTGTTAAAAATAGACTACATACAGAGCTGAGTCAGCGACAAAGGAGGTTGGAATTTGTGTCATCTCAGTGGAGACTTTCATGTCTTTGTTTTCTTGTAACCAATGAGATGAAGCCTGTTTTTTCATAGCCAATACTGTGACAGTATAGCTTTGTCTTGGTTTGTGGTACATGTTTATGTAGTTTCTTGATAGCTTCTGTTAAAATTTTGTTTATGTAATAATGGAAGGACAGTTTTGTATTGCATGTATACACATCCCCTTGAATTATAATATGTATACACTGTACATATATATATATATATATATATATATATATATATATATATATATATATATATATATATATATATATATATATATATATATATATATATATATATATATATATATATATATATGTGCATGTATGAATAATGTACATATACATGCACACATGCTCATCCATACTGCCCAGAAGGGCTGACCCTCTCAGGAGTGCAGGAGTGGCCACTTTTGTCTGGTCCCATGGGTGACTTTTTTCTGGTCCCAAGGGTGCCCAGTGTAGAGCGGTTTCCCTGTACGTGTATCAGTAAACACTAAATTGTCTTTTCTTTCTTTCTTTTTTTCTTTCTTTCTTTCTTTCTTTCTTTAGGGGCAATTAAAATTTTAAAAAGCTCCATTTCTTCCAAAATATTGCAGATAATCAAAATTTCAATGTGCCTATATGGGTTTGTGACACCTGCCAACATAATGGACAGTATAAGTTAAGTAGAATTTCAAATTATGCTAATCAGGGGCTTTAAAAAGTTTCAAAGTTGAATTATGCTAATAAGGGGCTTTGAAAAGTTTGAAAGTTGAATATCTCCAAAACTATTATACATAGACATACCTTTTCAACTTCAATTTATGGGTTTCTGGCAAAGCGGCATCGAGTGAGCCATGAACCAAAGTTGTAGGATTTTAATTTATGCAAAGAAGGTAAACATGCAAAATCTAAATCTTGAATAGCTTCAAAACTATTATCATCAGAGGTGCCATTCCTACTTCAATTTACAGGTTTGTGGCAAAGCCCCATCCAATGAACCATAAACCAAAGTTGCACGCTTTCAACTTATGAAAATTAGGCAAATCCACAATACTAAAATGTTGTATAGCTTCCAAACTATTATAGATACTAGCTTCATTCAAAGTTCATTTAATAAGTTTGTGTCATGGCCACATCCAATGAACCAAGAACCAAAGTTGTAGCCTTTTACTCTATAAAAATTAAGGTAATACACGAAATTTAGATTATGTTGAACAATGGCAAAGTGTAGCATTTCAAACTGTTCTCATTTTGAAGGCACCCAGACAGATTTGCAGTGAAGCAAATCTGATTTTCTAGTTATTATTGTTATTATTATTATTATTATTATTATTATTATTATTATTATTAGTATTATTATTATTATTTTCATTATTATTATTTTCATTATTATCTAATCAAAGTCAGCTGTACAAGGTCATCATGTTGAAGATGGGGGGGGGGGGGTGTAGTTCTGTATACACAATTAAATTTTGCTTGTTCTGGTGTTATAAACATTTTGTTTTAATTTGATTGGTATATTTTCTCCGTCCATTGTTCCAGATAAATAACAGAACAGTGCAGGTTAAAAGACGGAGCAACATATGTCTGCATTCATGCCGTTGATTATAAAATGACTTGCGTGAACAAAAACCAGGCTTTCATTCTGTCTTCTCCATGACTCGGGGCATCCTGTCGTAACACTATGATATTTTAGGCCCCTACAAATGTTGCCTTCTGTCTGACACAAAAGCATATTGACTAATTTCAAGTTTAACTTAATGATCATAACATCATGATTTTTAAGCACAGCTATCACAGACTGTTGGTTTATGGAAAATGATCTGCGTTGTACTTTGTTTGGCCAACAGCAATTGATTATGTCACAATCATATAGGACATTTCCTTTGTTCCACAACAAGATATCCGCTTTCACATTATCACCATAACACAATCCCCAGTTGTGCTAGACGTGTTGTTATGAAGGCAGAATCATAGTCAGCATACAGTAAAACCTGCCAAGCCGAACACCTCTGTTACTCCAACACTTTTTTTCGGGTCCCAACTTTTTTGTATGTAATTTAAAAGGAGAACCAAGTATTGAAACCTGCAATCCCCGAACACCTCTCAACTCTGAACACCGAACACTTGATTTGGGCCCCAAAGTAACCTTTAACCTGTAAAGACTGAGCCCTTACCCCCCCCCCCCCCAAGAAGGAATTTTCGGCAAGTTCATCGATATTTGATACAAAAACATCACATTTTTTTTTATATTCAACACTATCATCACATTTGTGGCATTAACGTTACGTCGTATTCAAAGGGTGTCAATAGTGTGTACATGTAGGTTCCATTGTGAGACCTTCTCCAGCTGTACGTACAATAAACTAGTTTGAACTTGTCGTACTTGTGCATTCCTGAGTTTAGCAGTATGATAAAGGGAAATGCACATATTGTGTGTTAATGTTGGACAATAAATTGACGTTTTATGTCATCAAATTATGCACATGTAACTGCACTGTCACTGCTAGAACAGATGTACATACATTTTGTTTTAAATGCTTTTTTTCTCTCTCTTTCTCTCTCTCTGTCTCTGTCAACATGTTTTTGTAATGTCTAGTCTGTTCATTTATCATAATCTACTGTAAGTATGGTGTTTTGATCAATAAAGTACCATATCGTATCGTATCATACTTCAGTACATGTACATATGCATGTACTGTTAGCCTAAAGTTTATGAATCCTATAAACTTTTTTCTCAAGTGGTTGGGATTTTTATAAAGTTCTTTTTCACCTTAGACTTTATTTTCTCTAAAGTTTTTTTTTCTAATTTATATAAATAAATATGTATTGGTGCTGGTAAATTCCCCAATGCGTGTGCATGTACAGGTGAATTCAAAGTTTACATGTGCAGGACCTAACCAGAAGGCTACGCCCCCGACCCTCTATTAGCCAAACACCTCCGATACCCAAACACTTTGGTTGGGTCCCGAGGGCGTTCGGCCTTGACAGGTTTTACTGTACAGTCATCACCCCCAGTAGACTTTCTTCAGACCCTTTCTTAGTCAATTCATTATAAAACAAAATAGCCAATGAATATTATAAAAGTAAATGAAGGGCGGTTATTGCGTCGAGCTAGAACAAGCCAGGCCGCGAAGCGGTCCTGGAGAGGAGTGAAGATAGGGTCTTTTAACTTTCGCAGGGTTCCGGTCGCATCTGTTCGGCAGCGCTGCGGTGCCGGTGAAAAAAAGACACCAACCGGGCAACACCCAGCTGAAGCACGCAGGTACACTTCACTTGATAACACGCAGGTCTGCGGTCAGGCAACAATGTCGGAGGACCATGAACTGCGCTGGCAGCTGTGATACATAAGTCTGGGCGACATCCAACCGAGGAACAAAGTCGAAATTCATGTAACATTTTAGATTTTATGAACTCAGTCGGTCAACAGCCGATCAGGGAGTGTACTCTTTGATGACACTGGTTGCAGCATGATGCTGCCATGGCCATGCACGCAGGCATACTATCAGAACGGTACTGTGAACAGTAGCACAGACGCTTTGGCAATATGCAACTAACAAATTTAAGTTGCTCAGTAGGCCCATAATAAGAAGCTTGTCCATTGGAATTGGAATAGCCTCTGCTGAGTGGATCATAGAAGATGCTAGTAAACTTTATGTTTTAGAGTATATCGACAATAAATATGAAAAGAACATAATCATCTGTTTTACACTATTGTATTCTTCATACAGCGTGATGCAATGGATCTATTATGTAGTCCCAGCCCATCCGTTGGCCGAACAGATGGACCCCGGACCCAAATATTCGGGCCCCTGGGAGCCTAAACATTCTGGAATATATGGGCCCCTTCCGAATATCTGGGCCCCCTTTCATATTTGATTTTTGTTACACTTCATGAGACATCTTAACTACAGTTGTAATATTGATGATGTTAATAGTGCAAAATAGCAAAATTGGTCATATTACAGTAGATTAAAGTAAAAGGTGCTGGTCAGTGTTTTATCAGCTCAGCACGAGAATAGATTCAGCGCAAAATGTGAAAACCTAGTCCTGAATCTTGTGAATAGCATTACAATTGATGCAGAATTATGACCAGATGACTCGATCCTAAGTTTAGTTTCTCTTAGGAAATGGGACATTTAACTTTGATGCAAGTATGTTCGGGACCTGAGTATAAAAGTTATAATTGGACCCGGCCGTAATTTTCATGAGCAGCTGAGCTAACCCCAACTACATGTACATGTTCTTCTGTAAAATAACTATAAATGACTTTTAATTCCCAGTTATGTAGATAGGGGCAGGGGGAGGGTGGGAGGCTTTTGATTCCCGAATGTTTTGGGCCACTTGACCCCTGAACAGTATCTAAGTACAGGTGGATATAAATGGGAAAGGGGCCCTTTGATTGCAGACTATTGGCCCCCTTTTTGTATCTAAATGCATTGAAGTGGATCTTGAATATTTTGGCCCCCTATTTTTATGTAAGTTCCTTGCAGTGGATATATATGGGGAGGGGGCCCTTTGGTTCCAGAATATTTGGGCCCCCTATTTGTATGTAAGTACCTTGCAGTGGATAGACATGGGGGTGGGGCCCTTTGGTTCCAGTATATTTGGGCCCCCTAATATGTATTACATGTGTCTAAGGAGGAACACTTTTTGATCTGGAATATTTGGGCCCTTCTATAATAAATAGATTTCACATACAAATGGAGGCGGTATGTTAAGGAATATTTGAGTACCTGTAATTTGTATTTTCATATATAAGGTTGTGCGCTGAAATCTTTTGGCACCTTTAATAAAATTACATGCATAAATGGAGGGGGACTTTCTGGCCCCTGATATATGTATCTTAACATTTACAAGCTAAGGGTGACTTTGCTCTCGTCCCAATGTCACAGGGCCACCTGCATTGACATGATCAATTATAGAACTCAAGAACTATATATATGAAGCGGACTACTTGGGCTTAGCGTAGGACTGTCCTAGTCCTCTTGCTGTTGTGTACCTATAACAAGGGACCACCTTTTTTCTGCCTTTGAGGTGAGCTGTCTAGACAGGAGACAAACTGGCATAAACTGGAGGGGCTAGCTGTTCTGTACTGGAATATTTAGTTCTTAAAATGTAACTCTCATTTCATTACAGTAAGAACTTTCTGTCATAAATTATTACAAGACACATACAAATATTCAAGAACCAAAGGACCCCTTTCCCATATATATCCACTTCAATGTATTTAGATACAAAAAAGGGGCCCAATAGTCTGGAACCAAAGGTCCCCTCCCTATATATAGCCACTGCATGGCATTTACTTACAAATAGGGGCCCAAATATTCTGGAACCAAAGGGCCCCCTCCCCATTTATATCCACTTTAAGACACAAACAAATAGGGAGCCCAAATATTCTGAAATCAAAGGGCCCCCTCCCATTTATATCCACTTTAAGACACAAACAAATAGGGGGCCCAAATATTATGGAACCAAAGGGCCCCCTCCCCATTTATATCCACTTCAAGACACATACAAAAAGAGGAAATCAGCTAAAACACCCCACATCCCTGATTCCATTCCAGAATATTTAGGCCCTCCCAGTATGAAGGAGCTGTCTTTAAAAAATCTGGTGTTTTATTGTTTTTCTTCAATTCATATCAAGAGCCAGATATGCCACGTATGTATCTCCAGAAATGCAGATAACAAGGAATAAGGGGGAAATGGAGACACCTGAATCTATACATGTGGGTTATATTTGTGCTAAAATATGTGTTGTACACATGAAAAAAAAAACAAACAAAAAAAACCAACAAAAAAAAAAACAACAACAACCCAACTTGGTATATACTTGGAGGGGTCATGGAAAATACACCAACAGATACATGCATATATAGCGGCAAACATTCAGCCTTGCAAATGGATTCAGTTGTTTGATTTACATTTATTTTACAAAATAATAGCTAATGCTTTTTAAAAATATTTCTTTTAGAGTTTGCAAAATATTATACAGGATGTATATGTAGAGTGTATTGGGCCAAAACTGAGTTATTACAATTTCTAGGGGGGGAGGGGGAAGGACAAATGTTCGTAGGGGGCCCAAACGTTCGGCGAATGAATGGGTCCCTGGGGGCCCATCCATTTGGGGGTGGGCGGCCCAAGCGTTCTCTGACACCGGAACCCTGCGAAAGTTGAGAGACCCTTTCTTCACTCCTCTCCAGGACCGCTTCGCGGCTTGACTCACAGAGGCAACCAGCAGAATGGTTTTCATCATATTCTGGTCAATACGAGCCCATTCACACTGACCGGCAAAGTCACTGTCCACCGAAAATACTGATTAGTATTTTCGGTGGACAGTGACTTTGCCGATCAGTATGAATGGGTTCGTATCGACAAGAATATGATGACAACCATTCTGCTGGTTGCCCCTGTGGCCTGGCTTGTTGTAGCTCGACGCTATGACTGCACTGTCTTTTATTTTTTATAATATTCATTGGTTATTTTGTTTTATGACGAATTAGCTAAGATCGGGTCTGAAGTGAGACTAGGCACCAGCTGTGCACCCACATGGCGATTTTCAATTATTATATTGGCAGCATGCCAGCGATGATGAGCCTTTTGCTCTGGCGTAATTGTATATATAAACTTCACCGTAACGTCCAGAACAAATATCTTATTGCCTTACATCCTTCAAGGGCTAAAAACACCATTTTCGCTCTGAATACATCTTGTAAACTATTGATTTTTGGGGATGATATTGCCAGCTGTCATAAAAGTCGGGCCACATGTAGTTTTTTTTCTGTTTTTTTTGTTTTTGTTTTTGTTTTTTGTTTTTTGTTTGTTTGTTTGTTTGTTTGTTTGTTTTTTTGCTTTTTTGTTGTTGGGTTTTTTTTGTTTGTTTTCGTTTTTTTTTTTTTTTTTTTTTTTTTTTTTACCTCAGCTGGCTTCTCGGTTAGCTGAGTTTTTAAAAACAACACATCCGTCTATCAGGCAGTTGTCCAATTCACTTCAAACTTGGCGGGGATGCATCTTGGGTGGGTCTTTGCAGAATTTATTCCAATGGTCATGATCCAATGAATTTTAGCTCAGTTGACCTTATCGTACGGTCCTTTGTCGATGGTTCAGTGATTTTTAATTTTGGTTGATAAGTTTTTGTCCATAGTTGGAAAAATCTTATAAAATCTTCTCTGAAGCCGCCTGTACAATTCGAAATTGCATAGGGGCATTTCTGGGGACCCTACGACCCTCATTTCATCCCCACGTAGCACTGCGATTTTTTCTGTAACTGTTTCTGAATTTTTGTATGTAAAAGCTTGCAACTTCTCCAAAAAAAGTTCCTGAAACTTTGTTGAAATGTAGCTTGTACAAGGGTAAAACAAAGGTGATGAAATTCCACATCCCTGGTTTTTAACATTTTACTTTTTCAATTTGGGTACTTAATTCGGTTAATGCGTAAATTCCCATTGTTTTCAATGTAAGGCAATGGGGGATTGCAATGGTAAGTCACATTTTTTACCTTCTCCAAAAATCGTTAACCAGATTCACTTCAAACTTGGTGGAAATATACCTTGGGTGAGTCTCTATGAAGTTTGTTGAAATGGCCATGCTCCACTGATTTGTAGATTTTCTAAAGAATTTTTTGCTCATACTTTGGCAAAACTTGAAAATTCATCTTCTTTGAAATCGCTTAAACAATTCCTTTGAAATTACCCAGGTACACCTCTGGAGACCAACAGACATTGTTCAACAGGAGGTGCTGCCATTTTTCTTTTTTGTTCTCTCTCATGAATTTCTGTGTCTTTGCTATTTTCAAGTTCTTCTGCAAAACCGTCACTCAGAATGTTCTTAAACTTGGTGGAAATGTAGCTTGTGAGAGGGTTAAACAGGGCTGTTCACTAAGTGAAGATACTCTTGATCCCAGATTTTTACTGATTTAAAAAAAAAATTGTATAACTATCAGTTAGTGCTTGCATTCCTATTGACTACCATAGAAGTCAATGGGGGTTGTAATAGAAATTACCTTTTTCGGCTTCTACACAACTGTCAACCAAATTCACTTCCAGCTTGGTGGGGATGTACTTGGGGTTGGTCTCTACTGAGTTTGTTCATATGGTCATGCTCCATTTTCCTTTTTTTAAAAATATTTTTTGTAGGCGGGGGAGGCGGCTCCTTTTTGGAAGAACCTGAAAAAAATCTCTGTAACAACTTGGCCAATTACATTGAAATTGAATAGGGACACTGCTGGGGACCTTCAGAGCTGTATTAGTTCGACAGGTGGCACTGCAATTATTTTTGCTTTTAAAACAATTTTTGCACCTTTTCACTTTTCTTGAGTTTTTTTGTTATAAACCATAAGTTGGATCCTCTTAAGACTTAATGGAAGTTGATGTGAACTTATTTTCCACCAAGTTTGTTCACTACATTGTGGCGCTGTCATTTTGACATGTGACGTTGACATCATTCTGAAGTTCTCCTGACCACTTCAGTCTGTGCATGTAAGGTCAGCTGAGCACAGGACTGTTACAGTCCTCTAGATGGATTTTTTTTTATTATTTTTATTTTTCAAAATTCATGTTTTTGACAGAATCCTAAGCAATCTTGTTTTCAAAACTGCTGGGCCAATTGCATTGAAGTTGCATAGGGACACGTCTGGGGTCCCACAGACCTTAATTTGTTCAACCGGCGTCGCTTCCATTTTTATGTCTGTGTGCCAACACAGACATATTGTTTTTCTTTCTTTCTTTCTTTCTTTCTTTCTTTCTTTCTTTCTTTCTTTCTTTCTTTCTTTCTTTCTTTCTTTCTTTCTTTCTTTCTTTCTTTCTTTCTTTCTTTCTTTCTTTCTTTCTTTCTTTCTTTCTTTCTTTCTTTCTTTCTTTCTTTCTTTCTTTCTTTCTGTCTGTCTGTCTGTCTGTCTGTCTGTCTGTCTGTCTTTCTTTGATTCCGAGTGTATCGGAGTTCGATCATAGCAAGGTCAAGGTCATATCAAGGTCAAAGGTCATGCCAAGGTCGAAGGTAAATTTTAAGCCAAAATGTCATTTTTGAGGTCAAAGTTCACTTCAGGTAGAGGTCATCTCAAGGTCAAAGGTCACTTTTGATGGTGGCTTTCTTCTTGCCATAACTTGGTCAATTTTTATCCAATTTTCATCATGTTGGGCTCAAACTGTAGCTATTGTAACACTGTACATTTTTAAAAATTTACATGCGACCTCTAAAGGTCAAATGTCAAGGTCATTTGGACCTTTGAAACTTTCATCCCGTCATAACTCCATCCAATTCTAATCATGTTGGACTCAAATTGTAGATATTGCAACACTGCACATTTTTATTCGAACATATAACCTCAGAAAGGGCAAAGGCCAAGGTCATTTGGCCCTTTGAAAGTTTCATCTTTCCACAAATTGGTCAATTTTCATCGGATTTGGTTCATGTTGGGCTTGAATTGTGGGGATTGTAACACTGCGCAATTTATATGCGACCTGTAAAGGTTAAAGGTCAATGTCATTTGGACTTTGAAATTTGCATGCAGCCATAAGCTTAATGTAATGTGAAGTACCAAAGGATAAAAGTTGTAGCATTTAATATTTACAACTTTTGAAGGCACACAGACAGATTTGCTTTGAAGCAAATCTTCTTTTCTAGTTTTTTTTCTGTTTTGTCATTAATTTTTTGTGCATTTTCATCATTTTATACTTCTGATCCAAAACCGTCACTCAGATTGTTCTCAAACTTAGTGGAAATGTAGCTTGTAGGAGGCTTAAGCAAACTTTTTAACAAGGTGGTAATACTCTGTTGTTCTGCTCTGCGTCAGATTGCAGTCTCAAAGTTGCAGGTCAATTTGGCCAATCAGCAAGCCGCCTACGTTTCTTTTAAATCGTGTACAGACACTTATATAGCCAATGCTCGGCAGAAGCCCAGGAAAGCTAAGTGACTGACCAGAAAGTGACTCCATGCAAGGCTCCAAAGAACCGCCCACATCAGATTTTGTGAACACGTGGTAGACCAGACACCGTCAGAAATAATGGACAATCTGCGATCAGGAGGTAAGAAACGTAATAAGCAACTACAAAAGCAGATTTGCTTCACTGCAAATCTGTCTGGGTGCCTTCAAAATGAGAACAGTTTGAAATGCACTTTGCCACTGTTCAACATAATCTAAATGTCGTGTATTAGCCCAATTTTTATAATGTAAAATACTACAACTTTGGCTCTTGGTTCATTGGATGTGGCCATGTTACAAACTTATAAAATGAACTTTGAATGAAGCTAGTATCTATAACAGTTTTAAAGCTATTCAACATTTTAATTTTTTGTATTTGCCTAATTTGAATAAATTGAAAGCCTACAACTTTGGTTTATGGTTCATTGGATGGGGCTTTGCCACAAACCTGTAAATAGAAGTAGGAATGTCACCTCTATTTATAATAGTTTTGAAGCAATTCAAGATTTAGATTTTTCATGTTTACCTACTTTGCATAAATTAAAATCCTACAACTTTGGTTCATGGTTCATTGGATGTGGCTTTGCCACAAACCCATAAATTGAAGTTGAAATAGCATGTCTATGTATAATAGTTTTTGAGATATTCAAATTTGAAACTTTTCAAAGCCCCGTATTAGCATAATTTGAAATTCTACTTAACTTGTACTGTGCATTATATTGGCAGGTGTCACAAACCTATATATGCACATTGAAATTTTGAGTGTCTGCAATATATTGAAAGATATGGAGCTTTTAAAATTTTAATTGCCCCTAAATTTTCATACTTTTAAACATCATGACTATTCCAAATGAGATGCACAAGTTCACTGGTTAGGTCAGTCAGCATAGCAAGCTTGGTTGTGAAGAAAGAAAGAAAGGAAAGAAGGAAGGAAGGAAGGAAGGAAGGAGAGAAAGGAAGAAAATCCCAGTGTTTACTAAGACAGTGAAACCTCTCTAAACTGAGCACCCTTGGGACCAGAGAAAAATGCCCACTCCTGAGCGGGTCAGCCCTTCTGGGCAGTATGGATGAGTATGTGTGCATATATATGTACATTAGTCATACATGCACATATATATATATATATATATGTACAGTGTATACATATTATAATTCAAGGGGATGTGTATACATGCAACACAAAACTGTCTTTCTTCCTTTATTGCACAAACAAATGCTAACAGAAGCTGTCAAGAAACTACATAAACATGTACCTGTGAACCAAGACAAAACTATACTGCCTCAGTATTGGCTATGAAGAACAGGCTTCATCTCACTTGTTGCAAGAAAACAAAGACATGAAAGTGTCCACTGAGATGACACAAGTTCAATCCCACTTGGTCGCTGACTCAGCTTTGTATGTAGTCTATTTTTAATAGAGGGTACACTCTTGTCCCTCGGGACTGATAGATCAGCACACTGACATTGCCTCAGGCAAAAACAGGTCTGTTCTGCACTAGTGGAAACTATCCCCTGCCTGGTACATATGGCAGCATGGAGTCAATCTGTTGCTGCATGAACAGAAAAAGATACTTTGTTTTTTGTTGAGAGCCTCATTACACAGTTGTTGGGGTCTCCCCACCCCCACCCCCAATTTGCTACAAGACCCAAACCTTCCAAAGCATACATCTAGCATGCATGGATAGAAGGCTGTCTGTAACACAGGTTCAAGCAAATTAATTATGAATGCAAAATGGTTGCCTGGCACCATGGAGGTCAAACAGAAAGCAGTTCAAGGCCTGTATGTGGATTGGGCAGAGATTTGGTGAATTTATCATACATTAAAATTCCCCAAGTTTTGTTCGTATGCTATTGGATTTGCCAGTTGTCTCAAACCTATATGTGTAAGTTAGAACTTTGTGTCTATCTCCAATAGTTTAGAAGATATGGAGCTTTGAAAATTTTAATTGCCCCTCATTTGCATAATTTTAATAATCCTGACTATTCTAAACCAGGTGCCTAATTTCACTGGTAGGTCAGTCACCATGGCAAGTTTGGTGGTTGTCAGAATAGTAGGGTCCGAGAAAAAGTCCGGACAAATCTGGTCGTAAAGGAAGAAAGAAAGAATTCTTGGAAAAACAAAATGTCTGGGTTGGTACCCAGACATAATTAAATTGTCTCGAAGCTGATTTGATAATTTGGATCTGTGTTCAGAAAATTTAGTCTATTGTCTAATTAAACACCCAGCAGTTTGACACTTTGTTGGCCAGAAAAAATAGTCCCTCCGATTATAAATTAGAGGGACCGTCTTTATAAGAAACCATGTACTGAAATTTGGAGGGATTTGCCTCCATTCGATTCTCCTCGTACCAATATGTTAGAGACTCGCCAGTTACAATAATCTTTTCTGCAAGACCATCTTTGGTCTTGGATTTAACTAGAATAGTGTTGTCATGTGCGTAGTTAAAAAGGGCTCCATCCTGGATCACACATGCATGAAAACAATAAAGATTGTCGGTCCCAGAATGGAGCCCTGGGGATCGCCCTGGACGATGGAGTTCCAGCAGCTGGTAGCGTCAGGAGCTTTGACTCTTTACTTCCTGTTAAACAGATTTGTGAGTAAATTTATGGAGGACCACGTGCATGTAATTTGGCAGTGATCAAAGAGTGGGGCAAACGATCAGGAGCCTTTCATAAATCCACAAGAAGTCCAAGGGCATCCCGCCAAGTATCACATAGGTGGAACAGGACAGCAAGCTGTGCCCAGTTTTGAAGGCTGATAAACATGTGTGATAAATTTTTGGGAGAAAAATGCATCTGGAGGAACTTCTCTGAGGCTTAAGATGAGCTGCTGAGAATGCTAACTGGCGGATAGTTTTTCCCTTACAAAGCATTTTCCTTTTTATATACAGGAACAACTTCCGCAGCTTCAGCCGAGTCCGGAAAAATACAAGTATCGATACATTTGTTAAACAATTTGCAAAATTGGGGAGCGAGTAAATCGCTCACGTTTGACAAGGCCTTTGCCGGGATCTGATCATAGCCTTTCGCTTTCCTGGTATCAAGATTTTTTGAAACCAGGCTGTACTTTTTCAGGGGCGGTGTGCTTAAAGTGAAAAATTTGAGTCTTTTTACATTTGTTTGAAATATTCTGAATGCTTGGGTGATTTTTGAAATAAGAAAGGGATGTTTCGGTAAAGAGTTGCGGTGTCAGACTCACCTTCCATGGGAACTAGATCTCCTTTAATGAGTGCCGCCTCCGAACAGGTCCTTAATGCACGAATCTGACAAGTCCTCGGGAATGATATTAACAGGGTCCCAAATAGCCTCCTTAATGGCTGTGGGTCTATTATCTGTCTGCATCAGGGTAAGCCTATCTTCAACAATAATTTCTGTCCAATTCTCAATTCTAAATTGTTAATTTTGTGAAATTCTGCCTCCTGTATTTTCTGCTTTTACACTTCTCAGTGTGCCTGACGCATGGGTCCTGGGACTGAAAAGGCGTGGTTCTGTTCTCACAGCTGGGGGAAGTGGAGCGAAAAGTTTGCCACGATACGCCGGCTCGCTCAACACAAATGAATGTCGCGTGCACTTGCAGTGCCTCTCAATCACTGCACTTGTTTGTAATTTTGACGAGCCAATTTTATCACAAGGGGCAACCAGCAGAATGGTTGTCATTATATTCTGGTCGATACGAACCCATTCATACTGACCGCCAAAGTCACTGTCCACCGAAAATACTGATTGGGCCAAGTACGTGTTTAATTGCAAATGTGAGTAACTTGTATTTCTTTTACCAGAAAAGAATAAATGTACATGCTTATGATATAGCCAGAGAGATAAGTCAGTCATTCACAACTACCAGTGGCTCTTGCCACCACAAATATAAAACATGGATGGGGACAAACATAGCTTTGTCTGGTAAACTTAAGTTAACTATCACTTGGAATTGGTAGCTTGTGCCAGAACTTTGATAAATTTATTGGATATAATTCTCTTCGATGCTATGTTTGTATACTGAACCCCAATGAAAAGTATCCACATGCCAATTTTGAAGTATTTTATTGTTTATACTTGAAACATTTCATACCTAGACGTGCTTAGAACTTAACAAAGCATTCACTTTTCTGGCGTAAAAATAATGTCACGCTCTACCGACATTAACGTCACTTACAGGCAAAAAATGTCATTAACTGCCCTAATTGAAAGTCACACAAATTTTTCTGTTCAATATGGGATGTGGCCACCTCGAGCATCAACACATGCTAGACATCTGCGGCGCATACTGCTGACCAGGGTTTGAATTCTGTGTTGGGGAACATTATTCCATTCTTCCTGCAGAGCTTGGATCAGCTGGTTTCGGGTAGTAGGCCTAGGTGTCCTCCGTTGAATACCTTGACCTAACTGATCCCACAAATGTTCAATAGGGCTCAGATCGGGTGAGAACGCTGGCCATTCCATGACATTGATGTTGTTCTCATTGAGAAAGTTCATTGTTAATCTTGCAGAGTGTGCACGTGCATTGTCCTGCTG
This sequence comes from Hermodice carunculata, assembly GCA_964020975.1. Classification (NCBI taxonomy): domain Eukaryota; kingdom Metazoa; phylum Annelida; class Polychaeta; order Eunicida; family Amphinomidae; genus Hermodice; species Hermodice carunculata. Next base: position 1,329,033 of record CAXHWN010001131.1, on the reverse strand, counting down.
AAAGATCGCCAGATCTTGATGCTGCTCCATAAATGGGACCATGTGCGGCTCCAGCACCTCATCAATGTACCGCCTAGCATTGAGGATCCCTTGAATGACCACTAGGGGTGTCCGGTAGCGGTTGCTGATGCCTGCCCACACCATGACAGAGGGTCCACCCCATCGATCTGCCTGACGGACACAGGCATCTGCATATCTCTCCCCAGTCCGGCGCCACACACGTTCTCTGCCATCTGCTCTGCTGACACAAAAACGGGACTCGTCAGTAAAAAGGACGGTATTCCACTGCTGGCGAGTCCACCTGGAGTGTGCTCTACACCACTGCAGTCGTCTTTCTCTTCTGGGTTGGGTCAGCAGGTTACCCCTGTAAGGTCTTCTGGCTGTTAGGCCACTGCTCCTCAGTCGCCTCTCCACAGTAGAACTACTGACAGGACGGTGATTCACCCCTTGAGTCTCACGGGCTGTTTGGGCTGCTGTACGGAAACGGTCTCGCAGGTGCATCAGCCGGATGTGACGGTCTTGGCCAGGTGTTGTCACTCTTTCTCGGCCAGGCCTAGGCCGATCATCTACGGATCCAGTTTCTTGTTGCCGTTCAATTAGTCGTTGGATGGTGCGCCGAGTACACCCCATTCTTTGTGCGATTTGAGTGATTGGGACTCCACCCTCTGCAAGCCCCAAAGCATGGTGTCTTTGACCTTGGCTCAGACGCGGCATGATCGCCTCAACACACCTGAGACCACTGGCTTTTTTCTTGGCTGAACATCCCTTTTTAAAGCCACTGAAAACATCAGGTCATTTTAGCCATCCAATAGGAGTGGTGGTCAGAAGCCATATTCGGTGCACAAAAGTCACATGCATTATGTAACAACCCAGCAAAAGTTAAAAAGTTGTCCTGAATGACCCTGATGTAGGCTCCAAACCATGCATATATGCACACACAGTACTTAGTAACTTACAAAATTAATGTGTTAATTTTTTTATGTGGATACTTTTCATTGGGGTTCAGTATACTTCTTGGGGTTGCTCTAAGAGGGAGGGCACATACTCAACATCAGAGTGGCTGTGTGCCTCAGACATTTTAATACACTACCCTATTTTGATCTGCACCAGATGCAAAAAGGTACCCTTTTTATGTCTGTATGTGAACACAGACATATTGTTTTACCCAATATTCTTTCTTTCTTTCTTTTTCTTTCTTTCTTTCTTTCTTTCTTTCTTTCTTTCTTTCTTTCTTTCTTTCTTTCTTTCTTTCTTTGTCATCTTAAACTCAGACACCGTGCAAGCTAAAAACTTCAAACTTTGCATGGCTATAGCACCTGCAGTGAAGTTTTGCAGATGGTTCTGAAAAGTGAAGATTTTGAAAATTATGCAAATTAGGGCAATTTGAAAAAATAAATTGCTTCTGGCTTCCAAAGTATTCATACGATTTTGATGATGTTGGACCCAAATTGTAGATATTGCAACACGACACATTTTTGTAATTTACATGTGACCTCTAGAGGTCAAAGGTCAAGGTCATTTTGCCATTTGAAATATTCATGTAGCTATAACTCGGTCAATTATCATCCAATTTTGAGCATGGTGGACACCAATTGTAGCTACTGTAAGGCTGCACATTTTTATAATTTACATGTGACCTCAACAGGTCAAAGATCAAGGTCATTTGGACCTTTGAAATATTCATCTAGCTATAACTCGGTCACTTTTGATCCAATTTTGATCATGTTGGGCTCAAATTATAGATATTGTAACAATGCACATTTTTGTAATTCACATGTCCCCTATACAGATCAAAGGTGAAGGTCATTGGGAAGGTCAAGGTCTTTTTGCCTTTAGAATGTTTCATCTAGCAATAATTTGGTCACTTTCCATCCAATTTTATTCATGTTGGACTCAAATTGTAAGTGTTGCAACACTGCAAATTTTGTAATTGTGCAAATTTTTCACACACACAGACAGATTTGCTTTCAAGCAAATCTTTCTTTTCTAGTTTAATCCTGTAATTTGTTGAATGGAGAATTTGGTGCATCTTGGTGCATTTTGGAAACCAGCATCCCAATTTTAAACAAGTTTTGGCATATTCTTACTTCCTACAAAACTCCCCCCCCCCCCAAGAACTTACTAATTATGTCTGTGTGCCAACACAGACATATTGTTTTACTAGGAATTTTTTCTTTCTTTTTTTCTTTACAGGCAAATTTGTCCGACATTTCATTTGCAAAGTATTACACGTACAAACTCCAAACTTGGCACAATTATACTTCTATAGATGAAGTCTCGCCTTTTCATAATCAGTGGTCATGCTTTTCAAAATTATGCAAATGAGGACTAATTAAAGTTTTAAATCTTCAATATCTTATATACTATAGTAGATGTGGTTCCGCGTGTATCGGAGTTCGATCATAGCAAGGTAAAGGTCATCTCTAATGTCAAGGATATGTCAAGGTTGAAGATAAATTTTAGGCCAAAATGTCATTTTTGAGGTCAAGGTTCACTTCAGGTAGAGGTCATCTCAAGGTCAAAGGTCATTTCAAGGTCAAAGGCCACTTTCGATGGCGATTTTTTTCTAGCCATAACTTGGTCAATTTTTATCCAATTTTGATCATGTTGGGCTCAAATTATAGCCATTGCAACATGGCACATTTTACATGTGACCTCTGAAGTTCAAAGGTCAAGGTCATTTAGACCTTTAAAAGTTTCATCCAGTCATAATTTGGCGAAAGTCCATCCAATTCTAATCATATTGGACCCAAATTGTAGGTATCACAACACTGCACGTTTTAATAGGAACATTTAACCTCAAAACAACAAAGATCAAGGTCATTTGGCCCTTTGAAAGTTTCATCTTGTCATAACTTGGTCAATTTTCATCTGATTTGGTTCATGTTGAGCTTAAATTGTGGGTATTGTAACACTGTACATTTTTGCACTTTACAATTGATTTGTAAAGGTCGAAGGTTACGGTCACTTGGACTTTGAAATTTTCATCCAGCCATAAGCTTAATGGAATGTGAAGTACCAAAGGACAAAAGTTGTAGCCCGTAATATTTCCAACTTTTGAAGGCACACACAGATTTGCTTTGAAGCAAATCTTCTTTTCTAGTTAAAGTGTGTGTCAATACACACTTTTCTGTTTTTGTAGGAATTCTTTCTTTCTTTCTTTCTTTCTTTCTTTCTTTCTTTACAGGCAAATTTTTCCGACATTTCATTTGAAAAATATTATATGTAGAAACTCCAAACTTGGCACAATTATACTTCTATGGATAAAGTCTGGCCCTTTTGTGATGAAAAGTCATGCTTTTCAAAATTATGCAAATGAGGGATAATTAAAGTTTTAAATCTTCAATATCTTATATACTCTAGAAGATATGGTTCCGAGTGTATAGGAGTTCGATCATAACAAGGTAAAGGTCATCTCGAATGTCAAGGTCATGTCAAGGTCAAAGGTCAATTTTAAGCCAAAAAGTCATTTTTGAGGTCAGGGTTCACTTCAGGTAGGGGTCATCTCAAGGTCAAAGGTCATTTCAAAGTCAAAGGCCGCTTTCGATGGTGGCTTTCTTCTAGCCATAACTTGGTCAATTTTTATCATGTTGGGCTCAAATTGTAGCTATTGTTATCTTGCACATTTTTAAGATTTACATGTTACCTCTTAAGTTCAAAAGTCAAGGTCATTTGGACCTTTGAAAGTTTCATCAAGTCATAACCTGGCCAATCTCCATCCAACTCTAATCATGTTGGACTCAAATTGTAGTTATTGCTACACTGGACATTTTTATAAGATCATGAAACCTCAAGAATGCAAAGGGCAAGGTCATTTGGCCCTTTGAAAGTTTCATCTTGCCATAACTAGGTCAATGTTAGACCGATTTGGTTCATGTCCGGCTTAAATTGTGGGTAATATAACACTGTGCCATTCACATGTGACCTGTAAAGGTCAAGGTCATTTGGACTTTGAAAGTTGCATGCAGCTACAAGCTTAATAGGATGTGAAGTACCAAAGGATAAAAGTTGTAGCATTTAATATTTACAACCTTTGAAGGCACACAGATTTGCTTTGAAGCAAATCTTCTTTTCCAATTTCTTTCTTTCTTTCTTCCTTCTTTCTTCTATACCAGCAAATTCGTCGACACTTTTCTCGAACACTATTATACATAAAAACTCCAAACTGGGCATGATTGTACCTCCATACAAGGAGTTTGTTTATACACAGAAATGAAGATGTTTAAAATTATGCAAATTAGGGGCATTTGAAATTTTCAATCTTGAATATCTTCAACACTATAATAGATAGAGATGTCATTCCAACTTCTACAAGGGGGTTGTTGACCATTGCGCACCTAATAAATTAAAAAGGGAAAAAGTTGTAGCAATTTAAATTATGCTAAATAGCACCATTAGAAATTTTAAATCTTGAATAACTTCAAAGCTATAATAGATAGAGATCCCATTCCAACTTCTATTCCTGTGTCATGGAATAGTTGTACATTGCCACACCAATATGCTTTGAAGACACACACACTGATTTGCTATGCAGCAAATCATCTTTTCTAGTTATATCCTATATCCCCAGACTATATCCAAAATCCAGACATTTGTTTGAAAAACGAGTAAGACATTCAGTTCACTCAAATAATTGTACCCCTATCCTAATCCAGCTGTGTACATTTTGGGGGGGCTTTTCTAATCCTGTGAGTAATGAAAAAAAGGCCTTTCCCGCGGCACATACCCAGTACAACCTACATGGGAGTACCACCCACCCCACCCCCGCGCGTCCGAGCTGATCGGTTTTGCTTCATACACTGATAACGGGCATCCTCAGCTTTTCGGGTTTGCGGTTGCAGACAAATCACGGCAGCCTAAGAGTGGACTGCCTTCAGCTGCGCTCCACTCCGCCCACTCCAAGTCGCGTACATGTCTTGTCAAAATTCTAATTTCTATTTTTTTTCAGGACCCACTTGTCCACAATAGTGTGCACCAGCACCAGTGCACTATTTATGGAAATGAGGTATTGGAGCGCTATTAGTCAGATGCCAGTGGTAGCTATCCAAATTCAGGTTAAAGTTGACAATTCACTTGCACTTAACTTACCTGAGAAGATAGACTCTTGAGTTTGCCTATGATTATGTCTGTGTGCCAACATAGACAGATTCTTTCTTTCTTTCTTTCTTTCTTTCTTTCTTTCTTTCTTTCTTTCTTTCTTTCTTTCTTTCTTTCTTTGCTGGCAAATTTGTCCGACATTTCATTCAAAAACTATTATACTTATAAACTCGAAACTTGGTATGATTATACTTCCATACATGAAGTCCCGAATTTTTGTAAAGAGGTTCAACAGTTTTGAAAATTATGCAAATTAGGGCCATTTGAAAACTTTGAATATCTCCAATACTATTACAGGTACAAGTAGCCGCTGCACATTTTTGGTTTTTACATGTGACCTCTAAAGGTAAAAGATCGAGGTCATTTGCCATTTGAATTTTTTTCTAGCCATAACTTGGTCAATTTTTATTCAACTTTGATCATATCAGGCTCAAATTGTAGATATTGCAACACTGCATATTTTTGTAAGTTACATGTAACCTCTAAATGTCAAAGGTCAAGATCATTGGGACCTTTCAAATTTCATCTAGGTATAACTTGGTCACTTTTTATTCAATTTTGATCATGTTGGGCTCAAATTGTAGATATTGCAACAATGCTCCTTTTTTGTAATTTACATGTCACTTCTAAATGTCAAAGGTCAAGGTAATTTGGACATTGGAAATTTTCATCTAGCCATAACTCCCTCAATTTTCATTTAATTTTAACCATGTTGGACAAAATATTGCAACACTGCATTTTTTTTTTTTTGAATTTACATGTAACCTCTAAAGGTCAAAGGTCATGTCGGTTAGACCTTTGAAATCATCATCTAGCCATAACTTGGTCACTTTTATTCAATTTTGATCATGTCAGGCTTAAATTTTAGATATTGCAACACTGCACATTTTTATAATTTACATGTGAACTATAAATGTCAAAGGTCAAGTTCATTTGGATCTTTGAAATTTTCATCCAGCCGTATTCAATTTTATCCAATTTTAACAATGTTGGACTCAAATTATAGGTATTGCAACACTGCATATATTTGTAATTTACATGTAACCTCTAAAGGTCAAAGGTCAAGGTCATTTGGACCTTTGAAATTACCATAACTTGGTCAATTTTCATCCAATTTCAGTCATGTCAGGCACAAATTGTAGATATTGCAACACTGCACATTTTTACCCCTTGGCCCATATAGGCCGGAGGGGTATTGTTTTCACCTGTGCCTTTGTCTGTCCATCTGTCTGTCCATGCCTTGTTAATGCCATATTTCCAAAAATACTTAGTTTACAGACACCTAATTTTTATCACAAGGGGCCATTGAAATGTTTCTGGTGCCTGTCGAAAAGTAGATCACTAGGTCACATATTTAGGTCACAGTACAACATTGAAGAAAAAACGGCGTTAAAACAATACTTAAAAAAATATTAAATGTAGCTTCATTAATTATTTATGACAGTTGGTCCTGAGAATGACTCAGATATCTATCGAAAACTAGATCACTGGATCACATATTTAGGTCACAATACTGCATTGAATAAAAATGGCCGTACCATGATATCTCCAAATATTGATTTACTCATTGTAGCTGCACCAATTATTTATGATAGTTGGTCCTAAGGATGCCTCAGACACCTAGTGAAAGCTAGGTCACTGGGTCACATATTTAGGTCACAGTGCTGCGTTGAAGAAAAATGGCTTTGTCATGATATTTCTGCTCATTGCATTTGCACTAAAGCTGTCATTAGGTCAAACAAAAGTAACCTTGACCTACATGTGACATACTTCAAGGTCAGAAGTAGGTCAGGGTCACTCGTCCGTACTGTTTTCCCATAAGTCTGCCTAAGGAATATCAGTGACCTACAGCAACTTCTATTTTCGTCACCCATGCATACTTAAGCTGTATAATCACACGCTGACACTAGAGGAGTTTGCAGATTGAAGCAAAGTTCACCATATTTTTGCCACCTATGTCTCTCGGGTACTTCAGATCCTTTTTGAGACACACCTTAGGTAAGGGTGCATATTTTATACTTATTTAGTGTTAAATGCTGTCACCGTTAATACATTATGGCAGGGATGATATACATAGCCAAAGCTTTTTTTTTTTTTTTTTTGCTTTGATAAACCAATTATCATTTCATTGGGCAACATTTCACCTAAAGTACCATTTCCCGGTTACCAACCCTGGCCAAGGGGTTTTTGGTCTCTGACCGGCTTCTAGTTGTAATTTACATGTGACCTCTAAAAGTGAAAGGTCAAGGTCATTTGGACTTTGAAATTTGCATCCAGCCATAAGCTTGATGTGATGTGAAGTACCAAAGGATAAAAGTTGTAGCATTTAATATTCACAACTTTTGAAGGCACACAGACAGATTTGCTTTGAAGCAAATCTCCTTTTCTAGTTTACACCTATGTCCGTAAGTCTGTTCTTAAAATGATGAAGATGATCAGTCACGTGAGGGTGCTATGCAGATGGCATGCTATATTTTCCCTCCCACAAAATAGTCAAAGCAGGCAGATCTCAACCGTCATTATCCTCGATATTTTACTTAACTGGTCAATAGAAAACTGAATAATTATACGAAAAATGTGGGGAGCGGGGGGGGGGGGAGGGCACACATGGGACTCAACGAACTGGGTGTATGATCAGCTGCTGCCTGGAGCAGGAAATTATCTGGGTAGAAGTGGGTTAAGTCACAACTATTGGTACAAGTGGCAACATTGGCACAGTAAAGCACCAGCCAAAACTGAGAGGATTAGAAGGGCAGATCAGCACACAATGGGGAAACTTGATTTACCGGCAACTAAGTTGCCATTTGTTGACAGGTTGCAAGTGGTCGTCGGTTGTAAATCAAGTGGGCATAATGTGGTGGGTTGTGCCCCGTGATGTAACCTCTGCTTTTCCGTGGCTTTTCAGCTACACATATCCACGTGGTTTCCATTGAAAATGCAAATAAAACGCTTGGTTGCCCCCAACTTGCTTGTCACAACCACCTTTGGAGCAGTTGTGCAGGTTGCGGCGACCAAGTTTGCAACCAAGCTGAATCAAGTGCAAGTGTATGTGCAACGGATTTTCGTTGACGCTAAATCAAGTCGCCCCAATGTCGCATCATGTCTTCTGTTAATGATGTAATTGATAAACCGACTCTCGCCATATCGATGAATCGAGTTTGAGTTTCGCAGTGCTTTTTTTTTTCGTTTCACAGCCACTGAGTATCTGTTGAAGATTTTTATTGCTCATGTGTTAAGCTACAAGCAATGTTCTCTCTGAAAAAGCGGCGTCGACGGCGAAGCCGGAGATACTCTATTTCAGAGACCGCATTGCTTGGAGCTCAACCACATAGTACATGAAGCACAGAGTATCAGCATGTATTATCTCCTCTTACATTAAAATCAAACTTATGTGAAATAACACTTTTTTTAATTATACACAAGTAGTATGTAAGGGATGTTGAAAAAATAAAAATAAAGACCTCTATTCTCTCACACCTCCATAAGGTAGCAGGCTTGGCTAAGCGGTTAAATGAGTTGCATTCCTGTTGTACTGGGACAAGAAGACATATCACGCAATACCCCCAAATCAGAGAGACAGTTTCTGCATTCATTACTCCATTATTATCTGAAACCAATTTTAATTGTGCTTATAACTTTTCAAATGGCAACATTCACATTGAAATACAAGATCACATACAAAACAAGTCTCGGTTCAATGGTTCCGATGAAACAAATGTACCATCACTGAAAAGGTTCAGTGCGGAAAGTTACCCGGTGTCAACGAGTTTTTGTATGTTTGTGCACTTGCAGGGTGACTTAAATGGTTAATAAAGCATAACACAGTTTATTGGCCTATCGGTCTGTCGTGCTGTCAATGCCACTGCAACAGTCATGGGCTTTCCTGACGTTTTTTGGCGACAATACAGAGTTTGTGTTAACCCAGGCTTTGCAAAATACAGAGAATGAGCTTCAGCTCTTCGATGATGCCATATTTCTGCAAGACTTAGAACTTTCTCAGGTGTGTAATTAAATTGAAGCACGCGAAAAATTAAATTGCGCTGCCACAGAGCTGGGAATTTTCATTCAGGATCCACGGGACGCCTTGTCTGTCGATGGGTGTCAGATTTCAGAACAGTAAGTCAAAATTTCTTAACACATTTTTACTATAATTTCGAACTTATGGCGTATCAGTAAGACACTAAGTACAAATGACATTTATTGGCGAAAATCAACTGAAGCACTTAAAAAAAATAAATTATTAAAGTGCCTGCTTGTGTCCAGTTTGTCTTTACCAGGCAATAAAATGATATGGCTGTGTATTGGTGAGCTTATCGTCATCCTCAGGATGCACTTTGCTTTGGGGATTTTGAATTTGTCATATGTTAACTGAAATGAATCACTGACTGCCAAAAATTGCTTATAAACTCAATGCAAAGAAAGAAAGAAAGAAAGAAAGAAAGAAACTAGGAAAGATGATTTGCTGCATAGCAAATCAGTGTGTGTGTCTTCAAAGCATATTAGTATGGCAATGTACAACTATTCCACAACACAGGAGTAGAAGTTGGAATCGCATCTCTATATATCTATTATAGCTTTGAAGTTATTCAAGATTTAAAATTTCAAATGCCCCTAATTTGCATAATTTTAAACATCTTCATTTCTGTGTATAAAACGGCCAAACTCCTTGTATGGAGGTACAATCATGCCAAGTTTGGAGTTTCTATGTATAATAGTGTCTGAGAAAAGTGTTGAACAAATTTGCTGGTAAAGAAGAAAGAAGAGAGAAAGAAAGAGAGAAAGAAAGAAAGAAACTGGAAAAGAAGATTTGCTTCAAAGCAAATCTGTCTGTGAAAAAAAATCTATCTGTGTGCCTTCAAAAGTTGTAAATTTAATGCTACAACTTTTATCCTTTGGTACATCACATTACATTAAGCTTATGGCTGGATGCACATTTCAAAGTCCAATTGACCTTGACCTTTGACTTTTACATGTCACATGTAAATTGCACAGTGTTACAATACCCACAATTGAAGCCCAACATGAACCAAATCAGATGAAAATTGACCAAGTTGTGGCAAGATGAAACTTTCGAAGGGCCAAATGACCTTGACCTTTGCCTTTTTGAGGTTACATGTTTTATAAAATGTCCTGTGTAGTAATACCTACAATTTGAGTCCAACATGATTAGAATTGGATGGAGATTGGCCAAGTTATGACTGCATGAAATTTTCAAAGGTCTACATGACCTTGACCTTTGAACTTCAGAGGTCACATGTAAATTTTAAAAAAATGTGCATTGTTGCAATAGCTACAATTTCAGCCCAACATGATCAAAATTGCATAAAAATTGACCAAGTTATGGCTAGAAGAAAGCCGCCATCGAAAGTGGCCTTTGGCCTTGAAATGACCTTTGACCTTGAGATGACCTCTACCTGAAGTGAACCCTGACCTCAAAAATGACATTTGACTTAAAATTGACCTTTGACCTAGACATGACCTTGACATTTGAGATGACCTTTACCTTGCTATGATCGAACTCCTATACACTCGGAACCACATCTACTATAGTACATGTATATAAGATATTGAAGATTTAAAACTTTAATTAGCCCTCATTTGCATAATTTTGAAAAACATGACCTCTCATTATAAAAAGGCCAGACTTTATCCATAGAAGTATAATTGTGCCAAGTTTGGAGTTTCTACATATAATACTTTTCAAATGAAATGTCGGACAAATTTGCCTGTAAAGAAAGAAAGAAAGAAAGAAAGAAAGAAAGAAAGAAAAACAGTATGTCTGTGTTGGCACACAGACATAATAAAGAATTCCTAGAAAAACAGAAAAGTGTGTGTTGACACACACACTTTAATAAAAAATTCCTAGAAAAACCGAATGACTGTGTTGGCACACAGACATAAAAAATAAGTACACTATACATGTAAATTTAAAAGGCGCTAAGGTAAAGCACACCTGTGAATGTAAAAGACGGTAAGTAAGCATACGTGCGAGTGTAATAAAGGGTGCAATTAAAGTAAAGTATAATAATAATGATTTATTCAACCCCCATTGTTGGGGAAAATAAAATATACATTACGTAAATACATCAAGATATTGAGATTTATAAACATTTAAAAATTCAAATATTTAGTACCAATTGAAAGGGTCACGCAGTCAATTGGCCACTGCCGCTGTCGCACACTGGCGACCCGTAAGTACAATAAGCCTCTTTCCTGTGTATGTTAACATGAATAAAATTCAATGCATTGTGTCAGTATCAACATGGACCTATTAACGTTAATAGGTCCATGGTATCAATAAAATCACTCGGCATGTCAGACCCATGACGGGGGGGGGGGGGGGGAGGGAGGGCATGAATGTCTCGCCAGCATAATTTAAGCTCCTCCGAATTTTTTCTACAATGCTCATTGTTTTAAACATATTTTAATGGACATTACCGTACATATCATAACAATATTAATTCAAAACGATTGGGAAAGAGGACAGAGTCCTATGTAAATCCCTCTAACGAACAGGACAATATCAGACACACAAATACACGCAAAAGATGACTGACACCCAGACGAGACAGACAGTGGGGCAAGATGTTTACCACCAAAGTGATAACTTAGACCGACCATGGATTCAAAATAAAAGTACATACAAATAAAAATGCTAATAGAATTTGCAAAATCAGCCTATACATATAGTATTAAAACGATCCGTCCTGGAAATATATTCTTGCACTGCTAGAAAAAAATATCAACATTTTGCTCAAGTTAAGCATCACGAGATGGTGCAAAACGAAAAATCCAGTCATACATAGCTGATCGCGGGGCAGCATATGAGGAACAGATACAGAAATAATGCCATGTATCTTCCCTAGGGGAGCCGCCAGAACATTTAGCAGAATCCTTTACACCAATTTTAAATAAATGCGAATTCAATTGGCTTGCATTTAGACAGAGGCGTGTATGCTGAACTGAGAGGAATCTATCGCCATTGTTATATAAAGTTCCTGGAATTTTATTGGATGTGGGATTTTATGGATTATTTTGGATTTAAATATCTGTAATGAAGGAGAATTCAGAGTCTCGGCGGGAAGTTGGTTTCAGAGTCTGGCTGTAGAGGGAAAAATGATGTATCAAAAAGGTCAGTTCGAGCACGAAAATGGGGAAGATCAAACCTCTGACGGGTATCACGGGTTTGAGTACCTGGAATTGACGCACTATAAAGGATAGAGCTTACTGAATCGGGAGCGAGATTGTTTACAAGTTTATACATTAAAGTCAATTTGGATATTTCCTTACGTTTAGCCAGAGTCAACCATCCGGTTTCCTCGTATAACTTAGCATTGCTGGTTCCATACATTGCACCAGTAACAATACGAGCGGCATCTAATTGAATATTTTCTAGTTTTTCATTATCATATGCTGCACAGCCACTCCAAACTGGACTCTCCAAAGTTCTTCTATCCGGACCGAATTTCAAATTCTTTATTTTGTTGATCAGTTTGCTTGATTTGTTGCAAATGTGGGATATATGATCGAACTATTTTAAATCTGAACGAATTATCAGTCCAAGGTGCTTGTGATGGTTAACGTCTTGCAACACGTGACCCTGGAAGACAATAAAGGGGGGAGGGGTGATCATTTGGATTAGATTTTCGAGAAATAAGCATTGAATCAGTTTTCAAAGCATTAAATGTTATCAGCCAATCATTAGACCGTTGATAAATATTAGAGAGATCCGAATTGATAACTACAGCCGCTTTAGCTGGATTATCAATACTCAAGTACAGAGAAGTGTCATCAGCAAACAGCTCTATATTCGATCTGACGAGGTCAACTATATCATTTATACATATAAAAAAAACAGAAGAGGTACAAGCACAGAACCTTGCAGAACGCCAGCATTTATTTTCCCCCAGCTAGCGGTTTGACCTTCGACCACAACACGTAGGTAGTGATCATTGAGATAATCAGAAAACCAGTCATGGAGATTCCCTACAATACCAGCCTTCCTTAGTTTAAATAATAGACCAGAGTACCAAACTTTATCAAACGCTTTACTAATATCAAGAAAGATAACAGGAACCTCCTTTTGCTGATCGACAGCTAGATATAGTTTGTGGTAGAGAAGAAGTAATTGATTTTTGTTGAATCGCCTGGTATAAAACCGGATTGGTTGGCAGATGTAACAATATTGTCCCGGAAAAAGTTGAAAACGTGTTTAAATACTATTCTTTCGAAGACCTTGCCAATATAGCTAAGTAATGATACAGGTCTATTATTATTTCATGATTCATTTGGGCCTTTTTGATGTAGTGGCGTAACGTTAGCCCTTTTCCAGGCTGAAGGAAGTTTCCTATTGTCCAGCGAGAGTTTAAATAATCTAGTAAGTGAAGAAGAAATAGTCGGTGCTGCTTCTTTCAGAAGCATGACACTTACAACATCAGGACCAGACGCCTTAGTTACGTCCAGACTCAATAATAATGTTTCAAGGACTTCAGTTTCTGTTATAATTAGACCATCAATAATAGAAGTCGGGGTATTTGTATCTACGGGTAGAGAAGCTGATGTGGTATCAACATTACACTGTTGCAGGAAAAAAAAGAGTTAAAAATTTCAGCTTTGGACAAGCTGTTAGAAAGATGTTTATCATAATGTAGGAGGGAGGGAATAGATACTCACTCAAGCACGATGCAACCAATAAACTGACAGTGATGGTACAAATCTGTTGTGACCATCACTATCAATCCTTTACCAAAGTATGAAAGCCCTACCCATGTAGTGTGGTTAGTGAACTAATGCCACTCCGAAGTTTTCCTACAATGCTCATTCAAGCATGTTGTAACCAATGAAGTATGACAGTGATGGTATGAATCTGTACTGACCATCACCATAAATCATTTACCCAAGTATGAAAGCCCTACCAAGTATAGTTAGTGAATAATGCCACTCCGAAGTTTCTTGTTGACGGACGGACGGACGGACGTAACCAATGAAGTATGACAGTGATGGTACAAATCTGTGGTGACCATCACTATCAATCATTTACCCAAGTATGAAAGCCCTACCCAGTGTAGTTAGTGAAGCCACTCCGAAGTTTTTTGGTTGAAGGACTGACGGACGGAGCTAAATTGAGTGCTTAGTCTCGCCAACAGCTTATACTGGTGAGACAAGAAATTAGGGGTGAAACAAAGTTTCACCAACATAATGCAAGGTACCAAGATACCTCTCCCACCCACCACCCACCCACCCCCATCATGACGCGGCTTCCTCCATAGCGGTCACCTGCATCAATTCACAAAGTTTAATGTCTCTCTCTGAAGGCATACATCTAATCCGTATTCTTCCATCGTGAACGGATATTGAGGCAAAATCGTTGTCTCATCCGGGTATCATCCGACCACATCACACCCCTCCGCCGATCTCTGGTCCAATCAGCATGTTCCTGACACCACTGCACCGTGCAGATTTGTCTGCAAGGGCGATCTCGAGGGATGGTGCAGGGCAGTGTGATCTCAGTTTGGCCGAGACAGTCTCCTGTTGATTGTACGCCGTGATGCTTCAATGTTGGAGCTCTGGTGACGAGACCTCCGCGCTGAAAATAACCGGTGTCTCTTCCTTCGCGTAATGCACCAAGTAACAGTCCGCCTTCCCATCTGAAAGTCTTGGTTTTCTGCATCCAGCTTTTCTTTTGCAGCCTCTTGTTTCTTGAAAACGGTCCCACAACCTCAGTACCCCTGACCTGGAGCATCCCACCCTCCTGGCAACCTCACACTGGAAAAGACCAGCATCCAACACGCCAATGATCCCACCAGGAATAACCTGGATGCTGTGGCATTATCGATTCACGTTGATCCCTGTGTTCACAGTGGGTCATTCATACAAAGCCCACAGGCTCCCCACTACCAGACCCACTTTTTGCACCTTTCTGTCTGTTATGTCATTTCCAGGACATTTTGTTTTTGTGTGACCGCTCAGGTATACTTTTAGCTTTCCTAACAATGTTACATAACAGTCCACGAGACACTTCTATTTTCTGCACAGACTAATATTTAGAGCAGCCCGTGTTAAACCAATAGTGGGTACTGTACTGGCAGACTGGGCATTTTTATTTGCAGTACTAATGTACTGGAAACCTTTTTAATTTCCGTACTTTGTACCGACCATTCTTTGTACATTTTCTTATTTTCCGTACCTTGTACTGGGGCAAAATTATTACTTGTACCAGCGTACTATAGGGGCCCCCTTTTACCCCTTCCTATAAAAGATGGGCGTTGAACAGTTCCACGAGTTGTACCCGCAATGCGATGCAGGCCGGCACCAATGATAAATGGGTCTTGCATTCATACAGTACAGGTGATGCTGCTTTACTATAGGTTCATTCTTATATTTTTACAGATTCTCAGTTCCAAAAAACACCAAGAACAAAATCTCCCGTCTGTTTACCCATATGATTAAAAAAAAAAAACAGAAACAAAAACAAAAACAAAAAAAAACAGAAACAAAAAAAAAAACAAAAAACAAAACAAACAAACAAACAAAAACAAAAACAATCCCCCCCCCACCAAACCAGTGAATCTTACAATTTTATTAAATGACCTGCCTTCTAAAATCTTTACCCATGCAACCGTGTCGCAACATAATGTCTTTTTATAAATACCGGTTTCCATACGGATTCAATCAATTTGTGACATTTGTTGAATTGTAGTACAGTGGATCCATGGCAAATTACAAATAGTACATGTAGAAAGGTCAAAGGGAAAAAAAGTCACTTAAAGTATAGAAACCTACACAAAACACTTTTCTGGGACCCATTTTGTCCTTGTATGTTTGTGTTCCAAAGAGAGTTTTCCTACCATAAATGATAAATTAATATCTGTGAACAGCGAATACGTATTACAGTACAAATCACCTGGAATTGGCGAGCATCCACATCTAGGCATTGTAATGTAACAAATAATACTGCAGTTCATTTCCTTGTTTGCCAAGTAACCGTAGGAACGTCCTGGACGTAAAAAAAATATGATGTTTAGAATGAGTCCACAATGGATAAACAATGATAACGTTTCTGCGGTAAACTTTCCTCCATTTCCATCACCAAATTGCATGAGAACAGAATCAAGGTAACTCGTAAGAGTATTTCGAAAGAATGCTAGCCTATGATTTCGTTAAAAAATTCACATGGCGTGGACGTTGTCTGGGCCATTTTCACGGACATCAACTTTGAAACTTACAGTGTCTGTTTCCATTCATTTCCCAGCCTGGTTCATACAGATATAGATTGAATATAATTATATATATATACATATATATATATATATATATATATATATATATATATATATATATATATATATATATATATATATACATATATATATATATATATATATATATATATAATTATATTCAATCTATATCTGTATGTATATACATACATACATACTTACATACATACATACATATATGTATATACATTATATGCATGTATGTATATATATGTGTGTGTGTGTGATTTGTCAAGTTTTGTTCTAACGAAGAAAGAAGATTCATACAAAAAAGAATGTCTGCGTTGGCACACAGACAATAATCTAATTTGAAATTGACACTCTACGATATGCTGTATGTATATATATATATATAGCAATGATTTAACCAGAACATTTGTTTAATTTCGTTTTGTATTAGAATGTGATGGACTGGAAACATGTGCTTAGTATTTTTACCTGGAAGATACCAATCTTCAAATGAAAAAAATATGTTCTCAGTGTCCATGAATAATATCAGATTAGGCCATCACTGTTTTCAAAAAGCAGAGTTTTATTGTAAAAAATCAGAATTATACGTAGTTAATTTTGTCAAATAAACTATGATGTTCACAGATGACAAACTATGCGACGACGGTAGACTGGGGTCTTTGCATGCAGAATCTTCCTTCCTTTTCCCCCAATATATTCAGCTCAAACTCCATGCAATTTGCAGTTGAACAATACGATTGTGCCTGAAAACTTAACAGAAGAGGAAATATATGCGTGTCTAGATGCTGTTATTTTATGAAAACATATACTGCTTACCTTGTATTCTAACACATGCTGGTATTCGGGTACCCTTTAGGCCCTGTAGCTTTGCCTGCTTATCTGACTCTCAGACCACTTTTGTATCTGACTGGTGCTCCAACATTCAAGCGCCCTAGGTGTGCCAACCAGGCAGATCGTAGCTGTGATCAGTAGAAATCTCAGAATTGTAAACATTTCCCCTCAGCTGCAAGCAAGTTCAGTAAATTTATTTTTCACCATCTCAGTTTATGGTACACTTATCAGCTTTACATACAATGTATTTGATATTTGACTTTCGCAAAAATCAGGAGTTGAAACTACATCTGCTTCGATAGATTTCTATGTTACAGGAGATTAGTCCCAAAGTGTTTGGGGGTGGTATAGAGACTTCCTATATGTATGTGTTTGTATGTATTGTAATGACCGTATCGAAGTGGATTGCCGTACAATGTGCGTGGACCAAGAGAGAGTGAAACATTTTCAAGGATTTGACACTTAGCTGAGAGGAGATGATGTTGGACATTGATGCCAGATACATGTGGCTATGCTGGCATTGGGCCCGCAGATCAATTATTATTCTATGGCAGTATAGTGATGGACTGATCACACTGGGCTCGCCTAGTGTTTAATTTTGTTGTGTTGCGTTGTTTTGCTTTGCTTTTTAAAACAGTTTTTCTTGTGTTCCTCCTTTTTTTTATGTCTGTGTGCCAACACAGACATACTGTTTTTCTAGGAATTCTTTATTTAAAGTGTGTGTGTCAACGCACACTTTTCTGTTTTTCTAGGAATTCTTTATTTCTTTCTTTCTTCTTTCTTTCTTTCTTTCTTTCTTTACCGGCAAATTTGTCCGACATTTCATTTGAAAAGTATTACATGTAGAAACTCCAAACTTGGCACAATTATACTTCTATGGATAAAGTCTGGCCTTTTTATAATGAGAGGTCATGCTTTTCAAACTTATGCAAATGAGGGCTAATTAAAGTTTTAAATCTTCAATATCTTATATACTATAGTAGATGTGGTCCCGAGTGTATAGGAGTTCGATCATAGCAAGGTAAAGGTCATCTCAAATGTCAAGGTCATGTCAAGGTCAAAGGTCATGTCAAGGTCAAAGGTCACTTTTAAGCCAAAATGTCATTTTTGAGGTCAAGGTTCACTTCAGGTAGAGGTCATCTCAAGGTCAAAGGTCATTTCAAGGTTAAAGGCCACTTTCCTTGGTGGTCTTCTTCTAGCCATAACTTGGTCAATTTTTATCTAATTTTGATCATGTTGGGCTCAAATTGTAGCTATTGTAACCCTGCATATTTTAAAATTTATGTGTGACCTCAAAAGATCAAAGGTCAAGGTCATTTGAACCTTTGAAAGTTTCATCCAGTCACAACTTGGCCCTTTTCCATCCAATTGTAATCATGTTGGTCTCAAATTGTAGGTATTGCAACACTGCACATTTTTATAAGAACATGTGACCTTGAAAGGGCAAAGGTCAAGGTCATTTGGCCCTTTAAAAGTTTCATCTTGCCATAATTTGGTAAATTTTCATCCGATTTGGTTCATGTTCATGTCAGTTTCACTTCTACTAGAGGGTTCCTGACCATTGCGCATGTAATGAATCTAAAACAAAAGATGTAGCAATTTAAATTATGCTAAATAGCACCATTAGAAATTTTAAATCTTGAATAACTTCAAAGCTGTAATAGATGGAGATGCCATTCCAACTTCTACTCCTGTTTTATGGAATAGTTGTACATTGCCATACCAATATGCTTTGAAGACACACACACTGATTTGCTATGCAGCAAATCATCTTTTCTAGTTCTTTCTTTCTTTCGTTCCTTTCTTCTTTCTTTCTTTCTTTCTTTCTTTCTTTACAGGCAAATTTGTCCGACATTTCATTTGAAAAGTATTACACGTAGAAACTCCAAACTTGGCACAAGTATACTTCTGTGGATGAAGTCTGGCCTTTTTATAATGAGAGGTCATGCTTTTCAAAATTATGTAAATGAGGGCTAATTAAAGTTTTTAATCTTCAATATCTTATGTACTATAGTAGATGTGGTTCCGAGTGTATAGGAATTCGATCATAGCAAGGTAAAGGTCATCTCAAAGGTCAAGGTCATGTCAAGGTCAAAGGTCATGTCAAGGTCAAAGGTCACTTTTAAGCAAAAATGTCATTTTTGAGGT
The DNA here is from genome assembly GCA_964020975.1 of Hermodice carunculata. Lineage (NCBI taxonomy): Eukaryota > Metazoa > Annelida > Polychaeta > Eunicida > Amphinomidae > Hermodice > Hermodice carunculata. The sequence continues at coordinate 1,309,708 of CAXHWN010001131.1, read as the reverse complement.
CAAGGTTTACTTCAGGTAGAGGTCATCTCAAGGTCAAAGGTAATTTCAAGGTCAAAGGCCACTTTTGATGGTTGCTTTCTTCTTGCCATAACTTGGTCAATTTTTATCCAATTTTGATCATGTTGGGCTCAAACTGTAGCTATTGTACACTGCACATTTTTGAAAATTACATGTGACCTCTAAAGGTCAATGGTCAAGGTCATTTTGACTTTTGAAAGGTTCGTCCAGCCATAACTTGGGCAATTTCCATCCAATTCTAATCATGTTAGACTCAAATTGTAGGCATTGCAACAATGTACATTTTTATAAGAACATGTAACCTCAAAAGGGCAAAGGTCAAGGTCATTTGGCCCTTTGAAAGTTTCATCTTGTCAAAACTTGGTCAATTTTCATCCGATTTGGTTCATGTTGGGCTTAAAATTGTGGGTATTGTAGCACTGCAATTTACATGTGACCTGTAAAGGTCAAGTGTCAAAGGTCAAGGTCATTTGGACTTTGAAATTTGCATCCAGGTATAGACTTAAAGTGATGTGAAGTACCATAGGATAAAAGTTGTAGAACTTAATATTTACAACTTTTGAAGGCACACAGACAGATTTGCTTTGAAGCAAATCTTCTTTTCTAGTTTGTTAACTGTTCTTATATGGATACATTTTAGATCATAAATTTACTTTCAGGATTCACAAGTCTGGCCATTGTTCGTTATTGTCATTTTCGCTAAATTGAGAATTTCATATGAAAAGTAACTTGCAGAAACTAAATTTTAATGATTTGGTTTTTAACACAATCTGTTGCTGTATAGATATGGTCTTAAATGCGATTAACTTCCAATTATTCATGAAAATATTTTTTCCAATAAAGTGTTAGTATATAGCAGGTGGACGCACAACTAAATCCCATATTAAGCCTCTATTCTGTAGGTATTTGTTCATTTCTTTTAGTTGCACACCTGTTGTCATGTGGCATATGGTAATTCTGTGCTGTTTACTAATTTATATGGTGATATGAATTATAGGAACTTGAATGGATGGAAATACGTATGAAGATTACGTGATGAATATCAACCAAATAAACATACTTATACATTCAGATATGAGGGAAAATATATGCTATACAATAAGAGCCAAAGTTTTCCATCTGTGACATTTCGATTGAACTATTTTGTATGCACCCTTCAATGATACGGTAGTCAAATTTGTATGCATATTCAAATATTGAAATGGTACCATTTCCTCGACTATATACATGTATATCGTAGTATCAAATTATGTATGTATATATATATATATATATATATATATGTGTGTGTGTGTGTGTGTGTGCGTTTCCCTGTTCAGTTTCCCAAGGGATGATACTTTGTGGAAACAATGGGTCAAGTTTGTCAAATCATGGAGGTATTAACATACATCATATCTGAACCCATTTTCAACAAGCATCTTTGCTTACATATCTATCTGAACGTGTCTGTCCATGTTCTTGTTGACACAGGATGCCACCCTTCAACGCAAACAAAAGGATGCTGAGACCTAAAATCCTCCTAGAACCACAACTCATGAGCTTATCTGCTAGTTCAAATAGTATTATATTGTGCTAGAGATTACTACAACATAACACATATTTTTTGGAGATTGTTACATTGCAATACAGCTGTATCAACCGCCATGTCACGGTGAATAAATTCCAATCAAATCTTTACAAACACACTTTTGAACGAGAGAAAAGCTTCCTTCACTCATAAAAACTGCTCAGCAGGACACGAATGTAAAACATACAAGAGAATGCTGCCATTGTATGTTTACAGAACAGGAGGATGCTGTCATTGCATGTTTCCAGAACAAGAGGATGCTGTCATTGCATGTTTCCAGAACAAGAGGATGCTGCTATTGTATGTTTCCAGAACAAGGGGATGCTGCCATTGCATGTTTCCAGAACAAGAGGATGCTGCTACTGCATGCTCCCAGAACATGGACTATATGTTGCAACATGCATGAGGATGCTGCCGTTGCATGCTTCCAGAACATGGGCTACAAGCATATGCTGCATCACAGTCTCCTCTTGAGCCAACATCTGTTGTTGTATAAGTATGGTCTCATATGCGACCAACTTTCAATGATTATTCAAATATTTGTTCCCATAAAGTGTCAGTATATAGCAGGTGAACTCACACCATGCTCCTAAATCATATATTTTACTGGAGGTATTTGTTCACTTCTTCGACTTATACATCTGTTGTGATGTGCGATATGTCAATCTTTTTGGAGTGCTGTATAATTTGTCTGCTGATATAAATCGTGGGAACGGAAACGGAAGGAAATGCGTATGAAGACAACGTGGTGAATTCCAACCAAATAAAGTATACATATACACGTGAGAGAAAATACAGTGTACAATCAACTCAAAACCTTACGTTTGTGACATTTTTATCGAATTATGTTGTGTATGCATACTGCAGTTCTATGTATTTGGCACTCAAATTTAGTTCTATGTTTCAATTATTGTTACGGTATTAAGTTTTTAAATTAAAAAAAAAACTTACGAAGTGTTTCGTTCAAAAGAGCAATATACGCCATTTTCCCGCTTTGAAAAACTGCTATGAAGGTTTATGACTAACACCTTATGCTGACGTGTTTCGTTAATGACAAAATGCCGTCATTGTATACAGTGGAATCTTCCTGCATGTTAAGACCGCCTAAAGGTACCATAAAAGTGGTATTAATAGTGAGTTGTGTTAATAGGGATATTATTTAATCAAGGATAACAAAGGGACTGTAAATTGGTGGTCTTAATATAAAATGGCCTCTTTAGGGAGATTCTACTGTACCGTATGGAAGCTCTACAATATTCAGTTTCGTCCCAATACACGACAAGAGTCAATTCTGTTCGGCCATGAAGCACAAGTTATAAAAACAGCCCATTACCTCAACATGATACAAGGGACATAGATCTGTAACAAACAACTTGGGATATGTGATGTGTGTGTGTGTCGGGGGGGGGGGAGGGTAATACTCAACATCAGGGAGGGCGTGTGTCTCGGGCATTTTTATTCAATACCCTATCTTAATCCTACACCAGATGTTAAAAGGTACCCTTTCTTAATCCTGTAATGTGTTGAAAGGAGTGCTGCAAGCCTGCATTGGTGCATCCTGTTTCCTGGTGCATTTTGGAGACCAAAATTCCAATTTTAAACAAGTTTGAGGATATTCTTACATCCCACACCAATCCCCCCTAAGAACTTACTTATTATACCCTATATCTCCAGCCTATATACAAGATCTATACATTTGTTTGAAAAATGAATAAGAAATTCAGGTCCCTGAAATAATTGTTACCCCTATCCTAATCTAGCTGTGTGCATTTTGTGGGGGCTTTTCTAATCCTGGTAGTCATGAAAACAAAGCCTTTCCCGCGGCACATACCCAGTGCAAAAATCCTATATGGGATAACCCCCCCCCCCCCCCCGTGTGTGTGACTCATGGGCATCATTTCTGAGTTTGAAGAACAACTTACGACAAGAAAAGAAGATTTGCTTCAATCAAAGAAAATCTGTCTGGGTGCCTTCAAAATGAGTACAGTCTGAAATGCTACACTTTGCCATTGTTCAACATTATCTAAATTTTGTGTATTAGCCTAATTTGCATGAATCAAAATACCACAACTTTGGTTCTTCGTTCATTGGATGTGGCCATGTCACAAACTTATAAACCGAAGCTTGAATGACACCACTATCTATACTAGTTTTGAAGCTAGTCAAAGATTTTAATTTTGTGTATTTGCCTAATTTCCATAAATTAAAAGCCTACAACTTTGGTTCGTGGTTCATTGCATGCGGTTGTGTCAAAAAACTACAAATTGAAGTTAAGTTAGAATGGTACCTGCAGGTATACTAGTTTTGAAGTTATTCAAGATTTAAATTTTATGTATTCACCTTACTTGCATGAATTAAGATCCTACAACTGTGGTTCTTTGTTCATTGAATCTGGCCATATCACAAACTTATTAATTGAATTTGATATGTCACCTCTGTCTATAATAGATTTGAAGCTATTCAAGATATAAATTTTGTGTATTCACCTTATTGGCATAAATAAAAATGCTACAACTTTGGTAAAATGGTTCATTCGATGCAGCTATGTCACGAACCTACAAATTAAAGTCCGAATGGCGCCAGTATGTGTAAGAGTTTTGAAGTTATTCAAGCTTTAATTTTTGTGTATTCCCCTAACTTGCATATATTAAAAATTTACAATTTTGGTCCATTGGATGCGGCTATGTCACAAACCTTTACATTGAAGTTGGAATGACCGCTCTATGTATAATAGTTTTGAAGCTATTCAAGATTTAAATTTTGTATATTCACCTAACTTTAATAAATTAAAATTCTACAACTTTGGTTTATGGTTCATTTGATGCAGCTATGTCACAAACCTACAAATTAAAGTTGGAATGGTGCCTCCATGCATGATAATTTTGAAATAATTTATTCAAAAGATTCAAATGCTGTGTATTCACCTTATTTGCATAAATTAACATTCTACTACTTTGGTTCATTTGGTTCCTTGGTTGCAACTATGTTCCAAACTTATGATTTGAAGTTGGAATGGCACCTCTATCTTAAATAGTTTTGAAGTTATTCAAGATTTAAATTTTTATGTATTTACCTAATTTGTATAAATTAAAACTTTACAATTTTGGATCATGATTCATTGGATGTGGCTATGTCACAAACCCATAAATTGAAGTTGGAATTGCACCTGTATCTTTTTTAGTTTTGAAGATTTACATTTTGCATATTCACCTAATTTGCATAAATTAAAAGCCTACAACTTTGGTTCATGGTTCATTGCATGCGGCTTTGCCACGAACCCATAAATTGAAATTAGAATGGCATCTCTATCGGTAATAGTTTTGGAGATATTCAACTTTTAAATTTTTCAATGTCCCTAATTAGCATAATTTTAAATTCTGCAACTTTCATTTACTATTCATCGCATTGGCAGGTGTCACGCACCTGTATGCACATTGAAATTTTGAGTCTACCTGCACTAGTTTTTGGGCGATATGGAGCTTTTAAAATTTTAATAGCCCCTAATTTGCATGATTTTGAACATCTTCCCAATTCCACACAATATGCACAGTTTCACTGGTAGGTCAGTCACCTTGCGAAGTTTGGTGGTTTTCGGAACAATAGCGTCCGAGAAAAGCTTTGCACACAATTTGATCGAAAAGAAGAAATAAAGTTCGAAAGAAAGTAGGAAAGAAAGAAAAAAGAATTCTTGGAAAAACAAAATGTCTGGCTTCACAACCAGACGTAAAACTGCATTCAGCAAAATGGCATTTGTCGCTCGAAAATTGTTTGTGACAATGAATAATACTTTATTAGGATATCTACCCATTTACAAAAGAGTTACCGGCAGAGCGGGGGTTAATGCAATGGATATACCGAAAACTACGATATACGAAAGGGGTTTCTAGCAGTTTACAGTGGAAAATGTAGTTTCTGCAGAGATACAGTATGTATTTTTGATTTCTCCTTGTTATGTTCTCATGCATACAGCCTTGTTTGTTTGCTTGCTTATTAGTTATGTCTGGGTGCCAACCCAGACACTTGTTTTACCTTGGATTCTTGACTATGTCTGGGTCCCAACCCAGACATTTTGTTTTTCCAAGAATTATTTCTTTCTATCTTTCTTTCTTTCTTTCTTTCTTTCTTTCTTTCTTTCTTTCTTTCTTTCTTTCTTTCTTTCTGGATGCCAACCCAGACATAGAATTTTTCCTCAGGGTCTCTATTAAGTCTGTGCGTGAACACAGACTTTTTGTTTATTCTCAAATACTTATCTATCTATCTATCTATCTATCTATCTATCTATCTATCTATCTATCTATCTATCTATCTATCTATCTATCTATCTATCTATCTATCTATCTATCTATCTATCTATCGATCGATCTATCTATCTATCTATTTCCGTGTGCAAGTCTTGTGATCAGCTTTTCTGGGACACTATTGTTCCGAAAAGTACTTAACTTGGCATGGTGGTAGACCTAGTAAGGAAGTGGTGCATATAGTTTGGAACAGTGATTATGTTAAAAATTATGCAAATTAGGGGCACATTTGTGGAAATTTTAATTCTATCATATCTTGAAACGTTTTCTGGATAGAGTTGCCATTCAAAGCTTAATGTGTAGGTCTATTCCTAAATACAAAATCTAATAGCATGCTAACAAAGTTGAGAAGTTAACTTATGTTAAATTCACTTAATATCCTCTCAATAAACATGCATTTGACACAATCCTGGCTCCCCCACTGTGCCCAGAATCTAGTAACTGTTTCCAGAACCAGACTCTTATGCAACCAGAGATAATTGAACTGTGAGAGTCTGGCCTCCATGCCTATGAGAACAGAGGCAGCCGATACCCAGCGGTGGCTTACCTTTCAACTCCCAGGGAGACTGACTGTGTTGCTAGAATAAGGTTGTCTATGCTGTGTAAACAAGGAGGCTGAAGCACCCAGGTCACAGTCAGCTGATGCTGACAGGGAGATGCCATTTCAACAGTAGGTTAGTGACATACATGGAGCAGCTTCTAATGGAATATGAACCAAAGTTTAACATGTCTTTGTGGTATAGATTTTTGTCAGGAGCTATGTGAAGTTGTATATTGCCTGTGCAAACTTACAACTTAAGCTTGCTGACACATTCAGAATTGTGATACTCAATAGTTAAACACATAGATATCTGTAAGAGCTATGTGAAGTTCAATGTTATGTATGACAGTGGATTAGGTGCACGTATAGGTGCACAGTTGATATTAGGAGCGATTGTCACGTCAATGTTTTGATGTTCCTGTAAAGAGTGAAACTCAAATACATCTATTGATAAATACGTGTATATCAATGTATAAACGGTTCACTAGTTGCAGTCATTTTATGCTCCAGATTTACAAAACATGGGAATCTGGTCTTGATGTGGTGATTTTTACTTCAAAGTATAAATGGGTTTCAGCATCTTATTTAAATGTCAAGTTAAAAAAAAAATCCAAATTAGAATCAGTTAAAATTTTTAAAACTCTCTATCCTCTAACCTATTACAAATAGACACAAAATTTAAAGTAGTAAATACAGGTTTGTGACACCTGTCAATCTGTTGGACCATGAACAAAAAATGTAACATTTGAAATTATGCTAATAAGCAGAACATGAAACATTTAAAAGTTGAATTATCCTCAAAGCTATTTAAAAAGAGATGTCAATCCAACATCTATTTGTAGGTTTGTGACATAGCCCCATCCAATAAATCATAAACCAAAGTGGGGGCATTTAAGTGTATTCAAATTAGCTGAATAAACAAGGTTGAGTTCTTACCAACTTTCAAACTATTACAGATAGAGGTGTCATTCCAACTTCAATTTGTAGATTTGTGACATAGCCGCATCCAGTGAAACATGAACCAAAGTTGAAACATTCTAATTTATGCAAATTAGGTGAATTCACTAAATTTCAATCTTGAATAACGTCAAAACTATTATAAACTGAGGTGTCATTCAAACTTCAGTTGCTACATTTGCAGGATACTTGAATCCAATGAACCATGAATCAAATTTGTAGCAGTTTGATTAATGAAAAAATAAGGCAAATACACAAAATTTAAATCTTTGAATAGCTTTAAAATTATAATACATTGAGGTGCATTTCCAACTTCAATTTATAGGTTTTTGACATAGCCGCATGAAAAATATATTGTTGCAAGAATTAAATAAATGCTGAATCGGCAATCTTTAGAAGATTTCCAGGCACACATACTGATTTTCTGAGAAGCAAATCAAATTTTTCTAGTCTTTTTCTTTCCATGGCACCCAAATTTGAGTTTTCATTGGACACTATATTCCCCAAATCACCAAACTTGCCATGGTGATCGACCTACCAATGAAATTGTGCATACCGTTGGGAATAGTCACGATGTTTAAAGTTATGCAAATTAGGAGCAATTGAAATTTTTTAAATTCAATATCTTCCAAACTATTGCAGATAAACACAAAATTCAAATGTGCGCGTGTAGGTTTTTGACACATGCCAATACAATGGACACTAAATGAAAGTTGTGGAATTTTGCTATTATGCTAGTTAGGGGCATTAAAAAATTAAGTTGAATACATGTATCTCCAAAACTGTCAAAGATAGAAATGCCATCCCAACTGCATATTGTTGGTTTGTGGCAAAGCGGCATTCTATGAGCCATGTAGGATTATAAAATATACAAATTAGGAGAATTTGCAAAATTTAAATCTTGAATAGCTTGAAAACTATCATAGATAGAGGTGTCATTCCAACTTCAATTTAAAGGTTTATAACATAGCAGCATCCGATGAACCATAAACCAAAGTTGTACAATTTCAATTTATGCAAATGAGGTGAGGGAATACACAAAATTTAAATCTGTTTGACTAACTTCAAAACTATTATACTGGTAGAACGAGGATGGCATACCAACTTCACTTTATAGGTTTGCAACATAGACGCATCCAATGAAACAAAACTGTAAAATCTTAATTTATGCGAATTAGGTGAATACACATAATTTAAATCTTAAACAACTTAAAAACTATTATACATAGAGGTGCCATTTCAACTTCAATTTGTAGGTTTGTGACATAGCAGCATATAATTAACCCTGAATCAAGGCTGTAAAATTTTGTGAATACACAAATTTAAATCTTGAATAGCTTCAAAACTATCATAGATAGAGTGGAATTTCAACGTTAATCTATATTTTTGTGACATAGGTGCATCTAATGGACCATGAACCAATGTTGTTGGATTTGAATACATGCAATTAGGTGAATATCCAAAATTTAAATATTCAACAGCTTTAAAAGTATTATAGATAGAGGTATCATTCAAACTTCAATTTGTAGGCTAGTGACATGGACGCATTGAAAGAACCAAAGTTGTAGAATTTTACTTTATGCGAATATACAAAATTTAAATCTTGAATAACTTCAAAACTATTATAAATAGAGGTGTCATTCCAAGTTCAGTTTCGAGTTTGTGACCTAGCCGCATCAAATGAACTATGAACCGAAGTTGTAACATTTTAATTTATGCAAATTAGGTGAGTACACAAAATTTAAATTTTGAACAGCTTCCAAAATATTATAGAGCTGCCTTTTCAGCTTTTCTTTATAGGTTTGTGACATAGGTGCATTCAATGAACCATGAACCACAGTTGCAGGATTTTAATTTATGCAAATAAGGCAAATACAGGTCTGTAGCTGATATTGTTAAATAAGAATACCTCCTGTTCATATGTTCGTATTATGGGCGCATTCAATCAACAGCGACTGAAAATAGTCTGATTTTAATTTATGCAAATTTCGGCCAATGCACAAAATTGAAATGCTGAATATCGATGAATATCTCTAAAACTATTATAGATAGAGGTGCCATGCCAGCTTGAATTTATGTGTTTGTGATATTGGCACATCAAATGTACAGTGACTAAAAACTATCAGATTTTAATTTATACGAATTTCGATTAATGCAGAAAATTGCACTGTTAAAAAAGAGAAATGTCTTCAAATCTACTATAAACAGAGATGCATTTCAACTTCAATTTTAATTTTTGTGCCCTGCGCGCATTCAATAAATAATGACTGGTAACTGTCAGATTTTAACTTATGCAAATTTAGGTCAATACACAAAATTGCGGTGTTGAATATTGATGAATATCTTTAGAACTGTTATGGGTAGAGATACCACTCCTGCTTCATTCTGTATGTTTGTGCTATGGGCACATCAGATAATAGTGACTGGAAACTCTCAGATTTTAATTTATGCAAATTTTGGCCCATACACAAAAGTGAAGTGCTGGATAATGATGAATATGTTAAAAACTTTTAGATAGAGGTGCCATCCCAACTTCAGTTTTTATGTTTGCACCATGGGTTCATCTAAAGCACAGTGACTGAAGACTGTCAGGTTTTAATATATGCAAATTTCGACCGATACACAAAATTGAAGTGTGAAATAATGATAGGTAACTTCAAAACTATTATAGATAGAGGTGCCAACTTATGTTTTGTATGTTTGTGCTTTGGGTGCATCCAATGAACAGTGACTGAAAATTGTGAGATTTAATTTATGCAAATTTCGGCTGAAACACAGAATTGCAGTGTTGAATATTGGTGAATATCTTTTAGGTGCATCCAAGTAACAGTAACCGAAAACTCTCAAATTTTAATTTGTGCAAATTTCGGCTAATACACAGAATTACAGTGTTGAATATTGATGAATATCTTTACAACTGTCACAGATAGAGATGAAAAATTTTAACACTCACAGGTTCGTTGTCAAGGAAATCAATCTTTTCTAGTTTTAAGAACCAGTAGCATTAGGCTAATTGGCTAATGGTCAAAGCGGTTCCTGGATGAAAAAAGTGTGACGGCGAGTTTAACACAATTGTAAATACGATATATTTGGCTTTGAAATTTACAAATCTGTTAACAGGCACTTGTGATAACTCGGCGATTATTACACACAGCTTTGGCTGCGATGAAGGGAGTAATGCAAGGAAACTCAACTGTGTGAGCCTCCAGCGCACAGTCGAACTATTTTCATTTGGCCTGATTCAGGTAATGTGTGAATGAATTATGACCACATAAATTGACCAACAGATGGAATGATTGGTAAATGAGACATACATATCTTCTTCCATGGGTGTTTTTCTCAGGGCACAGTATGTTTTTGATTCGTTTAACGTCCACGTTCACAATATTTTGGGGGAACTGATCTGCAATGATAGCGAGGGGCTGTAAAATCCACAGGGTCAGCAAGTGCATTTGCCCAGGAAAACTGTTTTTGATCTTATGCTATTTTAACACCTTTAAGGAATATATCACTCGTCACAACCCAACACGGTGATTTTAATGCGAGTACAACTGAATTTTCCCATAAAATTTTACGGGTTAAACACCAAATGCGGGTAAAGCTCCTAGCGTCCCACATAAAGCCATATAAAATGTAGCATAAAACCAAGAGCAGAACACTGAAGTTATTTAATTTTGCGGCAATTTGAGTTGCTGGATGAAGGTCTTTGGAGAGCTTCAAGCGTTCACGTCGTCAAAATTCTGTCATGAATTGGATGATGGGCAGTACGTCAGTACAGGTCATAATTTAGCCTCTGTACAAGGTAAAATGAAAATGAGAAAATTTCTAAATTGTGGCTGGTACGAAGTACGAAAAATAAAGGAGCCTCATGTACGCACTACGATAAATTAACAAGAGCGCTGTGTGTATAGCCCATTTTCAACTGACCTTCACATTCAACCCACAAAAAGTACCACTCTGGTCTTGGGGTTGAAGATTTTGGAGAGGAAGTATAAATTTGTGACTTTTCATTGGAATCCCATTGACTTACATGGTGATCGACAGGAATACATGCATTACCTGACAGGTATCTCCATTGAAAATCTGTTGAACATCAAGGATCCAGAGTATCACCACACATGCAGTGAACAATTTTGGTTCATGCTCCCACACAACTACATTTCTTCCAAGTTTCAGAACTATCTGAGGGACGGTTTTAAAGCAGAAGTCGAAAACCGCGAACACACACACACAGACACGGTTTTAAAGCAGAAGTCGAAAACCGCGAAAACACACACACACACACACACACGCGCGCGCGCGCGCGGAAAGAAAACCCACATCGTGAAAAAGATTGTTTAACCCTCCCACAAGCTACACTTCCACCAAGTTTTAGAAGGATGTGAGTGACAGTTTTGGAGAAGTTGAAAATAGCCTTAACGTATTAGATTGAAAAAAAAAGGGCAGCGCTACCTTTTGAAAAGATTTTGGGGTCCCCATAAGTGTCCCTATGCAATTTGGAAGCAATAGGCCAAGGGGTTTGGAGAAGACTTGTTAATATTTTGCCAAAAAATTAACAAAACATTCATAATATTTTTTTAAAAAAATCACTGGAGCATGACCGTTTGAACAAATTTGGTAGAAACCCACCTAAGATACATTCCCATCAAATTTGAAGTAAATCTGACTGAAAGCTTTGGACAAGTCGAAAATGTGAATGTGGATGATGCTGGACAGACGGACGATGACTGCCTAACCACCACATAATCTCAGTTGACTGACAAGTCAGGACGATGACTGCCTGACCACCGCATAATCTCAGTTGACTGACCAGTCAGGACGATGACTGCCTAACCACCACATAATCTCAGTTGACTGACAAGTCAGCTGAGGTAAAAATGCCCAGTACGCCAGTGCGGAAACCCCTTTGCCTCCTCGATCAAATTTGCATCCACTGTCTCCTCAGTGGGAAAGAAGTCCGGTCTTACTGCCAGGCTGGTCACAAAAGGCCATCTCTACAAAGAGTGCACACAGCCACACTGATGAAAAGTCTTAATCGATAAAATCAGTTTCTGTTTCGTCTTAAGCGGGTCAAGCAAAAAGTGTGCACAGTGTAAATTTCGGTGTTGAATCCTTCGGCAATGTTTGTACTTTTTGTAAAGAGTGCCTTAAAATTAGCTTATATTTTTTGTCAGTCATCAACATAGCAAGAGGAAAGAAATCAACAGAAAACAACACAAACAAATACTAATACTGGTACTACTACCGTTACAAATACTGATGCCACCACCGCCACAACTACTACTACTACTACTACTACTACTACTACTACTACTACTACTACTACTACTACTTATTCTATAAAAATTGAATTAGCATAGCGAGAAAGAAATTGTTATGTTGGTGTATATTGCTAACTCAGACTTTAACGACTTAACATTAGCATCCCACCCCCACCCCGAAAAATTAAATTTTTTTATGGTTAGATCTGTGCATCAAGTAAGATATGTCAAACATGAAGGTTGTGTGAATCGCCCGTTCTCAGGTGACCTTGACATTCAACTTCTAAGTCCCACCCTGGTCTTGTGATACACAGAGTTGCTCCTATACAATCTTGAAGGAACTGGTCACGCAGTTTTGCAGAACAAGACCTTTCTAAGATTTTGTCGAAAAATGAACCCCCAAGAAGAAAAGAAAGAGAAAAAGAAAAAGAAAAAAGAAACAACCAAAGGAAAAAAACCCAACCCCCAGAAAACTGTAGCACTACCTGTTGAACAAATCGATGAGTAGGGGTTCCCAAAATATCCCTATGCAATTTTGAAGCAAATGAAAATAATTTGTAATCCCTGCCATCCCACATGCATGGGGAGGGGGGGGGGTAATTGTATTTATGTCTTTGTACCAACACAGACGCATTGTTTTTTCTACGAATTCTTTCTTTCTCTACAGGCAAATTTGTCCGACATTTCATTTGAAAAGTATTATACGTAGAAACTCCAAACGTGGCACAATTATACTTCTAGGTGTATAGGAGTTCGATCATAGCAAGGCAAAGGTCACTTCAAAGGTCAATTTTACGTCCAAATGTCCTTTTAAAGGTCAAGGTTTGCTCCTTACTACTTGCCATGGTGACTAACCTACCAATGAAATTGTGCACCTGGTTTGGAATAGTCATGATGTTCAAAATAATGCAAATATGGGGCAATTAAAATCTTAAAAGCTCCATATATTCCAAACTATTGCAGATAGACATAAAATTTTAATGTGCATGTATAGGTTTGTGAAAATTGCCAATATAAAGGACAGTAAATGAAAGTCGTGGAATTTCAAATTATGGCAAGTAGAGGCATTGAAAAATTTAAAAGTTGAATCATGCCAAAACTATCATTGATAGAGATGCTGTTCCAACTTCAAATTATAGGTTTGTGGCAAAGCCTCCTCCAATGAACCATGAACCACAATTGTAAGATTTCAATTTAAGAAAATTAGGTAAATATAAAAAAAAAAAAATCTTGAATAGCTTGGAAACTGTTATAGATAGAGGTGTCATTCCAACTTCAATACAAAGGTCTGTAACAAAGCCACATGCAATGAACCATGAACCAAAGTTGTACAATTTTAATTTATGTAAATAAGGTGAATACACAAAATTTAAATGTTTGAATAACTTCAAAACTATTATAGATAGATGTCCCATCCCAACTTCAATTCAAAGGTTTATAACTTAGACACACACAACGAAACAAAATTTTTTAGTTATGCAAATTGGGTGAATGCACAAAATTTAAATCTGGAACAACTTCAAAACTATTATATATAGAGGGGCCATTCCAACTTCAATTTATAGGTTTGTGACATAACCGCATCCAATGAACCACGAACCAAAGTTGTAGGTTTTTAATTTATGCAAATTATGCAAATGCACAAAATTATAATCTTGAATGGCTTCAAAACTATCACAGATAGTGGTCCAATGAACCACGAACCAAGTTGTAGGTTTTTAATTTATGCAAATTATGCAAATGCACAAAATTATAATCTTGAATGGCTTCAAAACTATCACAGATAGTGGTGTTATTCAAACTTCAGTTTATAAGTTTGTAATATGACCACATCTAATGAACCAAGAACCAAACTTGCAGCATCTTAGTTTATAAAAATGATTGCTAATACACGGAATTTAGATTACGTTGAAGAATGGCAAAGTGTACCACTTCAAATTGTTCTTATTTTGAAGGCACCAGACAGATTTTGTGTGAAGCAAATTTTTTTCCAGTTTCTTTCTCTTTTTTTTTCCATGGCATCCATATTTGTCCGGACTTTTTTCTCGGACACTATTATTCTGAAAACCACAAAACCTGCCATGGTGACTGACTGACCTACCAGTGAAAATATGCACGTTTGGAATAGTCATGATGTGTAAATTTATGCAAATTAGGGGCAAAATTTGAATGTGCATATACAGGTTTGTGACGCCTGCCAACATAATAGGCAGTAAATGAAAGTTGTAGAATTTGAAATTATACTAATTAACGGCGTCGAAGGTTTAACAGTTGATTATCTCCAAAACTATCGTAGATGAAGATACCATTCCAACTTCAATTTATGGGTTTGTGGCAAAGCCGCATCCAAAGAACCATGAACCAAAGTTGTAGGATTTGAAATTATGCAAATCAAGTCAATATGCAAAACTTAAATCTTCAGTAACTTCAAAAGTATTAAAGATAGAGGTGCCATTCCAACTTCAATTTGTAAGTATGTGGCATAGCCGCATCCAATGAACCATGAACCAAAGTTGTAGGCTTTTACTTTGTGCAAATTAGGCAAGTACAATAAATTAAAATGTTGAATAGCTTCAAAACTATTATAGATAGTAGGGTCATGCAAACTTCACTTTATACGTTTGTGACATGACTAAATCCAGTGATCCTGGAACCAAAGTTGAAGCATTTCAATTTATGCAAATTAGGCTCATACACAAAATTAAGATGATGTTGAACAATGACAAGCGTAGCATTTCAAACTGTTCTCATTTTGAAGGCAGCCAGACAGATTTGCTGTGAAGCAAATATTTTCTAATTCTTTCTATTGCTTTCCTTTTCTTCTTTCATAAAGCCATTGGATCTGTGTGTCAGTGACCGCTTGACCTTCTAGATGTAGTTGCTTTGAAATAATGTACCTTACCAAAGTTACGCATTTGGTGTTATATCAATATTCTTGACCCATATTTGAGGATCATAATAAACCTACTTAAAAACGAATTTTCGCTCATAATTCGAGCAGTCGTATCTCATTTTACTGAAGGTGTGTTTTATCAAAAGTTCTCCGATAGAGACAGTTTCAGTTATTATGTCTTGGTGCCAGCCCAGACATACTGTTTTCTCAAATTATTTCTTTCTTTCTTTCTTGCTTGCTTGCTTGCTTGCTTGCTTGCTTGCTTGCTTGCTTGCTTGCTTGCCTGCTTGTTCTTTCTGGTTCTTTCTGCCGCATAATTTGTCCAGAGCTTTTCTCAGACATGTGCAAGCTACAATGTTCAAACTTGGCATGGTAACAGAGCTAGTAGGGAAGTTGACTCTCTTATTTGGAATAATCGACATTTTGAAAATTATTAGGGCCCTTTTAAATTTTAAAAGCTCCATATGTTCCAAACTATTGCAGACAGACACCTAATTTTAATGGGCACAATTATGCTTGTGACAACTGCCAATATAATGCACAGGAAAGAAAAGTTGTAGAATTTTAAGTTCTGCTAATCAGGGGCATTGAAAAATTTTAAAGTTATATCTCCAAAACTATTAGAGATAGAGATGCCATTGCAACTTCAGTTTATAGGTTTGTCGCAAAGCCGCATCCCATGAGCCATGAACCAAAGTTATAGAATGTTAATTTATGCAAATTTGGTGAATATGCAAAATTGAATTCTTGAATAGCTTCAAAACTTGTAGATAGAGGTGCCATTCCAACTCCAATTTATGGGTTTATGACCTAGCTGCATCCAATGAACCCTGACAAAAAATTTTACTATTTTAATTTATGCAAATAAGATGACTACAAGAAATTTAAATCTTGAATAGCTTCAAAACTATTATACAAAGAGGTGCCGTTTCAACTACGATATGTAGGTACGTGACATAGCAGCATCCAATGAACCATATACCAAAGTTGTAGGCTTTTAATTAATGCTAATTAGGCAAATACACAAACTTAAAGTCTTAAATACCTTCAAAACTATTACAGAAAGTAGTGTCATTTAAACATCACTTTATAAGTTTGTGACATGGCCACATCCAATTAAGCAAGAACCAAAGTTGTAACATTCTAAGTTATATACACAAAATTTACATTATTTGAGCAATGGCAAAGTGTAGCATTTCAAACAGTTCTCATTTTGAAGGCACCCGAGCAGATTTGCTGTGAAGCAAATCTTTTTTATAGTTTGAAATTTATTCTTTAATGTTCAATGTGTTGTCCATATGGCCATTCCAGAAATTAATGCGTTTCTTCATTTTAAGCTCTGTTGACCAAAGGTCGCAGAGCTTATGAGACCGCTCATCCTTGTCCATCGGTCCTGGACCGTAAACTTTTACTCGTGAGCGCGATACCGTCGTTTTCGAGTTAGCCATATAGAACTTTCCGGACTTACAGGGGGTATGAAAAGCCCTTTTCAGTATTGGTGGCGCCATCTACATTATTATGTAATATTGGGGTCAAAATGTGAAAATCTTGTGAACACTCCAGCATCTTTATGGATCTTCACCAGATTGGGGGGGGGGGGGATTGTGGTGGAGGTGAAAGTCTAAGTTACAAATAATAATAGTGGTGCCCCATATAATTTGAAAAAATTTTTGAACCAAAATGTGTTTTAAAATGTAAATTTCCATATTTGAAAGAGTAATTGGATTACACTTGCCATTTTTATAGGATCTAGGATTTTTATGGCTAAAGCTGGAATCTTATGTAATACCAGTGACCTTGACCAATTGTTCTGAGGTCACCATGCCTGTAAAGTTGAAAAGGTGATTTTTTAATGGTAGGGTATAGCTTGGACATCAATGGCAAAGAAAGTTGAGCCTCCAGGTAAAAAATTATACTTGATTATATAATACATAAAACTGTACTTGGTGACCTACTTTTTGGGTCACTGTATCACAGACATTCTGCAGGGCTTTCCAACTGGAGCATTGTTGCAAAATTTTGCTACAAAGCTCTTCAAAATTGCTAAAGATTTTCTCAAAAATAAGTGCTTCTTATGTAAAGAAGTGGAAAAAATGCTACAAGGAAAGAAAATTTTGCTACAGATGTTTTCAGCCTGGACAGCACTGTTCTGGACTTTGGTGATTGTCTAAGTTCATTTTTTTCGTCAACAACTCGTAAAGTTATTACCCGATTTGAACAAACAGACTATGTATGGAAAGCTAAATGTTGGGCGCATATTTTAAACATAACATTTTTTTTTTCAAAAATGAATCCGAGTTGAAGGTTAAGGTCAAATGGCCAGTTTGAATATAGGGGTCATCCTGTGAATGCTCTGCACCCCATAATTTTTCAGACAGGCCCATATAACATTTGGGTTATTATAAAATGTAAAAAAATCTTTATTGACATCAATGTTGGGGGCGCCACCTATAGTATTATGTAATATACAGGTCAAAATGTGAAAATCTTGTGACCGCAATGCCGTCCACAGTTTTCAAGTTAGCCCAATATAACTTCCAGGTCTTTAGGGTGTATAAAAATCTGGGTTCATTTCGATATTGGTGGCGCCACCTACAATATTATGCAAAATAGGGGCTAAAATATGAAAATCTTGTGAACACTCCAGCATCTTTAATTTTTTTATCTTCACCAAATTTGGTGGGATTGTGGGGGAGATGAAAGGTCAAGTTGCTAATGATGCTAGTGGCGCCACCTAAAATTTGACGGAAATTATAAGCCAAAATGTGTTTGAAGATATAATATTCCATATCTTGAAAAGGATTTGGATTAGACTTGCCAAATTTATAAATGTATAGACAATGTCCAAAGCTAGAATTCCGTATAATATCAGTGAATAGTTGAAACAGGTGATTTTGTAATGGCAGGGTGTAGCTTGGACATCAATGGCAATGTCAGCACAACACCAGGCCTCTGGCCTCTTGGTAAACTTGATATTCTGTCCCAAAGTCACTAAGGATAAATAGTAAAGGGCTCATTCATTGCAGTCTTGGCACATGCATTCATATCCATCACAGGAATTGCACAAATAAGCTATTATTACATGTGGAACAAAGTGCCATATGGTGGGGAGTTTATACGCTAAATGTACATAAGCTTTATATGTTCAGAAGCCACTTATGGACGCGCAACTTTGAAAGGAACAGGTGCAATATAGCCACGGTGCCAGCAGAGCATTAGGCCGATGGGCCTCTTGTAACCTGACTTTCCACACACAACGTCCTACTACTAATATTGAGCATCTGAGAGTATACAGGAATGTCTTCTATCGGCTTAATCTTTTAACTGATTTTACAAAACTGAGTTCCAGTGATATAGCTTAATTGCTACTACGTACATCTTTTTCTAATGACATTATATACGTACCAAAGGTAAGATCAAAGGCAGTAAAAAAAATAGTAATAACGTTTAACCTAGTTTTTACTCATCGCAAATGTTTTCGTCTCTACAGATTAATCTGTTTAAACTATTGCATCCCATGCTTCTTTAGCCGGTTATTTTACAGTGTGCATGAAACCATGACCTGCTTTAGATATTCACTTTAAAGTCTGTAACCTGCTTCTAGTGACGACATAAAAACACTTAATCTTTTTTGTTATGGTTGGCACTTGCATCACATAGTTGTTTTTTTTTATCATAGTGCACTTGTGACCTTTTTTGATAAATTTCTTCCAGTTCATGACCAAATTATAAATATTTCACTTTTTTTTTCTTCTAAAAGTCTGACCTTAAGGAAATAGCGTTCAAAAGGTAATAGAGTTCAGGGCACAAATTTGCCTTATTACACATGACCTCTTTGAGTCAAAGATCAAGGTTAAATGGCTCATCCAATGACAACAGGCTACCTTTACGTGACAAGAAAAAAAAAAAGAATCTGAGGGCCAACATAGCATGCATGCAGGTCATGACATCAAGGGCAGGGTGGTGGGTGAGGGAGGCTTCTTTCTGATTGCTTTGGGATCACAGACATCTAGTTTCATGTCAACTTTTGCCAATACAAAATGTACAGTCAAATTCATCAACTCATCTGATAAGTCTATATTTCGGGTCATACCAACATTTTATTTAATGATTTGTAATTGAAAATCTTTTGATTAATTGTGAGAGTCTTGTGTTGAATAAAATTGTGGAAATTGTGGTCTGGTGGCGCCTTTGTAAGCGGTGAATCAAAAGCTGCTGTCCTCTTTTTGTCGTCAAATTGAAACTAGCCTCAAAGCTACCACGGTGCATGTCCCATCGAACACCGATTTGGTAATATGGGTTGATATGCGCATAAAAGTGAAAGGTCTTGTGAATATTGGATCGATTTTTATTATCCTTCATATAGTACGGCGTACCCATGGGGGGGGGGGGGGTAGAAGGAAATAATGTTGGATGGACAAACAGTGAAATAAACAAATTGTTCATGCCAAACAAAACATATGAGCTTCTAACACAGCTGGAAATAAATAAACAAACAAATATTGCATAGTCTAGTTGCAATTGTTTATTTTACTATCACTGGGACTGAATATAAGGCCCCAGCTTGTTTTCACTTCAGTTATACACTGGCGGGTGGTTTAACTAGGATAAGCTGTCCAGCCAGTAAGGGTACATATTGGTTCAGGGGTAAGTCAAATTGTTCTCATCTGAACCTGTACCATACAAATTTAGTAATTATGGTTTGTTTGACATGTGTTCTTCTTTTATAATGAAGCTCTGCATTTATAAGCAAAACTTCACGTATTTAGCTAATTCATCATTTGCCACGTTCTTATTTATTCTTTATTATGTGGGTTGTCTTTGCTGAATATTTAGCTTAGACAAGGAGCCGCTACTCAGAGAAACATGTACGGGTAAAAGGCTCCGAAACATGTTGAGTAGTTACCCGCTGAAGACCCTTTAATTTATTTGGGCTAATACAGCCTATGTCAAAATTTTACAGAGGAACGTGTGCAATATTGACAATAGTAATTCCATATGTATACAGGTTAGACAGGGACAGGTTAGCTCATGGAGAGTAAAGAGTTCGAACTGCGGAATAGGATATTGACTACTAGGAAGTGGTTCTGGGCAAAAAGACACAAATACAATAACATATTATGATGTAGGACAAATTTAAAAGTGCCTAGCTAATGCAATGAAAAGAAAATCGGAGTACAGCCGCGCTTTCCTCGGCCCTCCAGCTGATGTTGATTCATATATACTGGTACCCATCTCAAGTTAAATGAAGGGTTTCAACACAGAATTATGTATCTTGTGCTCGGGCTCAAGTTAGTGGTACACATCCAAATATATAGGATAACAAAACAGACCTGCCGTCCAATCTTTAGTGATTTTATTAAATCCGAATAAAACAAGGGCGAAAAAAAGTCATTGCGTTTTTGACTTTGTGAACTTTAGCACACAGTGCTGTCCTACTGGAGCATTGTAGCAAAATTTTGCTACAAAACCCTTCAAAACTGCTACAGATTTTGTCCAAAATAAGTGTTTCTCAATTGAAAAAGTGGAAAAAATGCTAAAAGGAAAGAAAATTTTGATACAGAGATTTTCAGCTGGACAGCACTGGCATAGAATAGAATACAATTTCTTCTACAACCGATATTGTATCTTGCAACTATACATTTCCATAATATTTGCAATTGAATATTTGCCTACAAAGACTAAGTTCCGTGTTATTATACTTGGTCTGCCATTCTTGGACAGGATTTTATTTACGGTAACGGAAACAAAACTATATTGTGACCTTCCCAAATTGAGACGTCAATCAGGAAGTTCATCATTATCGCCTTTGCACAGCGGAGCAGACAAAATACGCAGCTTGAGTCTGCTTTGGAGGAAAATTGAACATTGTTCTTTGCATGTTAACAATTGTAATAATACCTAGAAGTCCACCAATAACACAGCTGACCAACAGACTCATAGAAGCTTTGAAAACTGGTCCGCACACGCTTACAATCCTAACATAAAATAAACTAGAAAAGAAGATTTGCTTCACAGCAAATCTGTCTGGTTGCCTTCAAAATGAGAACAGTTTGAAATGCTATACTTTGTCTTTGTTCAACATAATCTTAATTTCATGTATTAGCCTAATTTTTATAAATTAAAATGCTCAGCTTTGGTTCTTGGTTCAAGGGATGTGGCCGTGTCCCAAACTTATAAAGTGAAGTTTGAATGAAACTACTATCTATAATAGTTTTGAAGCTATTCAACATTTTAATTTTGTGTATTTATCTAATTTGCATGAATTATAAGCCTAGAAGAACTTTGGTTTATTGTTCATTGGATGGGGTTATGCCACAAACCAATAAATTGAAGTAGAAATGGCACGTTATAATAGATTTGAAGCTATTAAAGATTTACATTTTGCATATTCACCTAATTTGCATAAATTAAAATCCTACAACTTTGGTGCATGGTTCATTGGATGCGGCTTTGCCACAAATATACAAATTGACGTTGGAGTGGCATCTCTATGTACAACAGTTTTGGAGATACTCAACTTTTAAATTTTTCAATGCCCCTTATTAGCATAATTTGAAATTCTACAACTATACTCTCCATTATAGTGGCAAGTGTCACAAAGGTATATATGCACATTGAAATTTTAAGTCTATCTGCAATAGTTTGTTAGATATGGCGCTTTTAAAATTTTTGTTGCCTCTAAAAATTTGCATAATTTTAAACATCATGACTGTTCCAAATGAGATGCACAATTTTACTGGTTATGTCAGTCAGCATGGCAAGTTTGGTGGTTTTTCCAATATTGTCTGAAAAAGACTCTGGACCAACTTGGTCAGAAAGAAAGAAAGACAGACATTGGCCTTATATTTCTTTGTTGGTGTATCTGAGATGAAAGACCATCTGTCTTATGTGACCACTTTTGTCTGGCATCAGGGGTGGTCTTAAATTGCAGGTGCCACGTACAGTACAGTGAAACCTCTCTAAAATGAGCACCCTCGTGACAAGAGAAAAGTGCCCTCTCTGGAGAGGGTCAGCCCTTCTAGGCCGTATGGATGAGTATATGCATATGTGCATGTACAGTGTACACATATTATAATTCAGAGGGATGTTTATACATGCAATACAAAACTGTCTCTGTTCCTTTATTACATAAACAAATTTCAACAGATGCTGTCACAAAAGTACATGTACATGTACCTCTGAACTAAGACATGCACTATACTGACTCAGTATTGGCTATGTAGAACAGGCTTCATCTCACTGGTTACAAGAAAACAGAGACATGGAAGTGTCCATTGAGATTACACAAATCCATACACTTTTTTAGAATTAACCAAGTTGTGAAAACAGTCACTGAGGACCGTAAGTCAGACTTTGATCCGGTCCAGCAAACTCAGCTCTGTGTGTAGTCTATTTTAAACAGAGGGTACACTCTGGCTTGTTCGGCCTAGAAGTCCACTCCCTCTGATCCCCTGGGGACTGATTGATAAGACCAGCAGACTCCTAGCCTCAGGCACAGACCAGCTAGGACACTCTGACTGGTCAGTCCCAGCCATGCTGCACTTACAGCTCTGTGCAGCATTAGTGTGAACATGGATCAGATATGTTTCTTGCATGAACAGAAAGATATTCTCTGTATTTTATTGAGAACCTTATTACACAGTTGTTGGGAGTTCCCCCCCTCCCACTCCCACCCCCACCTCCCATTTGTCATAAGACCTAAACCTTTCAAACCATAAACCCAGCAGGCATGGCTAGAAGGCTGCCTATGAGATAGGTTCAAGTATCATGAATGCAAAATGGTTGCCTAGCACCATGGAGGCTTATATAACATGCAGTACAGTAGAAGCCCCAGTCAAAATGTGGATTGTTGGGAAATTCACTGAATTTAGCATACATTAAAATTCCCCTACTTTTGTTTGCATGCTATTGAATTTGCCAGATGTCTCAAACCTATATGTGTAAGTTAGAACTTTGTGTCTATCTAACATATATTTGAAGATATAAAGCTTTTAAAATTCTAATGGCCCATAATTTGCATAATTTTAAACATCATGACTATTCCAAGTAAGGTGCCTAATTTCACTGGTGGGTCAGTCATAATGGCAAGTTTGGTGGTTTTCAGAATAATAGTGTCCGAGAAAAACTCCGGACAAATTTGGTCATAGAAAGAAGAAAGAAAGAAAGAAAGAAAGAAAGAAAGAAAGAAAGAAAGAAAGAAAGAAAGAAAGAAAGAAAGAAAGAAAGAAAGAAAGAAAGAAAAAAGAATTCTTGGAAAAACAAAATGTCTGGGTTGGCACCCAGACATAACAAACAAAACAAAGTTCAGATTTGTGCGAGAAAGTAACTTTCTTTATCTTGAAACTTATTTGAATTTAAGATGTTTGAAACTTCATTCAGTGATTATCAAATCTTTTCAATTGAAATTGCCTCTTCATTTTTAATAGGTTTTGAGTGGTGAACAATCTTCTAAGTGTGCCCAATTAGGACAGATTCAAATTTTACAATTTTCATTTTCATTTCATTGGGCACACCTATATCACAAACTGACGAACCGATGTTGCTATTGAAACATCTAGCTATAATTCATTTATTAAAAGATATTGAACATTTAAAGTTCGGAAGTATATCTAATTAGCATAAATTCAAAATTTACACCTTTTGCTTTCATGTCATTGTGTGCACCTATAGCACAAAAAATTAAAAACACGGAAGTTGGATTCATACCTTTATCTTTATCTGTAATGATTAAACAAAATATATAAAGAAATCTGTAAGTGTGCCCAAAAGAGTAAGTAAGATAGTTGTACTGTTAATGATACATTTAATTCAGTGATTACTGGGAATATTCAAACTTTTTAAGTACTGAATATGTTTAAACCTATAGCAGAGGGAACTGTAATAACAACTGTTGTTGAAAAACATATGTATGTATGTATGTATGTATGTATGTATGTATGTATGTATGTAAAGTGAAAACTGTTTAATAGGGACACCAATGGAACTGAGAAAAAGTGTCCCTATTAGCAAGGTGCCCCTATTGTCAAAGTGCGGCACTGGAAGTTCTAATTGGAGATGCATGTGCATGTATTTGTACCAAATAAAGCAAGCCTAGATTGACCAATCTAGTCACATGAACACACATGTGCATATCCATATTTACCTTAAGTTAAAAAAAAAAATATAAAAAGACAAAATAAATTCAATCTTTTTACAAGTTTATTGCATTTGTTTTAGGATTTGGGTTTATCTCAGTTGATTAAATTGCTAACCGAAAGTACTGCTTTCATCTCAATAGCCTTTGAGCCTGATTAATCATTGATGTGCTTATCCAAGGGGTTCAGGTGAGTCCCAAAACACAGTGAGCATGCCTGGAAAGTGTCAATCAAAAAACAAAAAAAAACAAAAAAAAAAACAAAAACAAAACAAAACAAAAAAACAACCACAAAAAAACCCAAAAAACAAAAACAAAAACAAAAACAAAAAACAAAAATACAAAAAAAAAAAACAAAAACAAAAACAAAAACAAAAACAAAAAACAAAAATACAAAAAAAAAAAACAAAAACAAAAAAAAAAACAAAAAAAAAACAAAAAAAAAAAACAAGCAAACAAATAAAAAAAAACCCAATTGATTTTATTGACCTGTGACCGTGGATTGGCAAATATCTCCAGGTAGGGGAGGCAGCTGCGTACACAAATGCTTAAATCAGTAAACCAGGGAGCTGTGTTTCTGTAACAGGTTTGTGAATAATCGGTAAAACTGACTCAATGAGAAAAAGTATAGGTTGTCCCCATTGAAACAAATATATAGCCTGTACTGTCCCCATCTGAGAGGTAATTTTGCCATTTGGAACTGATATGATTGTCCCTAATACACAAAAGAGAGGTGCCCCCTTTATTGAGGTAATGGTAATATGAAAATGACTTTAAAATATTTGGTTCCGTGGAAAAGTGTCCCATAGGAGGAGGTGTCCCTATTACAACTTGAATATCATCAGAGGTGAAGACTCATATCCGAGATTGACACACAATCCGAAGGTTGTACAGTGAAACCTCTCTGAGACCACCTTTGGGACTGGTAAAAAGACCCCACGGTAGGGAGGGAGCCCACTCCAGACGAGGCCGGTCCTTTGAAGTTTTGATGAGTATGTGCATGTAGAAATAAAGATTAGTTTACATCCATATGGAAATATATAATATGATCCAACGGGAAATAACTACACGTAAAACATAACGGGAAATAACTACGCGTAAAACATAACGGGAAATAACTACGCGTAAAACATAACGGGAAATAACTACACGTAAAACATAACGGGAAATAACTACGCGTAAAACATAACGGGAAAATAATTACGCGTAAAACATAACTGTCTTTATATTTATCTTTGGCCCTTTATCACACAGAAAAGAAGTATTGGGAAAAAAGAAAAGAAAAAGAAACAAACATATTCTAACTATTCTAACTTCACAGCAAATCTGTCTGGGTGCCTTCAAAATGAGATCAGGTTGAAATGCAAACTTTGCCATTTTTCAGCATAATCTTAATTTGTGCATTATGCTAATTTGCCTAAATTAGAATGCTGTAACTAACTTTGGTTCTTGGTTCATTGGATGTGGCCATGTCACAAACTTATAAAGTAAAGTTTGAATGACACTATTCTCTGCAATAGTTTTGAAGCTACTCAAAGACTTTAATTTTGTGCCTTTGCCTAATTTACAAAAATTAAAAGCCTACAGCTTTGGTTTAGGTTCATCGGATGCGGCTACGTCACATGCCTACAAATTGAGGTCGGAATGGCACCTGTATGTGTAATCATTTTGAAGTTATTCAAGATTTAAATTTCTTGTATTAATTTTATTTGCATGAATTAAAATTGTACGATTTTGGATGCAGCTATGTCACCAACCCAAAAATTGAAGATGGAATGGCACCTCTATCTATATTAGTTTTGAAGCTATTTAAGATTTAAAATTTTGCGTATCTGCTTAATTTGCATAAATTAAAAATCCTATAACTTTAATTCATGGTTCATCGGATGTGGCTTTGCCACAAACCGATAAATTGAAGTTGGAATTTTATCTCTATCTATAATAGTTTTGGAGATATTCATCTCTTAAATTTTTGAAAGCCCCTTATTAGCAAAGTTGAAATTCTACAATTTTCATTTACTGCCCATTATATTGGCAGTTGTCACAAACCTGCATGTGCCCATTCAAATTTTGTGTCTATATGCAATAGTTTGGAAGAAATATAGAGCTTTTAAATTTTACAAAGGCCCTCATTTGCATAATTCTAAACATGTCGATTATTCCAAATCAGATAGTCAACTTCCCTACTAGCTCTGTTATCATGCCAAGTTTAAACATTGTAGCTTGCACAGTGTCCGAGAAAAGCTCTGGACAAATTCTGTGGTCTAAGAAGAAAGAAAGAAAGAAAGAAAGAAAGAAAGAAAGAAGGAAGGAAGGAAGGAAGGAAGGAAGGAAAGAAAGAAAGAAAGAAAGAAAGAAAGAAAGAAAGAAAGAAGTAAGAAAAGGTGAAAAAAAGAAAAAATGAGAAAACAGTATGTCTGGGATGGCACCCAGACATAAAGAGGGGGAGGGATAGGGAGAGAGAGAGCCCAGTCATCACCTCTTTCAAATTTTAATAGCAGAATAATTCTTCACATGTTGGTCCCTGTTCAAGGTGATGCTATTTTTGCCTGTTTAGCAGACCCAGGGCCCTTGACAATTGGGACCCTGAGCCACCAGCCACATACAAACATGTCCTTACAGTTATCCAAGCAGGAAAGTGCTGGGTTGACCAACCTGCCTCTCATCTTCCTACACACACACACACAGACACAGACACACACACACACACACACACACACACAGCTATGCAAACATACAAGCATGTCCAGTGCTGAGGCAGACCCCAAGGGGCTCAGTTAAGAGCACTGCATAAAGGCAGGCTTGCATATTCATTGGATCCTGTCTAAAACCTCATCTTCAGCCAATCAGCAGTGAGTAGAACTATTATGTAGCCACACTGGACCCAAACATGCGGTTCCTTTAACAGCGTTTGCATGGTGATTATGAGCTTTTCTACAGAAAAAGTATTGGGTGATGGTTGTTCCATTAAATACTTCAACATGTGAATCTGACTTGACGTCATATATAAATTATAATTCACGATTACAGTCAAAATTATTTTGTGTCAATGTAACAAATCAGTTATTTTTAACACATTGTGCCCCCTTCGCCCCGCCCCCTTTCACAAGAATATAATTATTCAGACAATTAACATGGCCAAAAAGCTTCAAACTTGCCACATTTAGTTGCGCTTGTAGAACTTTTGTTCACTGTTCATTGACAGATGTCTCAAACCTACATGTGTAAGTTAGAACTTTGTGGGTATCTGCAATAGTTTGGAAGAAATGTAGCTTTTAAAATTTTAATTGCCCCTAATTTGCAAACTTTTAAACATCCTGACTATTTCAAGTCAAATGCCGAATTTCACTGGTAGGTCAGTCCCATGGCAAGTTTGGTGGTTTTCGGAGTAGTTGGGTCCGAGAAAAACTCTAGACAAATCTGGTCGTAAAGAAGAAAGAAAGAAAGAATTCTTTGAAAAACAAAATGTCTGTGTTGGCACATAGACGTAATTTGATAGCAGACAACAGTTTATGAGAAGAGCAGGTCTCATTACACAGACAACTATTGTGTTTCTCAAGTTTCAGGGAACGTGCTGAATCTAGTTTTTTTTTTTTTTTAACTTTCCAGAATCTGTTGGTGACGTTTCAGCTTCCAGTTGTCTTGTGGATTCAGATCATTTACAACTAGACTTTCTTATGTACATCAAACCTACCAAGAAAGCAAAGATCCCACGTAATGTATATAACTTCAAAAAAAAAAAAAAAAAAGAAGCCGACTGGTATGGCCTACGTGAATATCTATCATTTGTTCCTTTCGAAATAGCTTTTCTTGAAACTGATACAAAACTGGTGTGACCTTTTGTTAACTGCTGTGGACAAATTTACACCTAAAGTCAAGGTGCGTGACAGTACCACCCCGCCTTGGATTGACAGTGAAATTATTCCCTTGTCTAACAAAAAAGAAACTGTGCGTAGAAAATTAAAGAATTCGGATTCCCAACACCTGAAAGACAAACTCCGCAAACTTACAAACGATATAAAAACCTTGGTTGCTCTCAAGAACGCAGAATACATTGACAATTTAAGTACGCAAGTATGTGAAAATCCCAAACGGTTTTAGTAATTTTTTAGAGCAAAAACCAAGTTCAAACACTTACATAATATAATCAAAGGGTTTGGACAGGAATTTTCTACCCCCGAAACAAAAGCGTCAGTCTTTAGTCGCTTTTTTTATTCTGTCTTTAATCACGAAAGTCAATCCCTGCCTTGCCCAGAATTCGCTACATTTTTGGATCCGAGACTGGCTCACTGCACATTCTCAACCGAAGCAATAAAGAAAATACTTCATAACCTTGACCCAAACAAAGCCATCGGGGAAAGAATGTGCAGCTGAGCTAGCCCCTCACTGAAACTCCTTTTTTCAAAATCCATGGAACAAGGTAAAATTCCATCTCAATGGAAAGATGCAAACGTAATTCCGGTCCATAAGAAAGGCAACCGTGAAGACATTGATAACTATCGACCGATATCTTCACTATGTATTATAAATAAAGTGATTGAGCGATGTGTTCTTAACCACATGTTTCCTGTGCTTAAGAACGCACTCCATCAGTTTCAATATGGCTCCCTTAAGGGTAAGTCTTGTGACACTCATATGGTGGACTTTGTCCACAAATTGGGTGAAAATCTAGATAAGACGACTCCGTTTGATGTATTGTATCTCGATTTTACCAAAGCCTTCGACTCTGTGCCCCACCACCTGTTACTGCACAGATTAAAGAGCTTTGGTATCAATGGTCATCTCCACGATTGGTTTACTAGTTATATGACGGATCGAAGGCAGTGTGTCCTAGTAGAAGGGTCTCACTCTGAATGGAATTCTGTCGTATCTGGTGTTCCACAAGGTTTTATTTTAGGACCTTTCCTGTTTTTACTCTATATTAACGACATGCCCCTCACTCTCTCAAACGGTACAACCATGTTCGTTTTTGCAGACGACTCCAAATGCTTTCGGAAAATTCATTCGGCAGCTGATGCACGTGTACTGCAAAATGATATAGAGAAACTAGTCTCTTGGAGTAAATTAAGGGTTATGAAGTTCAACGCTAACAAATGCAGCATCCTTACTGTCAGCAGGTCCCACGCTCTTGTTGTTTTTACCTACAGTATGAACAATACCCCACTAAATCGGGTATCCTCCCAAAATGACCTTGTCTTCGAATTAGACACTTCCCTCAACTGGTCAAAGCATGTTGCCAAGTGTTGCATTAAAGCTAACCCTGCCCTGGGTGTAATAAAAAGAACATGCGGGTACAAAGCTCCCCCTGAAGCAACTAAAAGACTCTACATTGCTTTAGTTCGGAGTCATCTTGAATATGGCACGGTTGTGTGGAGTGTTACTAGCAAGAAAAATCTAATGGCGCTGGAAAATATTTGAAGAAGAGCGACCAGATACATCTTAGGGTCTCCCTTCTCTGAATCGTACCAGTCCCGCCTTGCCAAATGTAATCTACTCCCATTATCTTATAGGCGTGAACAGCTGGATCTTGTGTTCTTGTACAAATGTGTTAATGATTATTACGAGGTAGATTTCTTGAATATGTTCCTTATTCAAACAAACTTGAGAAATTTACGTACAATAGTCTACGTTTCAAAATAACTAAATGTAAAACAGAAACTTTCCGTTCATCCTATGTAAATCGCTTTATTTACACTTGGAACATCTTACCCTCCCATACCCGTGGTTCTCAATCTATCCATATTTTGAAAAGTAGACTAAATACTTACTACAGCAAGTTGCAAAAAGAGTATTTTGACTGGTCCAATACGTGTACATGGTTGAGCAGGTGTTTCTGTCCAAAATGCAGGTAGCAGATAAATGTGATCGACTGCTTACGATTTTTGTAAACTTTTTAAAAGTATAAATGATACTAAGTATCTTAATTTGACGAATTATTTTACATGAGATAGTCTGCTCGAGCTCCTTATATTTGTATTTTAAACGCAGACATTTATTTTAACGTCTTTGACTTTTTTAATCAATCATCTCCATTATTATCCAGTGATAGCTGTACTCATCTTTATCGCCAATCATAGATGGGGAGTCAACTTGTATAGGTGTAATCACCTGTTTGACTACTCCAAGTCGGCAGTATTTGTTTTAATGTGTTGTGATGTCTTATTTTGCTTGTATCTTGATGTACTGCTGATTCAAGCTCAATAAATAATAAAAAAAATAGTAGGTAACAAGAAGAACTGAAAAAAAACTGATTTGCTGCATAGCAAAACAGTATGTGTGTCGTCAAAGCATATTGGTATGGCAATGTACAACTAGTCCAAAACACAGGAGTAGAAGTTGGAATGGCATCTCTATCTATTATAGCTTTGAAGTTATTCAAGATTTAAAATTTCCAATGGTGCTACTTAGCATAATTGCTACAACTTTTGTTATTAATTCATTAGGTGTGCAATGGTCAAGAACCCCCTAGTAGAAGTTGGAATGACATCTGTATCTATTATAGTGTTGAGGATATTCAAGATTGAAAATTTCTGATGGTGCTATTTAGCATTCTTTAGATTGCTACAACTTTTCTTTTAGATTCATTACATGCGCAATGGTGAATAACCCCCTAGTACAAGTTGAAATGACATCTCTATCTATAATAGGTTTGAAGATACTAAAGTTTTGAAATTTCAAATGCTGCTAATTACCGTAATTTAAATTGCTACTTTTTTTTTAGATTCATTACATGCGCAATGGGAAATAACCCCATATTAAAAGTTAGAATGACACCTCCATCTATTATACTTTTGCATATATTCTAGATTTAAAATTTCAAATGTCCCTAATTTGCACAATTTTAAACATCTTCATTCTTCTGCATAAAAAGGCCCAACTCCTTGTATGGAGGTACAATCATGCCAAGTTTGGAGTTTCTCTGTATAATAGTGTCTGAGAAAAGTGTCGGACAAATTCACTGGTAAAGAAGAAAGAAAGAAAGAAAGAAAGAAAGAAAGAAAGAAAGAAAAAAGACTAGAAAAGAAGATTTGCTTCAAAGCAAATCTGTCTGTGTGCCTTCAAAAGTTGTATATATTAAATGCTACAACTTTTATCCTTTGGCACTTCACATTACATTAAGCTTGTGGCTGGATGCACATTTCAAAGTCGAAATGACCTTGACTTTGACCTTTGCAGGTCACGTGTAAGTTGCACAGTGTTACATTACCCACAATTTAAGCCCAACATGAACCAAATCAGATGAAAATTAACCAAGGTATGGCAAGATGAAACTTTCAAATGACCTTAACCTTTGCCCTTTAGATGTTACATGTTTTTATAAAAATGTGCAGTGTTGCAATGCCTACAATTTGAGTCCAACATGATTTTTTTTTATGGAAATTGGCCAAGTTATGACTGGATGACACTTTTAAAGGTCCAAATGACCTTGACCTTTGACCATTAGAGGTTATATGTAAGTCTAAAAACTGTGCAGTGTTACAATAGCTACAATTTGAGCCCAACATGATCAAATTTGGATAAAAATTGACCAAGTTATGGCTAGAAGAAAGCCACCATCGAAAGTGGTCTTTGACCCTGAGATGACCTCTACCTGAAGTGAACCTTGACCTTTAAAATGACATTATGGCATAAAATTGGTCTTTGATCTTGACATGACCTTTGACCTTGACATGACCTGACATTTGAGATGACCTTTGCCTTGCTATGATCGAACTCCTACACACTCGGAGCCACATCTACTATAGTATATAAGATATTGAAGATTTAAAGCTTGAATTAGCCCTCATTTGCATATTTTTGGAAAGCATGACCTATCATTATAAAAAGGCGAGACTTCATCTATAAAAGTATAATTGTGCCAAGTTTGGAGTTTCTGCGTATAATACTTTTGAAATGAAATGTCGGACAAGCTTGCCTGTAAAGAAAGAAAGAAAGAAAGAAAGAAAGAAAGAAAGAAAGAAAGAAAGAAAGAAAGAAAGAATTCCTAGAAATACAATATGTCTGTGTTGGCACACAGACATAAAGAAAGAAAGAAAGAAAAAAAGAAAGAAAGAAAAACACTATGTCTGTGTTGGCACACAGACATAAATTTCAAGAAAAACAGAAAAGTGTGTGTTCACACACACACACACTTCCAAAAGAAACGTCAAACATCTGCCACTGCGACCTTGAGCATATCACAGAGATGATCCTGATCCGCATACTTAGTATTGTTACACACTCCAGTTCTGTGGTTGTGAAATCCATGAAGTTGTCAAAACAGTCATTGTGGATTGGAAGGCTGATATTTTTTGAGTGGCCAAGCCAACACTCCCACTTCTGTCTGGGCTATTTGTGATGGAGGCTATCACATTACAAGCCTCTAAACCCAGAGATGCAGTGGTCTCTTTGGACCAAGGGCTGGCTAAGACAGCCCCAGGGCACAATGCTTCTTCCTGATGAACCCTGCAGTATTGTGATGTGGCACTCTAGTTATTGGGGCTGTGAGGTCAGTCGTGAGAGATTCTTCATATTTTGTTGAGAAACTAAGTTTTTGCACAGTAATCCATTCCAGAGTTTCTGACTCATTTTCTGCAAGATATAGCCTTTTAAAGCAGAGAGTAAATTGTACTATGGGTTGGAGGTTGCCCTGGAGAGAGGTACTGACAGTGCAAGTTGATTTATCATGCATGCAAAATGATTGTATTACAATTTGTACATGCTGTGGTAGAAGGGGGCTGTATTGTGGAAAGTCTGCAAGGCATTCAGTGAATTTAGCACCAATTGAAATCCATCAGCTTTTGTTTGCATGTCATAGGTGGTGTCCATGACACAACCCATATATTGAGCTGGGAATGGCACCTCTGTCTAGAATAGTTTTGAAGATATAGAAGATTTAAATTTTCGATTGAATCGCCTCTAACTTGTTTTGTTATGAAAATCCTAATAATTCATTCTCAGTCAGAGGACTAAACTCAATGATAGGGCTATGACCATGCAACAGCTTGGATTTCCAATTGTAACCATCAATGCTGTCCTTCTAATGCTGTCCAATATAACCACAGAAAACCACAATTACACATCTGATGCAAAAAAAAAAAAAAAACGAAAAAAAAAAAAAAAAAAAAAAACGAAAAAAAAAAAAAAAAAAAGAAAAAAAAGAAAAAAACCCAAAGCAGAACAATACTGTCACATTCTCATGCAAAATAAACAAAAAGTGTGCCCATGACATATTTCTTATAATGAGTTACTAAGTGGCTAGTTTTATAGTGGAAGAAAGGAATGTAGTTTTATAGTGGAAGAAAGGAATGTAGTGCGGTATTTTTTAACCATTTTGTGCAATGTTCAGGATCAGTGTGTATGCTGTTCAAACAAATACTCGTCCTGAAACGGAACAGGGTTAAAAAAAAACCCATAACGGTTCGTGAGGTTTCACTTGATCCTTTCTGGTAGCCCCCATTTACAACCTGCTAGACTGTTTTTTTTTTTTCGGATTTTCAGTCCTTTGATTTTGATTTTGATTTTGATTTTGATTTTGATTTTGATCTCATATTGCGGAGGGTGTACACTTTCTAACCTTTGGTATCGGTATCCTTATTTCACACTTCAGACAGCTTTGACGGGACTATGATTCAACGGCTGCATCAGGGCTAACTCCGAATAGTTTACTAGCTGGACCAAGATGCAGGCTAAGCAATGCGAACGCAATGTTGTGCCAACAGTTGCAAAGTACGCTCAAGTTGTTGGCACAGAGCCAACAGCTTGAGCGGTTGTAGCACACCGAATGGTGGAGGGTGCGCGTAAAAAAAAAAAAAAAAGGATTCGTACGAAATCCACTACTGCTGTGGTCAAACATGGACATTCACGCGTATATATTGCCAAATAATCTTTCGACTTGTTCTTTCACGGGCAGGGATAGAACCTCGCGGGTGGGAAGGGCATCAAGCAATGAACTGAACAATCTACAATAATTTGAAGAAAGTACAAATCTATCATGTATCAATTTGAAAAACGAAATGGGCTGAATCTCCATTTTTCAACTCCACATCGCTAGTTGCTAATAATACTAACCTTCGAAATTTTAATACGAATTTAAGATATCGTGTTTGACACAAGGTCGATCGAGTTACAAGAAAAAAAAAGTTGATTGCATCATTGTAAACCCTGTCAACAACATAACTCATAAGTAAAGGGAAAGTTGGTAGGGACCTACAGACAATTTTGATTCTTCCATGGATTCAGTCCAGTGTGAGTTGGGGTTCATCAAGGGTCCTTTCAGGGATTTGCATATCAGCATAACAAGGACAAAAATTTGTGTTTATATCACACATCAGACCTGTAAACATTTGATAACTGAGAATTTTCAAATATCAGATAACTGCAATTTTGAATAATATTTTCAAATACCACAAGAAAAAAACATCAAATAACATGGGGAAAATTTGAAGAATATCACATAACTGAGACAGTCTTCCCCCTCCCCCGCCCTCAAAATAATAATAATAATAATAATAATAATAATAATAATAATAATAATAATAATAATAATAATAATAATAATAATAATAATAATAATAAAAGAAAATTAAAAAACAAAAAACAAACAAACAAACCCTAAAGCCCGACATGCATGGTACGAGTAAGTAAACAACTTTTGACGTACACAACATAGATAGGTGAACACACAATCAGTCTCCCACTAATTTTTCCATCCAATTACCTCCAATTCCAGTATAAGAAGACACAGCCCAGGTCACAATTTCTCAAGTTTCCATGACCCCGTGCATTCCTGTTCTGAAAATAAAACTACCCGCCAAAATTCGTCAAAGTAGCCACAACGCACCTGATGATAGAAACAACAAAATAATTAAGCTGGGGGTTCAGCTGTTGCAGTGTATTCCATCATAACAAAAAAAAAAAAAAATAAAAATAAAAATAAATAAATAAAAATAAAATAAAATAAAATAAATAAATAAATAAATAAATAAATAAATAAATAAATAACGAAGGCAAGAGAACAGTGTGGGTGAAGCAGTTGATTTTGAAAAAACCTCAAATGGTCTTTATCATTATCAGCTCAAGGAAATGGAAGACAATGATCCAACCTGCCACACCAATTTCTTGCGGATGGATACCACAAAATTCAATCAGTTACTGTCACTTGTTACTCCTGGTCCACTTGTTGGACATCTTGGCTGTACGTGTGTTCTGATGAGGATGTTGACCTCATGCTCATCTCAGAGGGGTAATTGGGGTATAATTTCACCCGATCTCGACTGAAAATAGAGCCCTGGTTCTATTTTGGTCTGTCTACTCGGATGGGGTTGGAACTCTTCTCAGTCCATGTCGGGAGGCGGCTTACACGGTCCAATTTTAGCTGCTTAATCATATGCAATTAAATTGGTGGGAATTGGGTGAGGAAAATCGTACCGTGTATGTGTATGTCAGGCTTAACTCAACCAATGAGTAGGCCTATGACATTGACAAGTAAACTGTGTCATTGTACCAGCTGTGGAACTTGAAATGTTGTTTGTTTCTTGCGCCATATAAACTGAACGATGCTCACCACAAAAGAAACTTTAGAATAATTATGATCCTGGTTTGTCACCGTGACTCCATTGGATGATCAAGTCACAGGCCCAGGAACCCTGGCAAGGTGCCAACATGTGTTTGCATTCATGCGGTATTGTTCATTTCAGATTTTATTTGTAACAAATTACGGTAAACGCACTAGCCAATCAGCGAGGCTCTTTTTATCGTCTCGGGCTGGGTAACCTCATTCCGTAGGGGATGAAGGTTGCAATGGCAAACACGTCGGCTTAAAAATTTAATGTAACTTGAAACTATACAGTCGAATCAATGATACATATACATATGAAATGGTAAAGCATATCTTCAGTAAGATAATCAGTAAAAAATAAAGTAGAATGAAGCTTGATCGCGACTTCTATGCTGATAATCCACCCTGTCAGAATGAACGATAGACGAGTTCATTATTGAGCACCTGATATGGGTCAACCTTCATCTTCACTCGCCGAGTGGATGAGCCTACACGCGGAAGGGTGTACGATGATCTCTTATTAGTAGGTTCCATTGTCTTTTTATTTAATTGCTATCCAGTTCATATTTGGTTTGAAGATATAGCGGGATATTATCTGTACACTGGCAAATTTTGGAGATTATCGGGTCTTTCTTTCCAGGTTTAATGACGCTCTAAACAGCGCACACCAAGACCGGCATAGGCTGGTGACAGCGTTCCGGCGATTGGTTGGATACCAACACACTGGCACATAGTGTGGTGATTACCTCTCAGGCATGGAAATGTTGAAATTTCTTACCCAGAAGCTCAAAGTTCAGTCCCTCAACGAAGTACAACCATTCCAGCCCTCTGAGGTACGTGATGACAGCGTTTTGTTTTGTTTTGTTTTTTTTGTTCACATCATGCAATGTCTTATTTGCGATGTGAGTCACGGTCGGTGCCTTGGCAATGAAGCGTGGATGTCAAGACTCAAGTTGGTTTCAGGATCGGATCTCCAGTGAAAGTAAAATCTGGGGGTTTGTTTAACACGGGGTTTGAAGCTGATGCAAGCCTGTGCATTATCATAAGTAATTCGAAAAACATCTTACATAGCTGTAAGTCCACATGTCCTGTATGACAATAAAATCCTACCAAGATGGAAATGATTCGTTGAACAAAAATGAAAATGGCTGACAGGACAATGTTGACACTTGCAGGTCGACGAGGATCGCGATTCGGGCACAGAGTCTGACGAAGAAAATGCCGAACTTGAAGCGCTACAGAGAGGTCAGTTTGAGGATTATATTGGTGGAGTATTATTGTACAGTGTTCACTGGAAGAAAATGATCGCACACACATATAATAATAATATACACATATCATGTAGTCAACTTGCACAAAATACTTCACAAAACTTTTTAAGATGACAGCTGGTGTGTGGGTTCTACTTGATCAGGAACATACTCCCAATTTAATAACATGTCCCCGTTTTGACTGAGGCAGGCTTCATAGGAATTAACTTTGGGATATCGTTTATTGACTACAGATCAGCGGTGTTTCCATTAACCCTCCAGATGGGGGTATATTACCCTTAGGCCTTACGGAAACTAAAGAACCCTTGTAGAAAATGTTAAAGGGTGACAGGTCTTGCTTTGAAATATTTATATGTAAAGTCTGTAAAATGTACTCTTTTCCCTTGAATTTCTTGCAGTGGGACCCCCTTAAAAATCCTAGTGGAAACTCTGGATCAGGCACATTCTAATTCTCACCTTTTTCCTTTTTTTTTTTTCTTCAGCACTGTTGTCAGTGTTGACCACTTGACAAAGTCAGAGGCATCGTGATATCACAAGGTTGTGAAAGTGACGAAGTTGCTGACCCAGGAAATATACATGCCAAATGAATTTGTTTTAGCATTATCACGATGTAGAGATGCTGTAACCATTATAGGAATGAACATCGCCAATGGAGAACTCATGGGCAAAATGAAAAGAATTGGTGTTCTCCACATATTTATAATATACAATGTGCTAGTGCATTGTGGCAAATATGTAGAGAACATCTATTCTCTGCAGGACAGGAGTTCCCAATTCCTGACGTTCATTTCTTGTATGTACATTTACAAAAATTAACGGATTGTGCAAAATGTTATCGAAGAGAAGCTTTTTTTTCCCCTTGTCAAACGGCCATCCCAGTGTCGGTCTCAAGCAGTCTTTCCAGATCTATTGAAACCATGATCCAGGCAGGGGCTGGCACGTTGCCAGGCAGCACAATTTCAGATCATTGTGATTAGGAGGCTATCTCTTCATGGGCCCCAGCTACCTCTTTATGGGGGTATGCAGCACCTTCTCATCCCAATACTTGTGATGCTATAAATTGTGGCAAAATTAGGCCCATTGTGCTGAATATATATATATATAGTGGTACCTGCTGTATGTGGCCACCCCTTCTGTCAAGAAAAGGTGGCCACATACAGCAGGTGACGTCACCACAGGTAAATTTTACAAAGAAGTTGATCCTTATGTCCAAGCCTAGTGACCACAAAAAGCAATGCAGATGCTCACGGCAGTGGTTTCATGCAGCAGGTACCACTGTATACAGGTATTTAGCATCTCTATGCTTCAGTGCAACATAATGCATAAATGTGAAATATTAATTAATAACATTTTTTATTAAGTACCGTGTGGTAATATTATTTTTTTGTAGTTCAATCTTGTAATTATGAATTTAGATTTCATTACTCATAGAGAAGTATAGCATGTGAAATTTTGTATTTTTATTACGTTACTTTTGTAGCAATGGAAGAGACCGACGTCCAGCTGAATGATCCAGGCGACATGCAACTCCCCTTTCCTTCCTGCTCTTCACCAAGTACCAGTTGTACAAAAAAATATCTGCAGCTAGTCAACGATTCATCATCCCCCATCCATACACAACAAACAGACCTCATTGGTGGTGGTCTTACACTAAGTGGCCACAGCTCTCCGCGGGGCAGCTCAGACTTTGAGAGGTGTAGTTTAGACTTTGATCCAAGTAGCTCAACGGAATTTGACCGACATAGTTCAGAAGAGGAACTGTCCTCAATAAACTGTCCCAATCGAGAGCTGCATCCTGAGAAACGCAAGTGGTCACAGGTTAACAGGTCTAGTTACAGTGAAAGCTCAGGGTCCTCTGATGAAGAGGTCAAGGATCTCTTGTCCACCACCTCGATGCCACAGCCAGTTGTTTTCAGCTCTTCCCCACCACGAGGTATTTCAAGGCTCAACCGGAGTATGTCACCAAAACTCTTCCTCGCAAATGTGACACCAGCCCAGATTGCACATATGTGTGCTGTTTCACCCCGAAAACGGCATCGTCAGACATCAGCAAGTGATGCGAGTGAAGCGCCAACTGTGATTCAAAGGCCGTGCCTAGACTTTGAGAAAATGCAGCAAGTAAGTTAATCATTTGCTTGCTCCATTCCATAGGAACAGTAAAAACTGTAGAGAACAGACATATTGTTATGTGGTAATGTGCTTGGATAGCTTACTGGTTGGTAAAGCTGTCCATTTAGGTTGCACTTTTAACCCTTTACAACATAGAATGAGTCACTAATCATATTATTGGAGGATATAATATATTCAGTGTTTGGAATTATATGTTCATGCACAAAATAAAAGTTCATACATAGGTTTCACTGGACATCAACTGTCAGGTATGATTTGGCACTCATGGCACTATTCATAGCAAAGATGTACAGTTTCAATACATCCTTGCTCATGGTTGCGTAGTGCAACTATCGCTCCAGGTAAAGCCCCCCCCCTCCCTTCAAAAAAAAAACAAAACAAGAAAAGAGTGTGTCCCTTTGCATGGGAAAATTGTGTACATGCTTGCCATGGATGACTGTATTGGCGAAGTGAAACAAAGTCAAATGTGTATCAAGGTAAGCACCTCTTCAATGGACAGACAAAAGGGTGTTTTGAACTCTTTGGACTGGACACCATGTAGTTGCAACAAAATACTACACTTTGTGTGCTGAAATACTTCTGCATGGCCCGCTTTGAAGTTTTCCGTAAGACCTGTGTATTGTTCATGACAAACATATGCTGCTGCAAGACCTGAATTCATTTGGTTAGGGTTATGGTTTGCCCGTTCCTAAGAGCACTTTTCAAAACAGCGTGCCTTCCCCAGTCAGGTCTCAGTGGCTTGTATGGAATTTTGCAAAATAAATTGATTTGCAAGAGTTGTCTGGAGTTAAGAGGAAAAGTAAGCCACTGACCAGAATGTTTGTGGAAGAGGGATTTTGATGCCATAGAATGAATTTGATGAGAAGCCTTCTGGTGAGGGAGCAGTACCCACATGTATCAATTGGCGCACCTGGTGATCAGTCTTGTCACATTGACAATTGTATGAAGATCTTTTATTTTGAGCATGTTGTCATTTTAGAAAAGAGTAGGATGCATGTGAAGGAGCACATATTTTAAAAATCCTGGACATTGGAAATATCAGTGAATTTGCCAAAGAAAGCGCTGAGCTATTTTGCAGAAGCTCCCCCCCCCCCCC
Organism: Hermodice carunculata; assembly: GCA_964020975.1. Lineage (NCBI taxonomy): Eukaryota > Metazoa > Annelida > Polychaeta > Eunicida > Amphinomidae > Hermodice > Hermodice carunculata. Next base: position 1,269,001 of record CAXHWN010001131.1, on the reverse strand, counting down.
CCATTACATGGTACAGGTAGTTTGAAGTGTCTTCAATTTCAGTGATATGAAAAATTGAAAATATGCTTTGTAGGTGATGGCAGGAATGGTATTTAGTGGGATATTGCCTATTTCCAGTGGATGAGTTCCCACACTGTTGAAGTGGGTGATATTACAATTTTGTGCCATGCAATCTGCTTCCCAGTCCATGAGAACAGAGTACACTTGGTATTTTTGTTTCTCACCTATATGTATAGATCAACTGTTAATTGCTGATGCAGCATTTTTTTCCCCCAAAAGCTGAAACTCGGATAATGAATATTGCTTATTAGTGGAATATGAAAGAATAGCAAAGATAATCAGTATTATCAGTGTTCCTCTTTAAGATTATGTCAGTGGTGGAAGTTACATTATAGATCTCCTTGGCAGAACTGATCAACTGGGTGGCAGTTTCTAAAATACAGTTGATGGTAATGGAAATACAATCAGAGTGAATATATATTATATTTTAGATCATGGAATGAATGTGTGATCAAGATGGGATATGAAGGGGTGCTCATGCAATCAAATTAAAAAGTAGCTATGGCAGCTGATGCCTCGATTTTGACTGGTTGTCCCAGGGCAACTGCTAAAGTTTCTTTTGTAGAAACTTTAGTCCGCCTGCAAATCCTGTTGGCTAAATGGCCATGTCTGGTGCATTTGTCAATGTTTTGTTAGATTGGTTCCACACATATCCATTGAAGCCAATTCTGTCTATAGGAATGACTGACCACTATATATTCATTTTTAGTTTTTGAACTACTTTTTAAGACGGGGTAATTCCCTTGAATCCCTGCCAAAGCTGCAGTCAGTGTCACCAAACAATTACATGTGCAAAGGTCTGTGAGGCTGGCTCTGTCCAATTGAAAATGTCCTGTATCATTCAGGTCATTCAGTATAAAGTCTGTTTTTGAATCTTACTTTCACTGTGTACTGTAACTTCACAGCACATGTATGTATTCATATTTTTGCTTATTTTGCTGATGGCACCAAACCGTGAAAATAAGAACATGGTGAAATAGTATTTTTAACATTGTTTGAATGGGAATTATGTCTAAAATAGTGAAATTAAAACTACAGCAAAATGTTGAAAATACAAAAAACGTGAAAATTTAAGAACACAAAAATTAAGCAATTTACAGTATACGGAACATATAACTGTGTTGTCCGAGTGTATAAAAAATAATTTGTCTTACAGGTACATATACATTGGCAATACAGACAGGATAAAATGCATATCATCATATATGTGGTGCAAAGTATTATACGTGCACCTTTATTTGCAGATTTTCATTAAATAAGGTTGCTTTATTCCATCTTCATCGCTATTTGAGAATAGTATTCAAAACTGGAGAAGGTTTTCACAGTTAGTATTGTCCATGTTCAGTGCAGGCATGTCCATCATGGAGGCGTTGTATGGTGGACTTTGAAGATCAATAAAGGCTACCCGACTCGCTTTAAACCACCACGGGGGGGGGGGGGGGGAGCTTTATTTTATGTTTGTAAAATGTAGCATTTATCTATTTTGTGCATTGACAATTTTTGTTGATCAAAACATGGATATGAACAACATCAGTTAACTTTGCACCCAGTGAACCTTTTAACTTAAAAAATATAGTGACTTTAGTGTACCCTTGGGGAAAAAGTGAAATGATTGAAAGTAGAACTTCTCGCCTTCAGAAAGTTACAGCTATCAGTTCAGGTAGCGAACTTGTGAAATGCCCATAGTTTATGTCGGCAAGTCCAGACTGATTATACCAGAAGTATGACAATAGATGTAATGGCTGCTCAGTGAAACAGGCAGGCAGAGTATGCATTTGTCAGTTCTTAGCTGCAGGACTGTGGAACAAGCCCCAATTAAGGTAATTAATTTTGAAGGAGAGAATGGGTAAATTGGGTGTTTTCTATCTCTTTCTCTGTTCAGAATGAGCCAGTCTTTTCTTTAAAAAAACACTTTTTTTTTTTTAATTGATGAACACTGTGACAGTAATTGGAGTTCAAGTATGTTGTGCATATCATTGTCAAGTGCACATGTAGTCCCTGATGTGTGTGCCCTAACCATTAAACAAATAATGAAAAGATCTATATGGCAGGATTCATCTTCATATTTAACTCGCAGATGCTATAATTCAGGCTGAAATACATGTGGGCACTGAAAAAAGGGAGAATTTATGTTATGAAGGAAACAGTTTTTGGACTGACCTGAAGCTGAACTAGCATCTTGAACGGCAGTTCTCTGTTGTGAACCACATGTATGCAATGCTGGCACGGTGCCAACACGCCATGGCAGGAGTCTATTTATGTCATTCACAGCAACTATTTCTGGTAGCTGTGTTTCTTTTAGCCACGATTTTATGTGGTGTACTGACATCCTTTTTGTTGTCAGTGGTGCTTGTCAAATTGTAGAGTGATGTGAGAAGACTCTGGTGAGGCCAGACATCAGCTATTGTTACTGTGAGTGGAAAAAGACGCACAGAAAATATTTTTCAGCAGCTTGGTCCCAGTTTTCTTGAGAGGATTCTGGTCTGTCTGGGATACTTGGCAGGATGCCAGGCCTAATCAATGACACGTTGATTCTCATTCAAAGCGAGCCAAAATTTTAATAGACTGAAACAGCAGATGATCTGTTGAGTGCTTAGGACTTGTGATCAAATATATGTGATATATATATATATATATATTGGTCAGAAGAACTAGTACACTGTGTATTTTTGTATGTACGATGTTTTCATTGGGTATGCTTACTCACCATATATATTGTGGTTTAGATTGAAGGGCTAGTAACCTGATTATCTGTGGTTTACCAGATAGAGAATATAGGGCTGGCATGGTGCCAAGATAGCTTGCAACATCTCCTGGCAGAGTGGCTGCATGCATGCTTGTGCTGCCAGTGGCTAGAATGTATACACTGCTGCCCGCTTGGAGTGATGTCAGCATACAGAATAGGGGTACAAAATTAGTCATTGTATTTTAAAATCTCAAACATGTCCTGAATAATGAAAGTTTGGCTTGCTTGTGTCACAGTTTGGGGGGGGGGGGGGGGGGGACATTGGCAGTGAGCCAGACAGATGCCAGGCATGAATGAGTTTATGTTTGCAACACCTTGGAAGAACCTAGTTTATTCTAACTCCACTCTGTAAAGCAGGAGCTGTCATGTTTTCTTTCTCTTGGGACATTGGAACAAACTAATAATAATGATACTGGAAAACAAACTGGGATGTTTTCTTAGACAAGGTGAGGCCTTTCAAAACTTGTAGAGTGATGTGAGAAGATGTTATTGTTTCCAAAATCGCTCTTCATAATTTTAATATCATATGCTTAAAATGAAAAAAAAAAAAGTTCAAGATTTATGTATGTGAGAAAAGGAGGCACTTGACAGTTACAAATGGCCAGGGGGAGTTTTGAACTTGGCTAACATGTGTCCAATATTGGTGACGTGAAAGTGTTTTCGGACATTTGACTTTGTGGGATAAATAGCTTTCAGGTCAACTGTGATAGGACCAGTGCATGTTGTTGTGATGTAATAGAACATATAATGCATCAGTTCATTTTTGGCAGATGACACTTGCAGCACTTGAACAATGAATGCATCGTCTATCGCCACTTCACCCGTCCACATTAGCAGTCACTTAATCTGGGTGGCAATCCTTTGCTGTGTATATATATATGACTTTTAAAAAAAATCTAACTTGTAATTAGAAAAGAAGATTTGCTTCACACCAAATCTGGCCATGTGCCTTCAAAATAAGAACAATTTGACATAGTACACTTTGCCACTGTTCAAAATCATCTACATTTTGTGTATATAAGCCTAATTTGCATTAATTAAAATGCTGCAACTTTGGTTCACGGTTCATTGGATGTGATCATGTAATAGACGTATAAAGTCAAGTTTGAGTGACACCACTATCTAATATCTAAAATAGTTTTGAAGCTATTCAACATGTGTTCGCCTAATTCGCATAAATTTAAAGTCTACAACTTTGGTTTATGGTTCGTTAGATGCAACCGTGTCACATACAAATTGAAGCTGGAATGGGAATTCTGTGGATAATAGTTTTGAAGTTATTCAGAATTTACATTTTGTTTATTTATCTTATTTGAATTAATTAAAATTATACAATTTTTCATTATGGGGCACTGGGTGCAGCTGTGTCACAAACCTATAAATTGGAATGGGACCTCTATCTATAATAGTTTTGAAGCTATTCAAGATTTAAATTTGATATATTTACCTAATTTGCATTTAAAGGCCTACAACTTTGGTTCATGGTTCATTGTATACAATTTTTTCCAAAAACCTATGCATGTCTATAAAACATTATTCCAGCAAAATGCAGCTAGTGCTATTTATCCCTGAATAATGCCAGCAGAGCAACAGGCCCATGGGCCTCTAGTTTAAAATATTTGAGGCACCCAAGTCACATCAATGTCATTAAATCTGTGCCACCCATCATTTTACATTGACTTTTGCACAGAAGGTTCCACAGGATGAGACGCCTGTTGGTGTGAAGTGAAAAAAAAAAAAATGTTGGAAGCTTATCATAGCCCATTCACGATACCAGGGAATGGAGCAGAATCTATTGATGTGTGACTATGCTTTTTGTCCTGAGCTTACATGGTTCAGCCTCAGTTGGTTAGGTAATGAGATGTTTGTGGGGCATCCAGGGAGGCAAGGGAACAGAGCCCAGTCATATATAGTGGTTTCTTGTAAATCAGTATTTGGGGGTAGGAGGAAAGGGTGTTATATATGTTAAATTGATAAAGTTCTTATTTATTAGAAGGTGAATCTAATTAGAGCTGTACATGTTTGACAAGGTAATTCAGAATGTTACCAGATATAGTATTGCATAATCCTATGAGGCCATTAAAGTGTGTGTGTCAACGCACACATTTCTGTTTTCCTCAAGTTCTTTCTTTCTTTCTTTCTTCTTTACCAGCAAATTTGTCCCACACTATTTTACATAGAAACTCCAAACTTGGCATGATTGTATCTCCATACAAGGTGTTTGACTATTTTGTACTGAGGAATGAAGATGTTTAAAATTATGCAAATTAGGGGATTTGAAATTTTAAATCTTGAATATCTTCAAAAGTATAATAGATAGAGATGTCATTCCAACTTTAACTAGGGGATTATTGACCAGTATGCATCTAATGAATTTAAAACAAAAGTTGTAGCAATTTAAATTATGCTAATTAGCAGCATTAGAAAATTTTAAAACTTGAATATCTTTAAAACTATTATAGAGGGAGATGTCATTTTAACTTCTACTGGGGGGTTATTGACCATTACGCATGTAATGAATCAAAGCAACAGTTGTAGCCATTTAAATTATGCTAATTAGCAGCATTTGAAATTTTCAATCTTGAATATCTTCAACACTATTATAGATACAGATGTCATTCCAACTTCTACTGGGGGGGTTGTTGACCATTGCACACCTAATGAATTAAAATAAAATTTGCAGCAATTTAAATTATGCTAAATATCACCATTAGTAATTTTAAATCTTGAAAAACTTCAAAGGTATAATAGATAGAGATGTCCTTCCAACTTCTGCTCCTGTGTTATGGAATAGTTGTGCATTGCCATACCAATATGCTTTGAAGACACACACTGATTTGCTATGCAGCAAATCATCTTTCCTAGTTTTATGAATGCACTCTGCGTGGGAAATGTATGTGTTGAATGTTCTGTATAATATATACAAAGCATATCTTGGGATTCCTTTGACACCTGCTGGTAAAACATGTTTTTCTATATGAGGGAGCAGCGAGTTTACAGTTTTTCAACTGTGGAATTTGAAGTCAGTGCATTGTTTTACAAACATTGGTGCACATAAAACATGCAGTTGTCTTCATGTTACATTGTTTGTGTTGTGGGCTAGTGCATTCGCCAGAGAGCATAAAAAAAAAAAAAAAACAAATATCCAGGGGCCCTGTCCTATTATTTCTGTCTCATGAGAGTTCAATTTACAATCTCTGAACGGACGGTTTGATTTACAGCTCTGTATCCAGTGACATCATTCTAGGGCCTTATAATTTTCTATGCATATGAAACATATCAGGAACTTAATGTGGTTTACCTAGGGGTCTTAAAAGATTGTCGTTTGTCTCTCTTCATTATTGGAGAGTTTGACAATGGAAGGCAATCTTATCAGTGTTGTGTGGGCAGGTGCTGCCAGAAGTAGTTCCAAGAAAGAACATACATTGTATATGGATGGATGAGGACACTTGCTGTCCGACCAGTGGAGTTGATGAAGCACCATTTTGGGATACCCAGTGGGTTCGAAAAAATAGCATTGTGTTTTCTCTGCATGACTATCAAGGGAAATTAAATTTTGCAAATCTCGTGTCTAAAGTTCAAAATTCTTGTGAAATGAATGTCCATCAGACGCTCTCATAATACTGGTTTGATTAATTTTAAGTAATTTCAAATCAGTATTACATTTTCAGAGATAAAATTTGAGATGCTGAAGGTCAAGCTCCACACATGTCAAATTGTGCTATGATCAAAGTCAGCCGCCTAACTTTATTTAAGGAATTAAGTATGGATGACTTTGTTGCCAATATATTATGAAAGAGGCGGTGAGATCGAAGTCAAGAGTGGGAGCTGATTTTATAAACGAGCCATGTGACGAAGTCTCACCACCTCTTAAGTGATATGTCGACAACAATGAGTGCCACACCATACCTAATTCCTCTTATAATATGGTTTCAAGTTGAAAATCCCCTAAATTTGATGCAAAAAAGGGATTAAGTGGTGTATTTTCACCTGTTGTCATTGCTGTGTATGCCCTTCCCATTTGTTTATGTACTCCCTTCACTGCACAATTTACCATTTTGGAGATGAGCGGAGCCGGGGGGGGGGGGGGGGGGGGGAAGCATAGGTGTGAGGATTACAACCTTCCAAAGGCCTAGGCTCAATATATTGAGCATAAAAAATAGAGACCAAAGTATGTCATAATTGTGTCTTAGGCCTACATTTGGCTATCATGCAGATATCTGATTTTTGAAACCTTTTTGGAAGGTTAAAAACCTCATAGGGCACCCCTAGATAAACAATGTCCATCAAATGTGATTGGCTAAATCAGGTCATGCGACAAATTAATATATCACAGTTGAAAGTGAACGACAATGGCAAGCAGGCAATTTTGTAATATGCTGGGTGATTTTCCAAGTAGTTTGTGTTCTGTTTGGATTATTTTTTAAGGGACAGAGGTTGTTGAAGTGCAAGGTCTATACAACAGTTATTATGACAGTACTTAGCAGAGTTCATTTTGTGTGGTGAGCCTGAAGAATTGGATGCCATGGCATGTGTAGGGTCGGTCTACTTAAAATTCTAGGCCTTGTAGTTAATAGTACTACTCACTTACAGTGACACTGGTTCAGTGGTTGTGGTCATCTTGAGGATTATTCACCAAGTGTGTCTATGAATGCACTTGCATTGACTTGCCATTACATGTGTGAGGATCATTTGGATAATAATTGTGGAGTAATGGCATGATAAGGTTCGTAACTTAAGTTTAAGCTACATTTAGTTGTCACCGCATTTGCGGCAAGTGCGGATAGGGAGTACACATGCACTTGAATTACTGCTACATCTACTATCGACCATGGTAACTAGCATAGGAACGTGGAACCAAAAGTAATTAAAACGGCAAACAAAGCATTTAATCTCAGTAGCCTCATTTCCACACTGTCCACCATATTATAATTCTGCTCTACATACATAAAACTGTAAACATCTTTTCAATTGTAAAGATGTGGAGAATCTCCCCGTATGAATGAAATATTAACACAGTGCATGTCAGAAACACAAGTTCTGATTTTCAGAAGAGGCCCAATTTTTGCATTTAGGTTATATGTTAGCTAAGCACAGGACTGTCACAGTGCTCTTGTGAAAGGTCACTGATAGAATAAACTGATGGACACTGTTATATCAAATTTTTGATCAAGTTGGGCTCAAATTGTTGCTATTGTAACGTTGCACATTATTGAAACTTACATGTGACCTCTAAAGGTCATTTGGACCTGTGAAAGTTTCATCCAGCCATAACTTGACCAATTTTATCCAACTGTAGTCATGTTAGACTGAAATTGTAGGTATTGCAATACTGCACATTTTTGTAAGAACATGTTACCTGTAAAGGGCAAATGTCAAGGTCATTTGGCCCTTCGAAAGTTTCATCGTGCCATAACTTAGTCAATTTTCATCTGATTTGGTTCATGTTGGCTTAAATTGTGGGTATTGTAGCACTGTACATTTTGGCAATTTACATGTGACCTGTAAGGTCAAGGTCATTTGGCCCTTCGAAAGTTTCATCCAGCAATAAGCTTTATGTAATGTGAAGTACCAAAGGACAAAAGTTGTAGCTCCTTCAATATTTACAACTTTTGAATGCACACAGATTTGCTTTGAAGCAAATCTCCTTTTCTAGTTCTCACTTGTTCTCTGTATTTCATGATTTCAAATTGCAAAAAAAAAACGTTCTCTTTTCAAATCCACATCTTTGCAATTTAAAAGATTTATTTTTTTGTACGTGTAAGGGAAGCTAAGAAAATAAAGATGGGAGGCAGGTTGAATTTTATTTTGGTTTAGATTATGGTGTGGCTAGACAACTGAAAGTAAAATACAAAAGCAAAAATCGGTCTGCTCAGGAATGTCACAAAAACCTGCAAGGATGAATAGAGCTGCAGGAGCCAGCTGCACGGAGACCCCAATGACACAAGGTGTGCAGGCAGCTGATTGGCTGATAATAGCCAGATGCTTTGAAGTTATGGCATCATTATTGCATTCCCAGTTGTAGTACAGTGGCATTGGCGGCTTATTAAAATGTTACCTAATGTTGTTGATGGATCTCTTTCCATTGTAAAGCTGGCTGTGTTGAAAGACCAGATTATCGTGGGCTCCCATGTAGTAAAATCTTGCAGCTTGTTTCAGTTAACTTGACTGAAAGCACCCTCTGGGATGGTGAATAATACCCACCTAGGGTAACAACTACTGTTAAAGAAATATATTTTGTGCTCAATCATGTAATTACACCTAGCTGGTTTCATCTGGCTGAAAAGATAGATTTTCAGCTGGGATCATCTCATGTCTAATGCAATCTTTTGCACAGTCCTGTGTCTTGCATTTCATTTGGGCCAGCTTCTCATCATGACTTGTATCTCTACACCACAAATAGTAAACATGAACTACCTGCATCATGTTCACATTTACATAAGTACACATAAGTCTCTCCTAGAGTTCACTGCCCTCAAAATCACCTACATGTGCAAGGGACTCCAAGGTCTTCATTGATCTTATCCTGGTTCTTGCCCTGCAGTACTCTAATGTGAGACAACACCTCAGCATGGACACTGTCTGGACAGACCAACAGGTACAACACAAAGTGCAGAGTTGTTATAAGTTGTGCTGACCAAAGGTCACCGAGCTTATGTGAGCACTCATGTCGATTCGTCTGTCACTCCATCAGTTGATCTGTCTGTCCTTCCATTTGACCTATTTGTCAAGGTCAGTAAGGATGTAGTAAAGGACATTAAATTTGACCATGTGAAACAAGAAGGCTAACTATACCAAATATACATATAGAAATTCAATATTGCACAATATTTGTGACCTTGACCTAGGGAATGCATAATAGGAAGTAATTTTATCATGATGCTCATAACATAATAAATTGAGATGGAATTGTAACAGGAACTGCAAAAAATACACCAAATATGCATCAGGCCAGTGGTCAAATTTTGTAATCTGTTGCCTGACCATTTCGAATTTTTCAAGATCATTGAGCACGTAAGAAAAGGACATGTAGTTTGATATGTGGATAATAAAGAATAAGGTGAGTGATAGCAAATGTGCTCACAAGTGTAGGTTCATGTTGAAGTTTGATGTTGCATCATATGCATGACCTAGACTCAATTCTCAGACTAAGACCCGGTCTGTATCGTATCATGATGCAAACAAAAGGCCCATGGGCCTGATGCTCTTCTGACATTTTTTCTGATGGCCTTCACCAAGAATTTTAAAGCTAGAATATCTTCAGAAGTATAATAGATAGAGATGTCATTCTGGACAACTTCTACTCCGGGGTTATTGACCATTGCGCATCTAATGAATTAAAAACAAAACTTGTAGCGATTTAAAGTATGCTAATTAGCAGCATTTGAAATTCTAAATCTTTAATATCTTCAAAATTATTATAGATGCAGATGTCATTTCAACTTCTATCAGGGGTTATTGACCATTGCCCATCTAATGAATCCAAAATAAAAGTTGAAGCAATTGAAATTGTGCTAATTAGCAGTATTCAGAATTTTCAATCTTGAATATCTTCAACACTATAATAGATATAGATGTCATTCCAACTTCTACATGGGCGTTGTTGACCATTGCACACCTAATGAATTTTAAAAACAAAAGTTGTAGCTATTTAAATTAAGCTTAACAGCACCATTAGAAATTTTAAATCTTGAATAACTTCAAAGCTATAATAGATAGAGCTGCCATTCCAACTTCAACTCCCATGTTATGGACTAGTTGTACATTGCCATACCAATAATGTTTGAAGACACACACACACTGATTTGCTATGCAGCAAATCATCTTTTCTAGTTGTATGTTGAAAGTGCCAACTGAACATGCCAAACAATATCTTCAGCTGCATGTATGTCTTAAAGATAAACAGCAGCAATGGCACATGCCACATGTGTGACCAGTTCAGTAAGTATCAGGAGATTTTATGCTATTTTGCTTGTCTTCACTTTGTTTTTTTTTTTTTTTTTTTTTTTTTTTTTTTTCATTTTTTGTGCAGTTCGGGGAGCTCTGAAATGTGATTATCGGAGCACAGTGTTTGGTGCTGGTTTCAGGCGAATTGAGTCCTGACTGCTGGTCAGCTAGCCAGTGTCAAACAGTTCCTTTTTGTGAATCAGGGGGTACTCGGGTAATGCTTCTTTATGGTGCACAGAAGCCATTTCTATGAAGTGCAGCATTTCAACACAGATCCTGACCACTATCATATGAACACACAGGTGTGCTTCATACTGGGCAGGGGCCCTCTGACTTGCACCCCTTCAACATGGCTGTTCTGGGTACACACAACACCTGCTTGGTGCCAAATGTTGTCTGTTCCTGATACCCTGAAGCAGGCCAGCACCTCACACCCTCACCCCACAATGGCCTGCAAGCAAGGAGGTTCCAGGATTTGTTTTCCAAGCTTGAATGCTATAAGCAGAGCAACCTTATGTCATGGCTGTAATCTGCTTTGCCACTCAGCTCTGTTTGATCTCTTGAAGCACTCTTCCAGATGCCTGGACACAGTGTCTGTCTATTATGCAAGAGGATATATGTATTTTGTAGCAGGAATTACCAAGGAGTAGGAGTTTGATGGAAATGGAAAGACACCCTGGGATGGGGGGGGGGGGGGGGGGGAGAGTATGCGTGGTGAATGCTATAATTTAATTCATCAGAGATTTGAGCTTTCTCGATAACAATGCCACCCAGATAAGGCCCTGCAATAGTAGGTTTATTATGAGAAGGTCCTGTATTTACTGGTCAGAGTGTGTTAAACATCATGATATTGCTGTATGCCTGCGCCCAGCTGCACAATTAATGCTCTGTCTTTGCCTTGCTGGGTGATTATGATTAACAGGCAAGCTTGGAAATTGGGAAAGCTTAGATTTCCCCCAAAAGAATATGGTTGGAAGCTATTTCGTCAGTTGTTAATATCAGCCTTAACAAGCTTAGCTTCCATTATTGATTACTTATGCCCATTTGAATGCTCCTTATATAGTTGGTCACCCACATTGGAGACTAGCAAAGAAGATTGAAGTACATGGGTCCAGTGTCAACTGACTGGAATGACCACTTGAGAGGATAAATATTTTTTTTTGCATATTGACAATAAGTTGCAGTATAAGTTTATAGTGTTCACTTCAGCTTTGATACTTTTCTTTGACTGGGCTTCTAAATTTCTGCATGGAATGGTAAGGGGCTGTTAAGACCCATGTTTAATTCATGTAATTATAGCAAGATATTCAGTAGCCATCCGGGTCAAAGTTCTCCCAGTGATTATGATTATTAAATGGTGCTGCAGATGGGATGAAAATGTTACCCTGTGTCTAGTAGTGTTGAGAGTCGCATAATGGCATGTGGGATAGTGTGGGAAGTGGTAGCCAACTCCCATACATCATTCACCAATTAACACACAATAAGAGTCTGCAGAAGTTATCATTAGGCTTGATAAATAATAAATATGTGTGAATTGGAAGTCATTGAATGCAGTTGAGCAATGTGCTCATAACGGGACTGTCCGGGGAAGTGATTGGTAGTTTATGGATAATCAGGCCTGAAATAAATAATAGAGCCAGGAAGGGTTAACAGCAGTCTGTTTAATTGCTGGTAAGAAAGTGTAAAGAATGATAAAAAAAACCCTTACAATAAATGAAAAAGAAAAAAAAAAAAGAAATGAAAATCAATTTTAAGAGCTACAGATAGAATTAAGGCTAAGGATACATTCAGCTTATTTTATCGAAGAATCCATCTTTCCACTGTTGTTTGTTTCAAGGTGACATGTGTAGCCAGACTAAGATTGTTTGAACATGTAGCACAAGGGAACTTGTGGTTCTACTTGAGGTTACTAGGAATGGAAGAGGACAGGGTACCCATATCACCAGCTTTTATTGCCCTCCAAGTTTCTAAGTTATAAATCACAGAAAACAAAAGAAAAATGTAGTTCACATTTAAGTGCCAAATGAAACGAAAAGTTTTGTTAGCTCTGGTGACCAAAGGTCATAGATTAGCTTTGATAATTCTGTAAATAGAAACATGGCCTTTCATAAGCATCACAAAAACCAACACTTCACAAGTTTAAATTGACTTCAAAATCACACATTTTAACTGAAAAAGATTTGCTTCACAGCAAATCTGTCTGGGTACCTTCAAAATGAGAGCAGTTTGAAATGCTACTCTTCATCATTGTTCAACAAAATCTAAACTTTGTGTATTAACCTAATTTGCACAAATTAAAATGCTAAAACTTTGGTTCTTGTCTCATTGGGTGTAGCCATATCACAAACTTATAAACTGAAGTTTGAATGACACCACTATCTACAATAGTTTTTACGCTTTGCTCACCCTGTTGCCCCAATCTGAGACTAGGAATTCTCAGTCTCAGATCCAATGCATGTATACATACACCCAGAAGCTGAATTTGCTTCATTTAACTGGACCAATCAGTTACACAGTCATAGAAGATATAAATGGAAGTTAATGGGAGGTCAAACTATTATATTTTTGATGACAGAGTCAACCTTCAGATTCTATTGCATTTTTATTTTCTCACCGGTGTCACCACTTATTCAGAGAGGTGAACAAATCAATCTTGTGTGCATACTGTTGAAGATATTCAAGATTTGAAATTCGAAATGCCCTTAATTTACATAATTGGAATTTGCACAGTCTTCATTACCAATTCGTCAGATGCGTACTAGTCCATAACACAGGAGAAGTTGAAATGGAATGTCCATCTATTATAACTTTCAAGTTATTCAAGATTGAAAATTTTGGACACTGCTAATTAGCATACTATTTACAATGCTACAACTTTTGTTTTGGAATCATTATACGCGCAATTTTCAATAACCCCAGGCTAGTAGAAGTTGAAATGACATCTCTATTTATAATAGTTTTGAAGATATTCAAGATTTAAAATTTTAAAATGCTGCTAATTAGCCTTGATAATTTAAATTGCTACAACTTTTGTTTTAAATTCTTTAGATGCGCAATGGTCATTTACTCTCTAGTAGAGGTTGGAATTATGTCTCTATTTATTATACTTATTTGCATAATTTTAAACATCTTCATTCCTCTGCATAAAAAGACCAAACTCCTTGCATAGCAGTAAAATTATGCCAAGTTTGGAGTTTCTTTGGATAATAGTGTCAGAGAAAAGTGTCGGACAAATTCGCTGGTAAAGAAGAAAGAAAGAAAGGAAGAACTTGAAGAAAAACAGAAAAGTGTGTGTTCACACACACACTTCAGTTAAGTATATTGATAAAGAGTAAGGCGAGTAATGCCAAATGTATCACAAATATGCATTATGTGGAAGTTTGATATTCCATAATATAGCCATTGAAGCTTGATTAATTTTTCAAGGTCATGGATTGAATACATTTCAGAAAATGATTTTTATGGTGATAGTGGTCAGCAAAGCATTAGGCCCATGGGCCTCTTGTTTTCCCTTCCTTCCTGATTGATGTGTGTGTGTGTGTGTGTGTGTGTGTGTGTGTGGTGTGTGTGTGTGTGTAATGTTCAGTGTCCTACTGAAATGAACACATTGCAGGCTTTCAAGCAAGCTAAGATTGCAATATCCAAGGGAGCATGTTGGTGGAGAAGCCAAAACAATTTAGAGTAAAAACATCTTAGGTATTCATAGAAAACTGTGGCTTAGCTACACAGGCTATTCTGATGTGCATTTATGCTGGCATCAATAACTTGATGAGCCTGAGGCTTCATGTTGGCAAAATGAGGACAAGTTGAACCTCTCTGGCCATCTGACAGGACATATAACCAGACAGCTTTTGTATGTGGCCAGTTTGGACAGCAATTGGCATTTACGCAGAGATGAGTTTGAAAATTCTGTTGTTTTTTTTTTTCAAACAGCGATACAAAGTATACAAATGGATGTTTTATTCCATTGCTAGCTTTTATCTGAGCGTTTGCTCAGCTGCCTTTGCCCTTTGTTAAGATTGCTTTTCATTCAGTAGGCTTTATAATTATCCCAGATAATTCAGGACAAAAGAATAGAACATCATCATTTGCTTCAGTGAGAATCCTATCAATATATCAGTTTATACTGGAGCTGGGTCATGTCTCCATGGTCACAGTGACATGTCACTATGACTGGCCAAACTCAGGATGAGTTAAGTTTATCTTGTTGGCAGTCATTGACACAAAACATCAATGCAGCCTATAAAAAACATGTTGTCCAGCACATTTCTATGCAACATCAGCATTAAGAAATTGATTCACACGTTGCTGAAAACTTTTTCATCTATGGATCATTACAATAATGACTTGATTTTGGGCATGAGAATTTGTGGCAGGGAAAATTAAGTTATTGAAAGAGAGCGACCCTCCCCCCCCCCCCCCCCCCCAACTTAAGGTGTGTGTACCTTTGGTGTTTTAAATTTTGGCCCTGTATTGTTTAGATATGACAAACATTGAAACAGTCAACATCTTTCATCAGTTAAAATAAGGTTATGAGAATCACTGTCCCCAAGTGTGTGTGTGTGGGGGGGGGGGGGGGGTGTCACAAAGGGAAAGAACCAATGGTCTTCCTTATTTTATATACATACTGATTAAATCAGAGCTCCAGGAAAATCCAAGGAAGATGTTATGGGATGCAGCTGTTCTTTTGGTTTGGCTGGTTTGAGATAAAGTTGATTCAGGTCCTGGTAAATTGAAATTGAAACACACATTAGTGGACCCTGGTGAGCATATAACAAGAAGCAGCCACATAAGTCAGAGCTGGAGTGTTTTACACAGAGACCCAAGTGGGACATTCCTTCTGTAATTAATTTTTGTCCACGTAATTTGGGGCTACCGCTATATAGCTTACGAGCATGTTTATCTTCCTCAGGCCTCACTGGATTTCTCTATCAACATGCCAGGAGCCATCAGAACTAGCCAATAGCTTTGATTTCCACTTTCTTAGTTGCTTCGGCTTTTGAAGCTATCCACAGCCACATGGTACATGGGGACCTCAGATTGTGAAGGGCAAACAAATGGGTTGCAAAGATTAAAGGAGTAGTGGCTATCTAACAAGCAGACAATCGGTGCTGGCCCTTTCTGATCCAACTGGCTTGCCGTGTCCCAATCGTATCATACATTGACTGGACTGTATGTGGTCCTGGCATGTAATAGGCAGACAGTTGGTCTGCGTTTCCACATCCTGGTACTTCACATATTTAGTCTGGCCAAACTGGGGCCAGCTTTTGCAGACTTAAGATGAGCTCAGTTCCTATCACAAGGTGCAAGTGACTTCAAATTGTTCACAGGCTGAAGAAGAGTACATTTATCATCAAAGGGTGTTCGGGAAGATTGGAATCTTTAGGCTTCTGTTTTACTTTGCAGATCATATTTTGTGCATTACATGGACTTCTGTCACCTACCAGTGTCACTGATGGTGTGTTGCCAGTTCCATGATCTTATGAGGTTTTGCCATGATCTATTTTTAAAGCCTCCCCCCCTTCCCCTTGGGGGGGGGGCAGGTTTACATTCTATGTATGACATATTTCTACGTTGAAGCTTTCGTTGAAGCTACCTACCCCCAATGGGTCCAAAAGTGCATTCACATATAAACTTTCTTTTTAGCTCAGGTGACTTTTCAGTAGCTGAGCTTATCTTATGGTCCTTCGCCCGTCATCAACAATCGACTTTTCCAAAAGTCAGTGTGTCCAGTTGGATTAATATCCCCAAGTTACATTGTCTTGTGTTTCCTGTGGAAATAGGGATGAGCCTGTTCAGTGAATTCCAGGATTTCAGGGAATTTTGTGTTGTAGACTTACAGAAATTTCTGGATTTCTGGTTGAACTTCTAAAGAAAGTTGCATTTTTTCCCCCACTCAAATGTTGTTTTTCACTGAGGATGAGTACTTTATATGATACTTTCAGGGGATTTTTTCCTTGGTCAGGCTCATGTCTGAAATAAGGAGACAGCAATTTCCTGATAAAGCTGAACAATAATACATGACATCACTGGAGGTTCAGGTGCATTAGGCCCACGAGTGCCATCTGTGATGGTTCCCACACAGCACACAGCCTCTGGCATGTTTTCTTTGCTGACTGTCAACCCTGCCAGTCAGGCAACTTCATTTGAATGTCAGCTTGTGCTTGCATGATTAGCACTGAGCCAAATGGACCTGTAAAGCATTGAAGCCTTATGGCTGACTGGAATTGGGAAGTCAGTGTTTTGCTTCATTTGGTGGTATACTTTCAAGAGAAATTAGATTGAGAACTCAGCATGCACCACTACAAATGCATGTCTGCAGTAATTAGTCATGAATGAAAGGTCAATGGAGTACAGGTCAGTCTTTGCGATTGGGCTTGTTCAAAAATTGTGTTGAAATGAGGAAATCGTATGAAAAAAAACTATTTTTTAACCTCTTTTGTAAGGAATATTGCCCAGTTCCCACATGCAGTGATGCATGGAAAAAGAGTGAAAAGTGAAGATTTCAGTTGCTAACAAAATGCTGGCTCCATTGATGTTGTTTGGTCTGTGAGTACAGCCTGGTGGTCTCCAGGAGGACCAGCACCATGTTCATGTAGAACTGTGCCAGTCACAAGGGAAAACTAGCGTTGGGCTATCCTGGCAGGGCATCACTGCATCACAGCCAGGGGAGTTCTTGTGGGCCATTTTGCATACACAAAGATCTTTCTCTGTGAGTCTTGGCTAAACCTTGGTCAAGTATCAGAATATGGTTATTTAGAGTCTCCTACTTTTGCCTCTGCCCAGGAAGGAATGGTCCACTGTTGATACTATGCAGAGGACTGTAGTAGGCACAGGGCCCCAGACCAATAAATGATTGCTGGCAGCAAGCACCACCTGCCAGGCTTGGTGCTTTTAACCTCTCATCTTTGTTGGCAAATATGGATGTTTTTCTGTGCAAGCACGTTGACAAATGGACATGAAGAAATTATGATAGCGGATAGGGACTGCAGGTAATGGCACTGCAAGTAAACTGGTCAGATTAAAAAAATAAATAAATAAACAAATAAACTTAAAAAAACAACAACCCCCAAAACGGGGCATGTCATGATGAACACCATATCAAATAATCAGTGATGAAATCATGTTGCAAAAAAATATGTTTATCAGTTCAGCTGACCACAGGCGGCAGAGGTTAAGTGATCACTCGTGTCTGTCTGATCATCCTGCTGCCTGTAAACAATTGTGTGTCAGCACAATAGCAGATCTACAATTTTCAAATTAGTCTCTTGAAATTTTTGGCACATATTCTATGAATGAAAAATCAAGGTTCTTTTTGTTATTGGTGGTGCCACTTAGTGGATTATGTAATACAGGGGCAAAAAAGTGGTAAATTTAAAATACCCTGGTGTGTTTGATTTTCAGTGGATCCTTATGAAATGCAGTGGAACTACTCTGGAGGCTTTTGTGTCAAATCTTAACAACCTGTAGGTTAATGCCAAAGATGAATTATTACTTGGTGAATTCATGAAAGTCATTTTCTTGAGCAATCGTTTGGCAAATTTCATCCAATTTACAGCGAATGTATATCATGTATAGAAGTTAAATATTACATAATGAGGGAGACCTTGACCTACTTTCTTAAGGTCACTGTGGGGATACGTTTCAGGAATTTTTTTTGTTGATGGTCATTACATCTGAATTTGCAGACATTTGTTCAGTTACCATTACAGAAATATTATACTGACAAATATCTATGATGTGGATCTGTGGGTGGGCCCACTGGTGGTAATTATTAAGGAAAACAGCATAGGTATCAAAAACACATTGAATTTAATTATCATGGTGATAATAGGGACACAAAGTTCCACAGAATTTATATATGTGCTAGGCCAATGGTCAAATTATGTGAGATTTGGGGCGAGCTTGATCTATTTTTGAAGGTGATTGAGCGCTTTGCAGTCAATGAGATAATATTGAGCTTGGGCTGCTTTGGAGGCCATCAGATTAGGGGACAGCAGAGCATTATTCCTGGGGGCCTATTGTTCTTTTACATCATGTCTGTTGCAAAGGTTTGATCCAAATTGAACCTCTGTGTGTGATTATAACCTGGATCATAACCCCATAATAGTCTTGTGGGTATTGCCAGGATCGTTTGGATTGTTAAACCACAAAGTGGTATTTGAAACCAACTCTGATTGGTTGAGCAACAGCTTTTCAAGTCAAATGCCTGTCTTCATATGATTTGTTACTGTTTGCATGAACAATCCAGATAGGTCAGATCCCTAGCATCTAATCCTTGACTGAGGAGAAGAAATTGACTATATAGCTAATCTGGCTGAAGGAATATGAAGCTCTTTTGGCCAAATGCAGATGGCATTACCCAATACCATGGACAAACTTTCACATTTTTGAATTATGTTGTATAAATAAAAAATACTGAAAAATCCTGTGGTAAAAGTTGGAAGAAATATTGAAATATGCATAGCTGATTTAGCTAGAATGTAAGAAAATTAATGTCAGCTGGAGCCAGATGACACCTTTTTACCCTTTGGCCTTATGGGCCCCAAGGGTATTGTCGTCCCCTTGTGCCATCCGTCTATGTGTCTGACTATCTGTCCGTCCATCTGGTGTTACCACTGTAACTTTAAAAGTTTTTGAGCTGGGGCTTCAGTGGAAACCATTTAATATGTTGTACATGTGCAGAAGAACATGACTTGTTGCCACATCTTGGGAATTATGTGCACTGAAAGTTGATCTTTGGCATGTGCTACATTGTGGGGATAAACATGCCTGCAACACAGAAGCAAGTATCTTCAGGCAGGTTTTCTCCCCTGCAGCAGAGGAAGGGTTAAACCTGAAACCATGGTGGAATGATTAATACACAAATGCAATGCCCATTGAACCATTAGCATCAAGTAGTTGCAAGTTGTGATAATCCCCAGTATTAATATTGGTAAAGCTAAATTATTCAACCATTGAATCACAAAGAAGACCATTAATGGGATACAGTTATTCTTGTTTCATTGTGGTGGAGAAAACATGTGAGAGAACTAGATGCCATTGTTATAATTCGTTGATGGCAATGTGGCTGTACCAGGTAATGGAAGTTGCAGGATGTTGTGTAACAAACACATCTCTGTAAAAATGCATGGGAGCAAAGACCCTATTGCACCACTCACCACCTGTTTGGGGTTGATAAAGTGGGGTGCTATCTACCCCAGTTCGCCTGCCTTGTTTGGATAGTAATACCAGGACCATATGTCATAGGCTGAAGTAGTCCATACCTGCGGCTGGTCTCATGGGATGATTAGATTCTTGACTCTGGTGGCCCATGTACCACTTGCTTCCTTTTGTTTCGTGGGAATCCAAAGCACCTGTCGTTTTTGAGCCGTGACTGTCACTTGGAACACTGGTTTCTTGGAAAATACCAAGAGTAGCCTACACAAGAATGCCATCTGATTTGTGAATGCAGATGAGATTTCCTTGACATTATTCAAGGTGAGGTGCATTAAACTTTCTTCATGCCCCGTGGCAGGACTTGGTTACTGAGGAAAACAGTGATCCAATTTCAGCACCATTCCAAAGTGTCTAAAAAGAGTTTTATCTGCTTCGCTATCTTGCCAACCCCCAAGCCAATCTGGCCCATGTCAGCGCTGCAGGCACTTGTTGCAACACATAATCAGATAGAAGACAAGATGTGCCAGGAGAATGCAACTTCACCAGTCAGGTGTGCTCTCTGTTGACTACAAGCAAATTTACACAGGTTCACCCAAAACTGATGCAGGAAAATTTGTTAATTGGGTTTGGGATCTGGAAGAAGGACATTGCTTGGAGCTGGGTTGGGGGAAATTACAAAGGAAGTCTTGTGTGTAGATGTTAGCCTCCACCTGTTATTAGCCCTCTTGGAGCCCCATTAGTTCCTTTGAAGACCACCCTACTACCCTCTGGGGTATCTGGCAGGGGAGAAAGGTGCTGAAATATAATGTAGGGCTGCCAGGTAATGATGATGAGTTAGCAGAAAGATGGCCATTATTCTCTATTCCATTTTGAACAGCTTTAGTTAACTTACCTGGCAAAAATTAAAATAGTTTTACTTCCGCTCTTGTCATGAAAAATGTTGGGCATACGTTTGCCTTGAGGCTTCATGATCGTGGAAAAGGGTGAGATAAACCCCATAATTTTGGTTCAGGAGTGAAGTATATTTGTTAAAGGAGTTTATAATTTTAGTCCTGTATTGTGCAATATTAATTCACAAGATCAGTTGCATTTTGGCAATGCCACATACCCACCAGGTATACATTTTATAGATAGGAGTTTGCCCAAAAGTCAGAGCAACTAGCATACATTTTTAGCTTTGATGATGTAAGGTCACAGAGCTTATACGATCCCTCGTCCTTCATTCTGTTTGTCCGTTATTTTGTCCGTCCGTCATTCCATCTGTCTGCTCATCCGTCCGTCTGCTAACTTTAAAAGTTTTGATGGTAACCCCATATAATTTTCAGGACATATCATATGTATGAAAATCTAGGTCCAGTTCAATAGTGAGATCATGACCCATATTGTTACATAAGATATTAGGTCAAAACATGGAAAAACTATGGACGCTGGTGTGTTTATTTTTTGGTGGATCTTCATGAAACTTGGTAGGAATGTTACTGAGGCGGAAACTACAGTACTACTGTAATAAATTTGGTATCTTGTTTCAAAATATTTTCTTACTGCCACATTCATTTCACTTTCGTCTGATTCATGACAGCAGAGCACTTGGCCCATTGGCCTCTTGCTAGCTGCATCAGGTCAGAAAATGTGCATATATATTAACACACATTTAAAGCATATTGATAAAAGCAGAACATAAAGGACAGAAATAGAAAAAAAAGTCATTTAGCCAGTTTTGTTAGTTTTTTTTGTGCAGGTCAGTGTGACCTGTTTGTTCATGCGTGCAAGCTGACACACTGAATTGGGTCAGAGAACAAGTCATAACTTTATGCAATAGAATAATGCCACCTTGTGTCCGGTCTAATATTTTTTTTTTTGATGATTGATATTGTCTCAATACAACATAAACTTTAGATCTATGTTCCTTGGCAACGTTACATGGCCCTATGTAAAGGCCATGCACACAAGGCAGCATTCAGTTTTGACTGAATCATATAACTGTGGAGCTGAAAGATTTCAACTGTATGCACTTCTGGACATGAGATAACAGTTGTGCTAAACCTGTGGTCAGTCATTACTCACTGGCCTCTCATCAGTCCAGGGATGGACCAAAGGAGTCAGGCTTATTGACCACACTGTAGATCTGGTCTTATCAACACTTTGTAGTCTTCTTGTCTCACATTGGGACCAGAAAACAAAAAAACAAAAAAACTAATGAGCTTTATTTCTCACATTGACAGAAAAGCTCACTGTGGTATTGGTGTGGTGTTGTGTACAAACCCATGCATTCATCTATGTGGTTATGGATGGGTTATTAATGTTTTGGTATTACCTGAGCAGAAGATGCTTTGTGAGTGATGTCACTGCCCATAAACTTGCTGTGTGTCCAACCCTGGGGACTTGACTTCAAGCAGAAAGAGGAGGCCTAACAATGTTCATCATAAATGGCAGTGATACTGATTACCAACTACAACATGGCACACCATTCTGTAGTGCAATCAAATTTATGTGGAGCAGATTGCTTGATGGTGGCCCAGCTTAGTGGGATTGATGGAAAGGGTCAGCTCTTTCATTTACATGTATTCCTATTCAAATAGAATTGACTGCTCCAACAAAGCAAATTAGCTGCTACTTTATGTTTAAAGGTAGACTGTCTTAGAAGGCTTGAAAGGTTTTGTGATGTGTACATTGAGGCAACCGGATTTTTATGTTACTGATGCTGCTTTCACTGAAAAATTGCAAGTTGTAATTGCAGTATGGAAAGGCCCGAGTAGAGACAGAGCCTTGTGCACCCTGTTGTATGCAAGGCACACACTTTTGTCAACAGTTTAACTGCCGAGTGTGGAGTATACATTGATCGTACAAAAAGTCCATTTTGAGTGTTAGGTATAGGCATTGAGTGATGTGACATGAAAGACTTGGTAGACAAAGCACATGAAAAGTAATTTGTTCCCGGACGCTATGTGAACTGTAGAGCAGGTAGCGACAATGTTGACGGGAACACAGTCAGTGGGTAATGAAAGTCTGGTTTGCATCCAGGTTTGTTGTTTTTGGCAGGTTAAATAGTGAACATAACACTTGCCTAAGTATTGTCACCTGAGCCAATAGCAGATTAAGTGTAATTACAAGAAAGAAAACCTGAACTGAACATGTAGTCTTGCTGGCCAGAATGTGACTATGACAATAGGGAGACGTTAAGAACCACTTACTATAGACACTGTGAACCCGTACCAAGCTGGAAGTACCTGGATGTGCATTATCCTGTGCATCAGTGGTGCTAATTATTAAATTTATTGATATCAAAAACAGTTTGAGAGAGCATTTTAGGTGAGACGTATCAGACTAACAACATGGCCTGTATCAACAGCTTTCCACTTGTGTGGCATAAAATTGGCAAGGTTAGCATGTGGAGGTGGTCCATTGTTATAAGAACAGTGTATCTGCTTTGGCTTTGGTTTGATAGTCACCATGAGGGCCTTGTGGATGGAACATTCTTCATGTCCCACACAAGAGACTTGTATTCGTAAAGACAGGGACCAGTTCTGGCAGTCCTGGAGGGTTCTGTCACTGCCCTGTTGGCAGGCTGGTGTGCCGGTCTGACCACTATTGCTGAGATTTCAGTGCCTGGCCAAAATCACCCAACACAATTGAGTTTGGTTACTCAGTCGATTGTTTCCAAAAACCTAACGGTCCCAGTGGTGCCATCTCTTGGTTCGCATGGCTCCAGTGGTGACTTCTGGTGTGCATGCTCCGATGTTCTTTCCTTGAGCGCCATATTTGGCATGGTCTGAGGGCCGTAGCATCCTTTACGCAGGCAGAACCAGCTTCCACTCCTATGGATACCACTCTAGCACTGCCCCCCCCCCCCCCCGGCTTTGACCACATCAATGTCCTTATTCAGAGCCTGTGGGTGACCAAGCCATGCCCTCCCCCCCCCTCCCAAGGGAGGAGAGGCTTGGGGCCATCACCATATTGCGCTGGGGCTTGTCCCAGGAAAATGCATGTGGTAAGACCCCCATTCCCTTTTCGCCCTTTGTAGCCAAGTTCTACAACCAGTTGGCAGCCAGTGGACATTCAAGATAAAAGATTTCAGCTGGTCTATTCTCTTTTAACTGTTCTGTTTTCACAGATTGCATGGTGTTGGAAAGGAGATACTAAAGACATGTAGTCCTATCTCAAGAAGTATTTGGTCCCTTATCAGCATGAAGCTGTCCTGAGCAGACAGGCCTTGCAGGAAGCAGGGAGGGCTGGCAATAGATGAAAATTACCACAACATGCAAAAATAGGGGTCTTGGATCTACCTGGAGCAGGGCCAATAATGATAAGCACTCAGGAAAGTGCACCTGAAGGTGATAAGTTGGTAATTATTCATAGGGGCAGACAAATATTCATGCAGGTGTAACCGAAGTAGTGTTCCGGTTGGGTCTGTTACACTGGGGCCTGCCCACCAGGGAAAGCTTCTTCTTTTGTTTGGAATTACACCCCTCAATGTTCCGTAAATCAAAGTGTTTGTTTACTGGAGAATCAAGCAGGTGAGGTTAACTTAAGTGGCCAGGTCTGCTGGGCCCTCATGGTCTTGTACATAATTGTGCTCGTATTAGACCTGTGCAAGAGGTTACAGTTGGGAAAAGAAGTTCTATGTTTACAAGTGCTTACAAATTCATCAACATAAACTGGGGCTAGTTTAAACCCAGCAGTCAAAATCTAATTGTGGTTACCAAAAATCAAAATCAAAGTGACCAATACCCTCATAGGTCAAATAGAGGCATGGGTCTGTCATGTCAAATATAATGAAAAACATCACCTGCATCCATCATCCCATCGTGGTTGAACTGGCCAAGCCAGGCTCAGCATGAGAATGGACATTAGTCGATTTTTGCAGAGACTGTTGGTCAAGGTTGGATGGTTTTGATGGATGGTGCAGAGAGTCAGGGCAGGCTTTCTGAATATGTCTGGCTTTGTACTCCTCAGTCCTAATCAAGGAATACTGAAGCTACAACCAGAAATGAGCTGGTACTTCAAGGCAGAGGACAGTCAGATGGGCAGGTGCCCTTTTAGGTCATGACCCTGACCCGACCATCCCTCGAGGGTAACATTTGTGTAAGACAATAATCCTGGTAAAGAAATGGGACAGAAACAGGAATGTTACCAACTGATTGGGACCCTGGGTAATGGCTGATTAATTTAGTGGCAGCTGGAGGCAATATGGAGGGATCATCTATTGACTCCAAACAGTCAAAGTCGTGGAATTGCAACTGTTTGCACACTTTCGGGGAAATTTGATAAATGTGGCCTCAAGCAACAGTTGAAGATGGACATGTTATATGATAAATTTATTTCTAAAAAAAAGTTTCAACAGAAGCCCCTCTTCCCTCCTCCCCCCCCCCCCCCCAAAAAAAAGGAAAAAAAATCCTACCTCATAAAATGAGTAATATTAAGTATTAGGCTTAATAATGTTTCACTGTTTATTGCCAACTGAAGCAGATTTATAATGGAAACATAACTTTATAAGATAAGCATATATATGATAGATATTTAGTGGTACATAGATGTAAACACTTACAATATGAAGCTCCTTCCAGCTTTTTCAAAGAAGTACAAGTACAGTGTTGCAGACACACTGTCATATCAACTGTAGCAGTAGGCCCAGCCTGTCACAGGCAGAGACTGCAAATTATGCAACAGGAGATGAAGGAACAGATATATCTCCTTAAGAAAAAAAGAGTCACTGATGACAAAATTAGACTCTATGACCTTGTTTCCATATAGATCATTGATCAGTGTGCCTGTTTGATTCCAAGCATGATTCTCAAAGATTGTGGTCAGTCCTGTTAAATTGTCCACACATGTTGACCTTTGAAGCTGGTTGACTAGGAAATAGCATTGATTTATTTTATGGGTTGGCCCATTTGTGGCAAAGTAATGCAGTCATTCTGCAGCCCCTGGCCATGTAGAGGAGTCCAGTCTCTCCAATTACAGTTCTGCTCAAATGCTTCAAAACCCAGTGTCAATGTTTTCTTCTCATTTGCCAAGCATAAGTTGCTTGCTTTGATTGGACCAAACATCTCAGAGAGAACACACCTATACTCAGAAACCATTACCGTATTCATCTTAATAAGCACAAAGTGCGCTTTAAAAAAATTTCATCCACAAAAGCAGAAAAAATGTAGATTCTAAGTGTAATAAATTATTCTATCACTTGCTTTACAACTATGGAATATTTTGGGGGCCCTTTCTTTGAAAAAAAAATGGGGGGGGTGCACTTATTAGGGAGTGTGCGCTTATTAAGATGAATATGGTGTTATGTCTGGACCCTGACTGTCCTGGGTCACACTTACTTGTTGGCAATTAGCACATATAGGCTTTACACCAGTGTGGTGCACTGGTGCATGCCTAATACAGATGTGTTCCACCATTTGGTTTTAGTGTCAGGAAATTGAAACTTTGCAACAGGGCAGGAAAACAATTCATGCTGAATGGTCATAGGCTGAAGATACGGAAGGCAGGGAGGGGCTGATCTAGCCAGATGATTATGCAGCCTCAACTTAACCTATCTGGACCAGGACAAAAGTGTGTGTGTAGGGGGATGGGGGGTGGGGGCGGGGGTAAACTAAAAGGGTCAACTCCCAAGAATTTGTTTGGATTAACATTGCATAGGGCAGCCATGTGAGAAATTGAAAGTAAGCTGCTTTGGACAAAGTAGTGGATGAGGGCAAGTGGAAAGGGCAGTCAGTTCACTGGGGATTGCTCAGAGGCATCATGTGCCACCAACTAATGTGCCTGGCCTAATGGCATGCAAACAAGTACACTATAAAGTTTATCATATCCATATTGGACATGTCTGGTGCGGGATTGACATAAAGTCTCTTTTTCCTTTTTATGAAGCTCTGCTTGACTTTTGCATTTGAGTTCCTCTTACAGGAAGATGGGTCCTTTCCCAATTTATTTTTTAACCTCAGCTGACAAGTCAGCTGAGGTGATAGTATGGTCTATCATGGGAGGGGGGGGATGAAGGGCACCCTCGTGTGCTGATACAAGTGATAATTGTGCCCTAGTACAAGGTATGGAAAATGAGAAAATGTACAAATAATGGTTGGTATGAAGTAGGGAAATTAAAAAGTCTTCCAGTACATAAGTACTGCAAATAAAGATGCTCAGCACACAAAACCTCTTACCCTTTCTGCCCCCATCATCCATCATCGCTCTGTCCACAATTCTGCATTTTCCACGTCTTCTTCAAAACCATCAGCCAGATTCACATGAAACGGGGGGGGGGGGGGGGGGGGGGGGGGGGGGGGGGATTGTTCAGATGGTCACAGTCCAATGGTTTTTGGATTTTTTATGATTTTAAAAAAATTTTTAGCTCAACTGACCGAAAGTTGCAGAGCTTATGTGACCACTCATGTCTGTCCGTCCGTACATTTTTGCTTGTTAGAACGATACCATCCACAGTTTTCAAGTGATCCCAATGTAACTTTCAGGGCTCATAGGATCTAGGTCCCTTTCGATGTTGGTGGCGCCACCTACAACATTATGCAATATAGGGGTCAAAATGTGAAAATCCTGTGGACACTCTAGCATATTAAATTTTGGTGGGTCATCACAGAATTTGGTGGGATTGTGGGGGGAGGTCGCTAATGATAGTAGTGGTGACACCTGTAATGTGACAGAAATTATGCACTTGATTACATAATATATAAAACTGTACTTGGTGACCTACTTTTGGGTCACCATGACCCAGTAATTATATGGAGTTTGGGGCTTGTCCAAATTTATTGTGTTTCTTCAATAAGGGATCATGTACAAATAAATCCATTCCAAAACTTCAATAACCTATCGGACAGGTGGGAGGGCGTCTCAACACAAAATTCAATAAGGGATCATGTACAAATAAATCCATTCCAAAACTTCAATAACCTATCGGACAGGTGGGAGGGCGTCTCAACACAAAATTGAAATTTCACCAATCTAGGAAACACACATTTTATCACGTACTTCTGAATACATGTATAGGGGTAAATTGGACATCTAGTGGGACCCAGCATAAACCATGGATGAACTGCACTTGTAGGACTTCAGATGATACATTTTATCTTGAAAGCAGTTGTGCTGTGAGAGAAAATATCTTGCAACCTCAAACAAAAAAATTTTGCTGAGAGAAAAAATATCTTACAACCTCAGACAACGTAGTAAAAATTTCAAGATGTAAAATAAACAGTGATTTTATTATGAAAAGGCAACACCGAAAAAATTGCAATGGGTGATAATAGGGGTTTTTAACCTACCGGTGTTTCAAAATCTTCACTAGAGCTTCAAATTTTCGCTTCGCTCATGCAGTACTCCATTTTGTGTTCAGTGAGCATATTTTCACTAATCCTTTTTAATATATAATTCCGAAGCTCCAACAGTGTGGAGCTATCTCCTCACATTCAAGCTTGATCAGCCCGTGTTTTTCTCAGTAATGCCTCAAAATGACACTAGATGGCACACTAATCAGTAAGTCTTGACAAGCATCACATGCAGTCATGCTATGTTAAATAAATAATTTTTGAGGGAATTTGGTAGCTTGGGCAGAAGGGTATGAAGCAAGTCGAATGAGATATTTTAATGAAAGACAAGTGCCAGATTATCTTTGATAATTCTGTGAATAAAAACAGGCTTATCATAAGCATCTCAAAATCCAACACTAAACAAAATAAATTGATTTCAAAATCAAACATTTTAAATTTAAACACTGTTTAAATTTGTTTTGAATAAAACTAGTAGATCTTTTGTGGGTCTTCTGCAACATATCAATTGTCAGACTGTTATTGTGAATGTTTTTCACATATTACTAGATGTGTACTCTGAAAAATACAGGGAAAAAAAACATCAAATAGATAAAATTGAAAAAAATAAGGGGCAGGGGTTCATCTCAGTCCATTGGATAATTGAAGTTTTAAAATGGATTTTTTTTGTACGTGATCCCTAAATCAGAAAGTTACAACCCGATTTGAACAGACCATGTATGGAATGCTGGATAAGGGGTGCATATTTTGCACAGCACAATTTTTTAAAATTGAGTTGAAGGTTGAGGTCAAATGGCCTGTTTGAACATAGGGGTCATCTCATGAATGCTCTGCACCCAACAATTTTTCAGTTAGGCCCATATAACATTTAGAAGTTGTAAAGTGTATGAAAGTCTTTGTTGACGTCAATGTTGGTGTCACCACCTACAGTATTATGTAATATACCGGTCAAAATATGAAAATCTTGTGACCAATCCAGCATCCTTAATTTTTGATGGATGTTCATGAAATTCAGAGGAATTATAGATGAGGTCAAAATCTCAGTTGGTTATGATGCTAGAGTCACTACCTATAATTGGACAGAAATTATGAGTAAAACTGTCATGAGAGATACAAAATTTCTTATTTCGTAAAATGGTTAAATTTGATAAGCCAAACTTATAGAATATATACATTATGTCCTAAGCTGATATAATATGTAAGATTAGTGGTTTTGACATACTTTTGTTAGGTCACCAGAACCCTTAAGTTGGGAAGAGGTGATTTTGAAATGGTAGGGTGCAGTTTGGACATCAGTAGCAAAGACAATTGAGCCTCGAGATCAAAATTGCACTTTAGTACATGGTATATAAAGCTCTACTTGGTGACCTACATTATAGGTCACCATGACCCAATGATTGTGTGACCCTGACCTATTTGTAAGATCATTAAACACTCAAGAAAAGGACATTTAATTCAATATCTTGATGAAGAATAAGGCAAATGATGCCAAATGTGTATCATATGGAAGTTTGATATTGCATAATATGGCTAACCTTGATTAATTTTTCAAGTTCCGGGATTGAATACATTTCAGAAAATGATTTTTAGCGCAGCTGACTTGTCAGTAAGTGAGCTTATCTTATGGTCCTTTGTCTGTCATCCATCATCTGAAAGTTGTTGACTAGGTGGCACTGCTGTGGATTCCTGATTTTTAACAATTTTTTTCAATTCCAGTACTTACCAGTAAATGTACCTTTCCTATTGATTACTATGTAAGTCAATGGGCATTTTGGACTGCTTCTCCGAAACCGTCAAACTTGGTGGCAATGTACCTTGGATGGGTCTCAACCAAGTTTGTTCAAATGGTCATGCTCCATTGACTTTTTGATGGCTTATGGGTTTTTTTTGAAAATCTTAAAAAAGTTCAATGGGACAGTTTTAACATGGGAATTTTTTAGTGATGGTTATGAATAACTTCAATAATTTTGGCCAGATTTATTTCCAACTTGGGGGGTGTACCTTTGATAAGTGTCTACCTATTTTGTCCTATCCCAAGTTCACAGAGCCACAAGTGTAATGAATAGCTGGGTCAGCAGAGCATGGGCTGTTCACACAGGTCTCTTGTTAATGATTTTTTTTTTCAATTCAGGTACTTATCGGGAAATGCACCTTTCCTATTGAGTACTATGTGAGTCAATGGGCATTCTAATGCTAATTCACATTTTCATCTTCTTCCCCAAAACCTTCAACTATATTGACTGCAAACTTGGTGGCAATGTACCTTGGATGGGTCTCTACCTGAATTGCTCAAGTGGTCATGCTCCATTGATTTTTGGATTTTTTATGAATTTGCTTTTTGGGGAGGGGGGGAGGGGTTGTTTGTTTGTTTGTTTGTTTGTTTTTTTGGCAAATTGAAAAAAATCGGAAGGGTATATGTACATGTCCGCTGAGCACAGGGCTGTCACAGTCCTCTTGGTTGGTGATGATGGTCAGTAGAGTACTAGGCTCATGGGCTGCTTTATGATTTTTTGCGCGTTTGCCCCATTTTTGACTTGTACAAAAAAAAACATAGCTCAGATTGTTCTGAAACTTGCTGGAAATGTTGCTTGATTTATCAAAATTGGTCACTGGGTGGTTATATTATGGATGCTTGATTTTTGGCAAATTTTTCAATTTGGGTTCCTGTTGGTTAATGCATGTATTCCTGTTGATTACCATGGAAGTCCATGAGTGTTTCAATGGAAACATGCTTATTTTACTTCCTCTCCAACAGCCTCATCCCCAGACCAGGTGCTAAGGTCAGCTGAGCATGCTGTACAAACAGCCCTTTTTTTTTTTTTTTTTGCCTGGATGGGCTTGTGTGAAGCACCGGTCATGACCTTCCACAGCTGGGCAGGATCTGCATTGCCAGATTAGGTTTTATCAAGGAGTTGGGTGTAACAAATGCAACAAACAGTGCTTTGTTTTAATTTCTTTGGAGAAGCTCCAATAACAGATTGGAGAGCACTTTACAGTGTTGTAGTGTGACCAGGTGTATCCAGTGTTGTCAGCCTGGTACTCTCAAGGTCAGGACCAGGTATCTGGGCTACACTTGATTCCAGCATATATCAAGAAGTTTGTGCAGCCAGTTAAATACCAGGACAATTTTTGTCCAGGCCCTGAAGGAAGACCAGAATTTGAGATCAGTTTAAGGGTCTCCAACTTCAATCCACAAGTTTGTGGTGTAAGTGCATGCAATAAACAGAGAGAAAAAATGTAGCATTGTAATGGTGCAACAAAGCTTCCAGATGGAGCAGTGATATCAGCAACTTTTACTGCTTGTTGGAGGCATTAAATGAAGATAATTTTTTGGGAGGAGGCTTTTTTTTGTAGCCCGCTACAAAGGATTGAATAACTTCATTGAGAAACAAAGTAACAAGAAAAGAATCTTGCGTCCTTGCGTGTGACCAGGCTGTAATTCACCTGTCCTTCTTTAACTTTGTTCTTGTTGTTGGATTTAATTTTTTAATGTGGATCATATTTTTGTGCACTGTTGGAGATTTGTGTGTGGAAACACTCAGTTTCTTAGTGCTGTCCATCTGTTCACAAAGTTTCTGCACTCAAACTTCAGAACTTTTTGTGGCAGCGCTTTTATATAGCACAGGAAAATAGTTGCCTATAAAGGCTAGCTTAAGTTGAAAGATTTCATATGGCACAGGTTCCATTTGTGTGGCCATCTATCCAGCCAAATTCTTGGTTGAGGCGGGGGGGGGGGGGGAGGACATGGATCCAGCAGTCTCTGATTGCATTTGATAATTGTTGTCTGTCCGTCTTGTGGACGTTACCACCATATCTAAAAAAAAATTCACCATAGCTGTACCAAATTTTTATCGGAGATTCACCTTATAATGGACCAGGTCCTATTTAAAACCAGCTTCCTCTGATTATTTGTGATCTTTCTATGAAACTATTAATGTATTTATTTGAAGGCCATCCAAGTGGCGTCAACCCTGACGACGTTACTGCGCTATCTTAAAAATTGATTGCAGCTTTACCAAATTTTTATCAGAGATACACCTTAAAATGGACTAGGATCGTGTTAAAAATCTGCTTCCTCTTATTCTAAAACTTTTTATGAAACTTTAAATGTATTTATTTTTAGGCCGTCTGAGTGGCCTCAACCCTGACAACATTACCGCAATATCTCAAAAAATATTGACCGCAGTTGAACCAAATTTTTGTCAAAAATGCATCTTGTGATGTATCAGGTTCCTATAAAAACCAGCTTCCTGTTTTTACTTTAAATTTTTTTTTCATGAAATTTGAAAGTATTTATTTCAGGGCCATGTGAGTGGTGCACGAGGACGACGTTATCATAATATCTCTACAAGGATGTATTGCAGCTTTACCAAATTTTTATCAGAGATGCACATTATAATGGACCACTCTCCTATTTGAAACCACCTTCCTCTTACAAATTTTAAACTTATGTAACTTTTGAAGTATTTATTGGAAGGTTGTCTGAGTGGTACACATGTGGACAATCTTGTTACCATAATATCTCAAGAAAGCATGGGTGTCACCCCAGAGCTCTGTAACTGGGAGACTTTCATTAAAAGTGCACAAAAACAAAGAAAATAGCCAATTTTGCCACAAAATGCTGTCATTTTCATCTCTTTTAAGGACTCCAAAACAGGAGACTGCCAGTGGGAACGGGAGAGTTGACAGCTATGAGAAGGATTCATCACAGCTTCATCAAATTTTTGATGCAGTCACTCCATATTATGGCACCCGTGAAGTATAAAAAAAAAAATTGCAGAATTCAGGAAAAAAATATTGTGGGCGCCGAGGGCAATCTTTTCTCTGAAGGCTATTTTTTCTTCTTGTGAAGATTTTCTGCTTCCCCACCCTCTAGTCATGGCAGTATGCCTTTTTTTATTTTGCTGATAATGTTGCTAAAAGTGTCCTCCTTGGAAACGCGCAAAGAAATAGGCTACCTTTCCTTCTGGTTTAAGATTTTGAGGGAAAAATGTATGCTCCCTCATTGTAAGGCGAAGGGACTGGCTTCAGCAGCAATAAATATTGCACCTAACAGCACAGACATGGACCCCAGCTTGAGTTGCTATTTGAAGTTTAATCCATAGATTTGTGCCCTAGAGCACATCAAAGAAAGAGAGAACAGAATATATGTAGTAGCATTTTACTTTATGCTGTTTAGGAAAATTAACAGAACTTGAAATGTTTGAACATTCAAAGCTAATACAGAAGGATATGCCACAGAATCTTCAATTGGTTGTAGGCACATCCATGAACAGTGGACAATAGTTGCAGCATTTATAATATATTAAAGTTTTGAACAAACACACACAAACTTCCTTTCTAGTTCTACCTCAATACACTACGAAATTAAGGGAACAAAAATTCAATTCACTTTGAAGGGGCTTATTTAGTTTTACATTGACATAGAGTGGCTGGCAGTGCAGGATGTGCATTGGCAGTTCCAACTCGCCTGCTTTTAAGTGTCTTAATGTATGCGTCAGGCTTCATTCCAATGAGGGCGGGGATGGATGTGATCAGGAATTAATGAACTTACTCCACATCAGAAGGACCCACTTTTCAACACCAAATTGATTAGATAATCAAGGCTAAAGGAGACTTCAGAATAGGCATTAGCAATCAACAAAATTTTCATTTTCTTTTTTTGTTCTGTTCCCTGTTGCCATACAGCTGAATATTCAACCAAGTACCAGTCTCTGATAGGCCTTTTTTTCCCAGGAGCTACAAATTAAGACTGCAGCAAAAAGCACGATACCAAATGGTCAAACGCCATGACAGACTTCAAAGCAATACGGTGGCAGTTTGGAAAAGCAGCAGAGAAAATATGCAAGTGTAATGTTTGGCCATGTGTAAGGAAAGAAGATTAGAGCCAGATTAGCTGGCATCAGTCAAAGGGGACAAAATGGATTGACTAATGGGGAAAATTGTAATTAAGTTAATGATTGCCTACAGTTTTAGGTATTCACATGCAGGCACTCCATGAACAAACCAGTACCAGAGGAGACCTATGGTTAATCTTTACAGCTGAGTAAGCAAGACCTAAACTTCCTGCCTTTGACACCTTTCTTCGCGCATGACTGGGTGGCCAGACAATAGGCTTTGGGCCTTCAATCATGCTGCTCTCATACTCATAGATAAAGTTTCACTCGGGTGATCCCAATTATTGAATCTCGGAGGGCAAATGCCATGCTTACTGCAAAGCTATTGTCCATTAGAGAAAAAGCCAGCAGGTGAAGTTTCTTGCAGCCAGAAGTGACAAACCTGAAGTCTGCATGGACAGGACAGGTGCCGAGGCACAGGCACGGCATTCGGAAATGGAGACATTGTAGTTGCAAGCACAGGTCTGAAAAGAAAATGACAGAAAACAAATTTGTGACAATGAGTCCATAAACCTAGCAGTCCCCCTTTAAACATGATTTCCCAATGACCATGCAAAGTCTTGAGTCAACGCTGCTAAGGGAGTGGATTTCCCTATCTACCCTACTGCGCTTACTTTTTTTCTCTTTTAACATTCGTTTAAATCTAAATTTTCCAAGGTATGTACGACACTTTTGTGTTGTGCGTCTTTCTGTGTCCTTTCTGTCTCTATTTGGAATTTATGTCTTTGCTCTCTCTGCGAGTTGTGTATATAGTGTACGATGTAAAAGCGACGGGGTTTTGAATTTAACTAGTGTGTTTCTCGAAGTGCTTCAAGTTTGGAAAGTCGTGTATATGGTATGTGTTTACAATGCATTATGTAAAAACGACGGGGTTTCAATTATAATTAATGTGCTTTTTAAAGCACTTCAACTTCGGAAATTTTTGTATATGGTATGTGCTGCTATTGTTTGTTCGAAAGACGATTGTTTTAGTTGTATGTTTTCACTCAAACTGGTCGCCGCCCTTTTCGTAGGTACCTTTCGTTACTGCAGGGATTCGATACATTCATCCCTCTGTCTTGGTATACGCTATTTAAATCGGTTTTACATATATATTTACATCACTGTACATGTCATATCTAGTTTTTGGTACTTCCCGTTTTTCATGTATGTTTTCTACAGTTTCACTGGTCATATCTGCTGCCAGTTATATGTTACTGATATCGGACATGCGAAATATTTCTGGACATATTGGGAAGCATTATATTCTCCCTCGTTTGTAGAGAGAACAATTGGTCATGTACATTTATTCATTATTAGGGTCATGCTCTTTCTTGTTGTAAGTAACCTATCTTTAATTTGGAAATTTGCTGTTCATATTATCTGCATAAGTCTACATGTAACTTTAAAAACTTTCATGAACTTAAGGCAAGAATCTGGTATCTTAATAGAAATGTACATGTCGCAGAAGTTAATTTTCTGGTTTATTTTCTGTTGTCAGATTATTCTAATCCTTGGCATATTATTTCTGTCATTTAATATCGGAACTTTATACCAGAGAGGAAACAGCCATATAGAATTAGAAAAAGTACTGGTTACTTTGAAATTTCATATTTTTTTGGATAATTTGACAGATGTTTTTACTACTTTACACCTTGTACTGATAGCCCTGTCCGGGGATGTGCATCCAAACCCGGGCCCTGATAACCATACTGAAGATATGAAAATTTGCCATGCCAATATTCGTAGCCTCTCACATGATAAGCTTACATATATTAAAACCTCCTTAGCTCAGTCTTTTGACATAATAACGTTGTCTGAAACCTTTCTTACGGCTGATAAGGATAGTCGTGATCTTAATCTCCCAGGATTCCACCCAATCATGCGTCGTGACCGCGTTCACGGGATTGGTGGAGGGATTGCAGTTTATACTTCTCATGCCTTAGTTGTTACACGCCGAACGGATCTGGAAAGTCCAAATCTCGAGTTGATGTGGATGGAGATCCGGCTCCACAACAATAAGTTTTTATTAGCCGTTGTCTACAGGCCTCCAAATTCAGGTGCATCCTTCTGGGATGATCTTCAACTCAACTTTGATCTAGCTTCTAGTAACACGGATTGTACAAACTTTATGATAGCGGGCGACTTGAACTCTGATCCAAAAACATATCATGGTAAAAAACTTAGTAATTTTGTTCTTCATAATAATCTAAAACTTCACGTAACAGAACCAACGAGAATAACCCAACAGACGTCAAGTTGTTTGGATCAAATAATTAGTAACATGCCTCAATATATTAAGTCAATAACTGTGCTGCCACCCGTGGGACAAAGCGACCACTGCACTGTTGCAGCAAGTTTATTTTTCAGGGTGCGAAAAGTTCACTGTTTCGACCGACACATATGGGATTACTCTAGAGCTGATTTTGATATTTTCCGGCAAAAACTGAATGAGGCTGATTGGGATGCCTGCTTCGATACTGATTGTATTAACACGGCCTGCAACATGTGGACCCAGTCCTTCTTGTCTGTTGCACAAGCTTGTATACCCAACAGAAACGTGACTATACGTGCAAATGATGCACCATGGTACACGTCCAAATTGCGCACTCAAAAGAGGAAAGTGGAAAGAATACATAAAAAAGCAAAGGTATCAAATGAAAATCATCACATATGGCGATATTTTCGTGACTTGCGTAATGCTTATATAAGTGACTTGCGAACAGCTGAAGAGGAGTATCACAAAAAGCAGTGTAAAGTTGTTAATGAGGGTAAATTCAAAAGCAAAAATTGGTGGAAAATGGTGAAATACCTTATCTCTGGAGAATCTAAATCATCGATTCCTGCAATTATTTCAGATAATACAGTCACCTCCGATAATACTACAAAAGCAAACATTTTTAATGACTTTTTCATTGAACAATGTCGTGTCGATTCCTCGGCCTTTACACTGGATGGGCATGATATTCCTGATCAGGAAAATGTTTTAGAACAAGTAGAGTTAGATGAACAAACAGTTTTTGACATCTTGAAATCTCTGAAAGTTGATAAGGCTTGTGGACCAGACGGCATAAGTCCTTTATTATTAAAAGAGGCTGCATCTAGCATCACTCCCTCCCTTACTAAATTGTTTAACTTTTCTCTCAGTAATTCTAGATTTCCGTCAGAATGGAAAAAAGCCCACGTGTCGCCGATCTTGAAAAATGGATCACCAGAACATTGTAAAAATTACAGACCCATTTCGCTCCTAAGTTGTGTAGGCAAAGTGTTTGAACGAGCAGTCTTCAAGCATATGTTCAATTTTTTCCGGGACAACTGCGTCCTTTCCGATAAACAATCTGGTTTTATTCCTGGTGACGGAACTGTTAACCAACTAGTTTTTCTATATAACGAGTTTACCAAAGCTGTTGATTTGGAAAAAGAAGTTCGTGTAGTCTTTTGTGACATAACAAAAGCTTTCGACAAAGTACATCATCCGGGTTTGGTTTACAAGATGAAGAAAGCAGGGATTCATGGCAATCTATTAAAATGGGTCGAAAATTATCTTCATGACAGGTGTCAGCGCGTAGTTATCCAAGGTCAGGCGTCTACTTGGGGCAGTATCGAAGCAGGCGTCCCACAAGGCTCAGTACTAGGCCCACTCATGTTTTTGATCTATGTAAATGACATTGTAGATATAGTCAAGTCAGAAATTCGTCTTTTTGCAGACGATACAACACTATATATCCAAGTAGATAATCCAGCCGAAGGGGCAAACACTTTAACTCACGATCTTTCCTCCATGTCTGATTGGGCAAAACAATGGCTGGTCAGTTTCAACCCAGCAAAGACCAAATCATTACTTTTTACTCGTAAAAAGAGACATGTTGATCACCCTGACTTAATGTTCCAAGAAACAAATATTGAAAATGTTGAACATCATAAGCACCTTGGCATCATCTTTTCTGCCGACCTCTCGTGGGCATCACACATAAATTTGATTGCTGTAAAGTCAAGGAAATTAGTAGGTATTCTAAAAAGCCTCCAATACAAATTGAACAGACGGGCGCTGGAATCTTTATACTTCTCTTTCATTCTGCCCTGTTTAGAATATGCCAGCGTGGTCTGGGATGGATGCACACAATCGGACAGGGATCTCCTGGAAAGTATTCAACTGGTTGCAGCCCGGGTTGTAACAGGAGCAATGAGTCGAACAAGTCACAGTAAATTATATGAAGAAACGGGCTGGGAAACACTTTCCGAAAGAAGACGTAAACAAAAATTAGTTCTCATGTTCAAAATAGTAAATGGTTTTGCTCCTGCCTACCTCTGTGACCTAGTTCCCCAGACAGCGGGAGAAAGAAATGCATATAACATAAGATCCAGACAAACCATAACACCTCCTATTGCTAGAAAAAACATACATTACAACTCCTTTCTCCCATCTACTATCCGTGAATGGAATCTTCTTTCAAGATCAATAAAAAATTCGGAAAATGTTGACGACTTCAAACGGAAATTAAGCAAAAGTACACCGAAAAGAAATGAATTATTTTACTTTGGAGAAAGAAAAATTGCCATTATACATGCCAGGATAAGAATGGGTTGTAGCCAGCTGAATTCTGACTTGTACAAAATGGGCTTGATAATGTCACCACTTTGTTCCTGTGGTCATTCTGTTGAGGATTACTTCCACTATTTTTTTCAGTGCAGCAAATATACCATCCAAAGGGACAAACTTCAAACTGAAATTGTATCTTTGGCACCTTTCAACCTAAAAACATTACTTTACGGAATATCAGGTGGCAACAAAAACGCAAATTATGACATTTTTCGATCAGTACATTGTTATATTAAATCTACGGAAAGATTCAAGGATTAGTCAACCTCAGTAAAGCTTTCAAGCAGGTACCTCTCACTATAATCTACATTTATACAGATCTCGTCGCCAGTTTAAGATATGGACAAGCAAATTAACACGAACTCGCCCAATAGCCTCTTCTCCTTCTCCCTTTCACTGTCTGCTGTCTGTAACGTACTGTGCGTGTATCTATATGTTATCTGGCAGTCCAACATTGTATGTATGTATTGTCACTTTATGTACAAGAGGTCTTAATATAGGCATTGTGCCTGTTGACCGATTGTTTTTCGAATAAAATATGTTTAAACCAAAGTCTTGAGTCAACGCTGCTAAGGGAGTGGATTTCCCTATCTACCCCCCCCCCCCCCCCGCCCATCACCTATAGTATAATGTGTGTTATGTAATATTTAGGCCAAAATGGAAAAATACTGCTAATGTTCTTTTTCAAACAGTTTTCAATGAATCATTATGAAACATTGTAGGGGGTGTTAATCAGGCAAAACACAAAATGTGTTGAAATTTGGTGTGGGGGGGGTCTACAGTAACAACAAAAATATTGACCAAAAGGTGTTGAAATCATGTTAAATTCAACATGTTGAGAAAGCATAAGACTTATGAAGAGTATGTGTTGCAGACTATAGATTATTTGACATACTTTTTCCACGGTCACCACAAGAGAACTGACTTTTACCTCAGCTCACTCCACCATATGCCATCCAACCATCCGTCAGTCCACAATTCACATTTTCAACTTCTTTGAAGAAACCATCTGCCAGATTCATTTCAAACTTGGTGGGAATGTAATTTGGATGGGTCTCTATATATAAGTAAATCAACCCTGATATCTCAAAAAAATTGACCACAGCTTTACCAAATTTTAATCAGAGATGCACCTTATGTTGGACCAGGTTGCTATTAAAAAAAACAGCTTTCTGTGATTATTTATTAACTTTTTATGAACTGTAAAGTATTTATCTTCAAGGCTGTCTGAGTGGTGCACAAGGGGACAACGCTACCATAATATCTCAACAAGTATCCAGTGCAGCTTCACCATTTTTTTTCAGAGATGCACATTATGGTTGACCACATTCCTATTGAAAGTCAGCCTCCTCTTTTTATTTTTAGACTTGTTATGAAACTTTTGAAGTATTTATTTGGTCGCCGTCTGCTTGACACACGTCTGATTTGATGGTCCTTCGTCTGTCATCAGCAATTGACTTCTCCAAAACCATCATCCAGATTTACTTCAAACTTGGTGGCAATGTACCTTGGGTGGATCTCTACCAAGCTTGTTCAAATGGTTGCACTCCTGTGATTTTTCAGTTCAGCTGAGCTTTCCGTCAGCTCAACTTTTGTGAGTGTTCATGGTCCGTCGTCTGTCGACAATTCACATTTTTGACTTTCTCTCAAAAATCATCAGCCAGGTTCACTTCAGACTTGGTGGGGATGTGCCTTGGGTGGGTCTCTGCCCAGTTTGTCCAAATGATCACGGTCCAGTGACTTCCACACGGCCCATGTATATAGGCTGGAGGGGTATTGTCATCACCTACAGGTCCATCTGTCTGTCCATGCCTTGTTCCCGCCATAGCTCCAAAAATACTCATTTTACAGAGATAAAATTTTTATCATGGGGCCCATTGAGGTGTTTCAGGTGCCTATTGAAAAAAAGTCACTAGGCCACATATTTTGGTCACAGTACTACATTGAAGAAAAAATGGCGATAACACAATACAGTAAAACCTGTTTTGAGAGACCACCCCTAGGGCAGGCCAAAAGTGGTCACATAAGGCAGGTGGTCTCTCATTAGAAGTCTGCCTATTGAATATCAGTGACCTACAGCAACTCTCATTTTCGTCACCTACGCATACTTAAGCTGTATAATCACATGCTAATACTAGAGGAGTTTGCAGATTCAAGCTAAGTTCATATTTTTGTCACCTATGTCTCTGGGGTACTTCAGATCTTTTTTGACAATGAGATGGGACACACATTAGCTAAGGGTACAGATTTTATACTTATTTAGTGTTAAATTGTGTGATCGTTAAAACATTACGGCAATGATGATATACCTAGCCAAGGCTATTTTTGCATTGGTAAAGCAGTTGTCATTTGATTGGGCAACACTTCAGCATCAATCAAATACTCATGATGATGCTGAACCATAAGCCTTGAACCGTTCCATGTTATTCAATGACTCAATTCACATTGATAACGTCCACTTTCTTTCTCTTTGCATAATGATATGTCCCGTCCATTCCCTTATACAAAGATATATTGATTCATCTTTATAATTCTAATGCATAATGGCTATTGTCAAGATCATTTATAGTTGTAACCAATATTTCATTTTCAGTGATCTAAAATATTAGCGCCAATGGAAGCTTAGGCATAAATTTATTTTCAGACTTTTCAGGGATATTGTCAGCATTATAATCCTTCTGGTCTCGCATGCAGATATATGTTCTTCACTTAAAGTACCATTTTCCAGTTATCAACCCTGGCCGAGGGGTTCTCTTTCTCTGACCAGCTTTTAGTTAGATTTTTCTATGAAATTGTAGCCCAGCTGACTTGTCAGTCAGCTGAGTTTTTATGATGGTCTGTTGTCTGTCCACAATTACATTTTCGACTTCTTCTCTGAAACCGTCATCCAGATTCACTTTAAACTTAATGGCAATGGGTGTCTACCAAGTGTGTTCAAATGGTCACGTTCCAATGATTTTTAGATTTTTTTAGCTCAGCTGACTTCTCAGTCAACTGACCCTATAGGATGGTCCTTTGTCCATCGTCCATCCACAATTCACATTTTAGACTTCTCCAAAACCGTCGCTCAGATTGACTTCAACCTTAATGGAAATGTACCTTGGGTAGGTCTCTACAAAGTAAGTTCAAATGGTCATGATCCAGTGATTTTTGTATTTTTCATGATTTTTTTGTTCTCTTGGGGCAAATCTTAAAAATTTTTCTCTGAAACCGCTCACCCAACTGCTTTGATATCACATAAGAACACTCCTAGGGACTCCTTGTTCATGAGGTGGCACTGCAGTTTTTATTACATATATCTAATTTTTTAAATATTTTTTTGTGTGTTATTGCTATTTTCGACTTCTGCTCCAGAACTGTCACTCAGATTAAGCTGAAACATGGGTGGATATGTTCCTTGCAGAAGGGTCAAACAAAGTTGTTCACTTGGAGGCAATGCTGCGGATTCCTGATTTTGAACAATTATTTAAATTTAAGTACTTATTGCTGAGTGCACCTTTCCTATTGATTACTGTGTAAGTCAATGTGCATCCTAATGCTAATTCACATTTTTATCCCCCGCCCACGAAATGGGCGAGGGGATATGGTAATGAGCACCGTCATGTGTCCGTCGGTCCTTCCTTCCATCCTTCCATCCGAAACAAATTTTGTCCAGCCCATATCTTCTACATTATTAATGCTACCTCTTTGAATTTTTTATGTTGGGTAGACCTTAGGTAGTAGGTGTGCATAGACATTGTTTTCTGTGGCTAATTACTTGCATTAATTAATTAACGAAGTTCGTTAAGCAAGACAAATTTTGTCCGGGCCATATCTTCTAAACTATTAATGCTAGCCCTTTGAATTTTTATGGTGGGTAGACCTTAGGTAGTAGGTGTGCATAGGCATTGTTTTCTGTGGCTAATTACTTCCTTTAATTAATTAATTAACAAAGTTCATTAAGCAAGCTCAAGATACAGTACAAATTTTGTCCGGGCCATATCTTCTAAATTATTGATGCCAGCCCTTTGATTTTTTTATGGTGGGTAGACCTTAAAGGGGATA
Source organism: Hermodice carunculata (assembly GCA_964020975.1). Lineage (NCBI taxonomy): Eukaryota > Metazoa > Annelida > Polychaeta > Eunicida > Amphinomidae > Hermodice > Hermodice carunculata. The sequence goes on along the minus strand of CAXHWN010001131.1, from coordinate 1,226,299 downwards.
TGGTAATGGGCACCATTCGTGTGTCCGTCCGTCCTTCCGTCCGTCCGTCCGTCCGTCCATGATTACTGTGGGCGGGGGATATGGCTAGCGTCAGTGGCTACTTGTTGACTTTTTCTGCGAAATGGCCAGTCAGATTGACTTCAAACTTGGTGGCAATGTACCTTGGGTGAGTCTCCAGCAGATTTCTTCAAATGGCCACGCCCCATTGATTTTTGGATTTTTTATGATTCTTTGGGGGGGGGGGGTTCTCTTTTTAGACAAATCTTAAAAAAAAAAAATCTTCTCTTAAACCGCTCACCTGATTGCTTTGATATCACACAGGAACACTCCTAGGGACTCCTGAACTACTGTAAATCTTCTTTTCCAGTTGTCTTTGTGCCTGTCGATGGTGTTGTATGATGAATGAAATGATATTCTATGTCATTAAAATGATCTCTTTTTGGTTTTACTTGCAGAAAACTTTGGTGCGAAAGCATGTCCCACATGGTATTCAAAAGGCAAAAATAGTCAAAATTAGGGTAAGTGTTCGTTACATGTACTTTCCTGTTGTTGAGTTTATTAGGGTGCCCAGAGTCTGCACACAGAAAACATCCAAGGGCTGTACCATCAGCAAGAGAGATGAGTACAGGCCACAAATTGTTTCTTATGTGTGGCTAAAGACTTACCCAGGTACTTCTTATGTATGGTTCTAGTGGATGGTTGAGGTCACCCGTGTGAGCAGCTTTCACCTTGTTCAGTGTAAAAGAGCCAGATCAACATTCAGTTTCTTTTTACCCATAGCAACAGCACTGTTTATGCTTTCCAAAAGTCACTTGACAATAAATGGTTGAGACATGGACATAGTGGGTACATTGGTTATATTGCCCAGAGCCTGCAGTCTTTTAATAGCATCGCTCTCAGGATCATTTGAGAACTTGTGTACATAGCTGTATGGGCATGGTAACTGAACCACAAAGGTAACGTGTAGAAGAGAAACTCAATGATGGATGTCGGGACATTTGTGTGGGTTTTCCATTCAGTCTGACAGCTGGTTGGCACCACCGGTAGGTAGCCAAGACACCATTGGTCTTGTGCTTAGCTGAGGAGAACACACCTTCCATTCAATGGCTACTGCTGTAAGGACAATGCCACAGAGACTTCACCTGTCAATCACAAATGTGCTTCTCAAGTCTTCAGTGAGGTGGAGAATTCAGTAGCAAACATCAACATGTGGATAATTAGCAATAACAGGAATATTATGTAAGCTGTTCCTGTGAAGTGGTCAGTTGTGATTTAAAGGTTTGTTGTGATTCAAGCCTGAGGAGTAATAAAAATAATACCATGGAATTAACTCAAAGTAGGTGCACCCTAGTTTGAATTAAAAGATAACTCTTTCCATTTAACAGCCTATACAAAGTTTTTGGCTTTAGGATTTGAAGTCAATCAGTGCACAACCTACTACATATGAGATCAAGGGTTATGGTGTATATACATGTAATACCTTTGGGGGGGGGGGGGGATCCTGACGTCAAAATCAGCCTGGTTTTAGTTTAGCCAGTATGTTTGTTGTACTAATGGTCCAGATAGCTTGCATCATTCCATGCGCTGTCACTGGGCCACTAGACCTTTAAAAAACATTGCATGTAAATAAGGCATTTAGAGGTCAAACAGTGGCTGGCTCTATTGTGCTGCTCTTTTTCTGTTGTTTCATCTGTAGTCACAAGTTTCCTTTGTTGGCTTTATAGACTAATTATGTTGGCCTACAGAGGGGCTCAATGGGGATTAAAATGTTAAAAGCATTCGATGCATATGGGTGCAGTGAATTAGACATACTCAGGCAGTCTGCTGACCCACACTTTAGGGAAATGAATCGGATTGCAAGATTAAATGTGAAAGGCCAATGTTGAAAGTCTGCTCTTTGAAAGTCACTCAGTGGTAACCTTACTGTATGGTTCTGTAACATGTTGAGCCTCATTTGGTTCCGTAGAGGAGAGGTTAATTGCCGATTTAAAGGGGTAAATTTTGACTTAGTGGAGATGTAGCCTACCATTGACAAGCCATGTGTGCAGTCGTGCCATTCCAGTATTGATGAGTCTTGGGTTTTAAAAAACCTGGCTGAATTATACATGTCCTCATTTTGATTGGACCATTTGTCACAGACCCAATTGCTTTTTAAATGTTCCAGTATGCTGTTCAGCCAGCACAAGGCACAAGCAGTGGAAAATGTCTATCTGGACGGGATTGACATGAATGCTGCAAGGTCCTTTGTAGACTTCACATTTCTATAGGTTTGCAGAATTTCCAATTTGCCTTAGCTGGGACAAAGACTTGGCGATACACAGTCAGTATCAGGCAGTACTTCAGTGTGCGTTTGTTGCAAGAGCTTGCTAATCATGAATGGTGGTCCATTTCAAAGAGTTGTACCCACACCATAGGGCTGTGTTAGCTTTGTACAGTCTGTGTTAGAAATGTGTCAGCAGAGTATCATTATTTAGTATTGAATCTGGTCCACAGATGGGGTGAAAGAGCATTTTTCTGTTGATCAAGTAAATGAAGTGTAATTTGCCTTGAAACTGATGTCTTGAAACCAACATGGAACTGTGAAGCTCAACTTTCACATCAGATGCAAAACTCAAATTATCTGGTGCATTCTGGACTAATTCATATCCTTTTATGTGCATTCTGTAGTAATTGATACTTATAAATTGATTTTGCAGCTTCTTCAAGAGAAGCAAATTGTATGTATTGTGAAGCAGATGAAACCATTTATCCTAATGTTTCATTATGAGCTTGTACTTAAGTCTTGCATCATTCAGATGGGAGAGAATAGAGATGAAATGAAGTCGGTCATTCAGCCAGCCTGGCATACTCAGCCAATTTTTGTACAGGGTGAATGCATAGACATTGAACATTGAGGTCAATCATGATAGCATATCCTAGGACAAAAGCTTTCCTTTCCAGTCCAGGGGTAGGGCACTCAGCATACAAGCAACACCAGAGCACAGCTGTTGACTTAGTTTTTATCCAGGGAGAGATGGTTGAAACTTCAGTGGTGCAGTATTAATAGTGCATGATACATAGAAAGTCTGAAGTTATCATTATAAAGTAGGTCAGTGGGTCATTGCTTGCATCAGTATTTTTCTTGACCTGGATTCAGGAAGTCCTTACATTGGCTTGGCACACCTCTTGTTTGGGGATGAATATTGATCAGAATCCAATCTGCTGCAAGTGCATAATGTGTGGACTGTCTTTGAAGCAGACAACAACAGATGGGGCAACATAGGCTCAGTGTCATTACATAGCAGAAGTGCAGGCAACATGTGCTTAATTGATGAGCAACCTAAGGCCCTGATTTAGACTAAATGACTCTAATTAGCAAACCTAGCAAATTGCTACCCAGTAATGTGCCGAATGCTAAGCTTTGCCAGATTAGCCCTGGACTGCCCTAAATATGGTCATACAGGGATTTAATGAACATAAACTAGGTATAGAACTTTTTTTTTTTTATCAAATTTGCAACACTTAAACATCCAATGAAACGTGATCCCAAGAACCTTTTATTGACACATTAGTGTACAATAATTATAAAGAGATCTCAAATATCTTTTACCCTTGTATGCAGAGAGAGAAATTCCATTTCTCTCTGCCTGTCCCTGTGATAGGGCATTGGGTGCAAAAAATTTTTTTTTCACCTGGTAAGAACAACCGTCTAACAGCACCAGTTGACCCATAACAGGCTGTTTAATTACCATTTTTGGTAAACGGGCAATTTCAAATTTCTGTTTGGAAAGTGAGGTATGTAGTTACCAGACTGGAATTTGGCTTCCAATCTTCATTACGCATGAGCAGACCTCTGCCTAACGTAAACGTAACGTAACGTAACAACGTAATTGTTACTCTTCACTATAAAAGTGACGGTCTTAACGAGATCCTTCAGTGCCTGATGAGAATCATTGGATTCGAAATGCGTCACACACATTTTGCCTCATTCTTTGGCTACTTGCCTTGTCGCTAGCTCATCCAGTGAAAAGTGTCACACCTTTAGCATGATATATTTTCATGCCTTGGTTGTTAAACTGAGGGTGTTAATAGGCTAATGTTTATGGCAGTTGTACTGCTCATTAATTCATAAAACCCTGGGTTTCATTAACAAAACACAGGGTTTTGCTTAGTTATTATGCCCAGCTTCTGAAGGAGGAGAGGGCATATTGCAATTATTTTGTCTGTGTGTGTGTGTGTGTGTGTGTGTGTGTGTGTGTCCGGACTGATAGTTTTCACACACTAACTCCAAAAATTTTTCACTTAGGGCTTTCATATTGCATATGCTTATAGTCCTGAATCAATCTCATGTTAGTTTGAGGATGGATGACCTTGATCCAATTCACAAAGTCACAGAGCCATTTTAGTGAATTTGGTTTTTACGTGATAACTTGAAAAAGTTTTTTGACATAGGCCTGTCAAATTTGTATGTGATTACAGTCCTGCATTAGGTCTCGGACTAGTTCAAAGATGGGTGACGTCACAATTCCCAAGGTCACAGAGACATATGAGTGAATATGCTTTTCACTCGATAACTGGAAAAGTGTTTTGCATAGGGCTTTCATAGTACACGTGCTTATAGTCCTGAATAAAGTCTTAGACAAGTTCCAAGGTGGGTGACCTTAACCCATTTCCTAATGTCGCAGAACGTTTTTTGTGAATTTGGTTTTCACGCGATAACTTGAAATGTTTTGTTGCATAGGGATTTCATATTGTACATGCTTATGGTCCTTCATAAGGGCTCTGAAGATTTTGAAGATGGATGACCTTGACCTAAATTCCTAGGTCACAGAGCCATTTTAGTGAATTGCTTGAAAAGTATTTGATGTAGGCCTGGCAAATTGCAAGTAATTACAGTCCTACATAGGGTCTCGGATGATTTGCAAGTTGGGTTACCTTGACCCAGACAAAGTGGAGCGCCCACACAGAAACAACAGCGTTACTTAGTCTGTCTAAGCAGGCAACAAAACCCGGAGTTTTGTGTTCAAATTCCTGGGTTTTGATCTAAAACCTTGTGTTTGGCCACAAAACCCTGGGTTTCGTGTATATTATTGAACAAAATTAAAAATTATCATATTTGTTTTGTTATCCTGGCTAGTTTACAAAACCCAGGGTTTTGTGCAAAAGCATGGGATTTGCAAGAAAAGGGTACTGTTACAAAACTTACAGTTTTGCATACAATACTTAGATTTTGTGTAAAATCTCTGGGTTTTGTGAAATATTGAACAGTACACTTCCATAAATGTTGCCTATTTGCTGTGTTCATTATTGACTAGGGTACACTGTCAGGTTCACCCAATCAGAGTCTGAAAGCTGGCACTGATTTACAGACTGATAAAAGGAAACTAGTGTCCCAGTCTTTTGCCCTAAGAATTGATTTCTCTTCATGCCAACATCCAGGGTTTGGGATTGGGATTAAATTTAAGCTGAATTTATTTGTCATGAATATTAAGATTGTATTCACTGCCAAAATTATCCAGTACCAAACGTTTGGAAAATCTGACCAAATATGGTACACAATGTCATTTGATGAGTTTCATGGGTGGGGGTGGGGTGTGTGTGTGGGGGGGGGGGTATAGGGGACTAGCAGTGAGAGAAAGAAAAAAACAGATACGTACAAGACACAATGGGGAAAAGGTGTGAATTGCAGTTGAAAGACCCCTCCCATTTTGTGTTTGCTCTAGAGGTAGACAGGCAAGTCAGGTAAGACATAGGGCACAGAGGCATGTGATGGATTATCAATCAAAGTAACAAAGTTTTTTACAGCCTAAGGAATAGAACCAGATTGATCAAAGACTCCAGTGCATAAGTCCGCAAATGCACCTTTTGTATGACACAATTGCTAAATTTCCTTCTCAAGTGGAAGTCAGCCGCACTGTCCAGCACCTTTTTGTATGGAGATCTTAACTCATTCCACTCCGATAGTTTGAGTGTTTATGTAGAAGATGAAACAAGAATTGCATATCAAGACACTTCCTAAGTTTCATGGTACCAGCATGCCTGGTAAAAATCCAGCCAAGTATTGCCTGGCATGTCTGGCTCTAGCTGCTACAAGGACAGCTGGAGTAGGATTTTTCAGGGATTTATGGGCACATCACTGACCAAAGCTGTGAACTAGTTTGTCGGAAATGAGTTCAGGTTGCTTGTGCGCACGGAATGCCATTCTTCTATTTGATTTCCCTCTAGATTTACCTGCATTAGGCAAAGAGCACCGAGTTCTGACCTGTCGCATTCTTAAAACTAATGCTTGCAGCTTGCTGGCTGCCAGCAGCTCCATTACACTGGCTTACACATGGAAAGCACTGCAAGGGCTTGTTTGATTCCCCCCCAAAAATGAGCTGAAAAGTCTTAATGCAGCACGAAAGAATTAATATGGGAAGTCTTAGGGTCCAGTCAAGTGGCAATTAAAAGTAAGCATAGGGCCTGTGCTCAAAGATCTACTGTGGAGATAATTTAAACAGAAGTCATTGTACATTTTGTTGAGAACCAGAGTGATTTGGTCATCATATGCACAAGGTTTGTGAACTGGTGCCTGAAAAGTGTATGTTATATATTCGTACGCCAAGTATTATGGGGTCCTGGTTGGTGATATCAGTTTACGCTGCTTGTCTGCTATTGGACATAATATTTAGAGGGCAATAAAAAAAGTTCTGGCAAAAATGTTATTGTATTTAAAAAAAAAAAAAAAGATTCTTCAACCCTGTATTTTATAAAACATTTCATGTATTTAACACAGATATGCCAGAAAATTTATTTGTCCCCCGGAATGGGGGCAGGTTAACAAAGAAATAATTATCCAGGCTTTTTAATTCTTTAGTGCACCCTTAACCTCAGTATTGAACCTCTTACAAAGTGTTCCAATATCACTGGCTTCTGGTCAAGTCCAGTAGTTGCAGACGTTTTTGTTTCCTGTGTACTGAGGAGTGAGACAGGCAGCTTAAAAAGGAGCACTAAGTAAAAGTTAATGCCTCATTGCCATGCAACAAATATGGTGATGATGGAAGTAAGTGCCACTATTTATCTTGTTGTCCAATTAAAAAAAAATCAACGATAATACAGGTATGACCTGGAAAGCTGCCAGGCTGGGTTTAGAGCAGCTTCAAGTCAACTATAATCCAGAAAGACAGATCTGTTGTCTTGTCCCAAAAAGAAAACAATTGCATGGACAAAGAAATACATTGTATATGTGGAATTTGAAGATTTTTGGACAGAACAAAATCGCATGCTGAAGGACTAAGTGCAATGAATGTGATAAAAGTTTGGCATACATTTCATCTGCTTAGTTCAATATTGAATATTTGCCAGACTACAGATAAATGAGGCATTTAGGTACTGGAAAGATCAGCGACTTGTTCTCCTGGAAGCAGCAGCAAAAGTTGAATGAGGTCATGCAGTTTTTGGCATGCATCTGATTTCACCTCAATGTTTACTGTCAGGGCTCCAGAGAATGCAACAAGACAACATAATCTGGGAATACGAGATCAAGCGTTTTTGTGTTCTCGGAAGGTGAATTTATATTTATGCACTCAAAGTCCATTTACTGATTCACGGGAGAATTGTGGTAGTGTTGCCAAAAGTTCAGGAAAAAAAGTCATTACATCAGTTTCTCCACAAATTGCTGTCATATTCCATTGTCCTATCAATAAAAATACCGCGTCTTTCCTTTTTTTTCTGGTTTGGCACAGTGTCAAAAATTAAATTTACTTTGGCACCCAATTGATGGAACTCGATATAAACCTGAGGGCAATGAGAGGCTGGCCATAACAATTTAACCTCTTGACTTGTGAGGGTTTCTTGATCTTTCTATGTTCGGAATTTCTGGTCTACAGTAAGAACACAAGTGGCATGTATGCAAAAAAAGGTTTAATTTTTAATCCATGGAGCTGCTAAGTGGCCTGGCTATGTGCCTAGGAAGCAGCCTGGTTAGGAACAGCCTTAGCTGAACTACAGAAAAATTGGATGTCAGGTAAATCTACTGTCAGGCTCCTAGGTAAAACAGAAAATTTGGACCAGGATCCAGCCGATATTTAGGGGTAGCATGCATGCTGTTTGTAGCTGTCAAGGAGTACAACCTGAATACATGTTGAGATTGTAACCAGTGTTTCTATGGATAGACAGGGAACCCCTCCATTGGCACCTTTTCACAAGACATGGCAGCTTGCCCAAGTGACGAGAGCACTATTTTGCCAACCAGCGGCAATTTGACCGACAAAGACACCAGTTTTTCCTGCCAAGAGCCCTGGGCATCAGTGACACTGGCACATCAGACAGCAGATCAGAAAAGGGTGGAGGGCTCTCCAGTCTCCCGAAAGCTGGATGAGGGGGTACAGATTGTCTCACTGTAATACGTTATTGTCAACAAAATCGGTTTGCTTGGGATGTACTTGGTGAACCTCCGATTACCTTCATTTCATCCAATAGCAGCAAGGCAGTATATGAAGCTGGAAGCCACTCATTGAGAGTCACCAAGGATCCTTTCAATGTTTTACCCTGGGAAATGATTGTCTGTTTTACGGTTAATCCATATTTGAGAACCAAGCCAGGGACTCACTTTCAGACTAAAGTTAAAAAGGGCACAACCTCCTGTAAGAGTTGAGGAGGCTATCTAACAATTAGCCGTCGTGGCCCTTGTCTGGTTTTTACATTTTTATCTAACAATGGGCATAAATTATTTGATATTTGTAGCTAATAAACTGTGCTACCACCATGCAGAAGTGGTGCCAGTTACTCCCTGTGCCTGTTTAACGTGTCAGTTACTCCCTGTGCCTGTTTAACGTGTCAGTTACTCCCTGTGCCTGTTTAACGTGCCAGTTACTCCCTGTGCCTGTTTAACGTGCCAGTTACTCCCTGTGCCTGTTTAGCATTTAGTAAGAGTTTAAGGTGTGTGCAAATACTGGGCTTGCCAGTTTTGCATTAAAAAATCCTTAGTGTGCAGTCATCCTGGCACTATTCATAGTGGGAGTGCAACAAAATGAGGCCATGATATACTAGATTGATTCTCTATGCTGCATGTGTGCAGCTACACAAGATGTTTGATTGTGTTGGCATTGACAGTCAGATGATGCTGAGGATTGTGATGGGGTGGGACAGGGCAGGAGATGGCAGGGTGTCACTTAAGACAGGTGGGAAATGTGAAGGGGGGGGGAGGGGGAGGAGACTGCAGCTGGGATAACATCCATGTGCTGGTAGGCATGTTGCTCTGTTTATTGAGCTGTTTACACCTGAGATTTCATATCAGTCAGCACATGGAATTTAGTGGGGTCTTGGCTGTCTTCAATATATTGTGGATCAGTGTCAGATTGCCATGGACCCATGGCTGTTGCCACCCTCTCAACTGTGACCTTGTCTCGTCACATCACCACATGCGCCATCTGTATATGTCTCAACTGCATGGCATCGGTCCATCAGTAGTATGCACTGAAAGGCCCAGTGACCAGGAATGAACTACACACATCAAAATTAATAGACTGGGGCTTGGGCAAATGGATGATTGAAAAGTCCACATCACCCGACAGCATGTGAAGCCATACAAAATGAACCTGGGCCACTATCTGATTTTCCAAAATAATTTTTCCTAGGTATACCGGGGGAGTTGAGTAGACACAGACAATCAGTACTTGAGGCTGGCATTTGATATGGTTGTCCACAGGCATGGCCAGGAATGCCAGACAAGCATTGTAACTTGCATATTGTTTGGAGGAGATTCAGAGCATGGGCACAAGTCTTCATTGGCAGGTGTGCATAAAAAATGAAAGAGGGGACCTTGACCATGGGCGTGTAATTCATGATTGTTTAATGGATAGCTATCTGTTATGTTCAAGTTGCCACTACTAGGGACCCACTTTGCTACAAAGCTGCCAGTACCTAAATTGACAACTATTGACTTTGCAGCAGAGACTAGGGCAGTCAGCTTGTGTGTGGTTCATCAGCGAGATATTTAACAGGCATGTTAACCTAGACGTGATATCATTATAAGGTAAAAACAGCCAATAAATAGTAGAATGCCCAATACCTGTTTGTCAATGCCACATCATGAACAGCAGGTATTGAATTACACATGCGCCTGACAAAACTCAATTTGCTGTGTGCAGGGGGAGGGGGATAATAAGCCTTGAAACTTAACAGTGGGAAAAAAGTATGATAAATCAATTTTCATTGATAGCAAAAACTCCTCTCTTTTAGATTCAAATTGTAATGCATATTAGCAATTACAATTGAGTTGGCTTTGCACAAGTCTGACCATCTGGTCACACAGATTCATCGAAAATAATGATAATCTTCATGAATAACTTTTTGTGGAACCTTTTAAGCTCTGCCGACCAAAGGTCACAAAGCTCATGTGATCACTCGTATGTCCATTTGTCCGTCCTTCTGTCCGTAAACTTTTGATTCTGAACACAATACAGTCCACAGTTTTCAAGATGGCCCCATGTAACTTTCAGCACTTATCAAGTGTATGAAAACCTGGGTCAAGTGTAATATTGGTGGTGTCACCTACAGTATTATGTAATATATGGGTCAAAATGTGTGAAAATCTTGCAACCACACTAGCATCCTTAATATTTAATAGTTCTTCATAAAATTTCGGAAGATTGTGGAGGAGGTCAGAATCTCGGTTGCATATGATACTAGTGGCACCATGTAAGATTTTGACAGAAATTATGAACCAAAGTCATGTCCAATGCTAATGTAATATTAGTGACCTTATCACCGGTCGAAAGAGGTGATTTTTTAATGGCAGAATGTAGCTGGGACATCAATGGCAAAGAGAATTGAGCCTCCAGATCAAAATTGACCTCGATTACATACATGTGATACATAAAACTGCACTTGGAGACCTACATTTGGGTCACCGTGACCCAGGAATTCTGGAGTTTGGGGCTTGTCCAAGTTTATTGTTTTTCTTCAATAACACAAAAAGTTATCACCCAATTTGAACAAACAGACCACATATGGAAAGCTGGATGTGGGGTGCATATTTTGAACATAACAATTTTTTTAATCCAAGTAGAAGGTCAAGGTCAAATGGCCAGTTTGCATATAGGGGTCATCTCATGAATGCTCTGTACCCCACAATTTTTGAGTTAGGCCCATATAACCTTTAGGAGTTATAAAGTGTATAAAAATCTTTGTCAACATCAATGTTGGTGGTGCCACTTATAGCATTATGTAATATACAGGTCAAAATAAGAAAATGTTGTGACTACAAGACTGTCCACAGTTTTTAAGGTAGCTCAATTTAAGTTTCAGGACTGCCAGGGTTTATAAAAATCTATGACTCTTTCGATATTGGTGGCGCCACCTACAATATTATGCAATATAGGGGTCAAAATATGAAAATCTTGTGAACATTCTAGCATCTTTGATTTTTGGCAGATCTTCACCAAATTTGGTGGGATTGTGGGGGAGGTCAAAGTCTTAAGCTGCTAATGATACCAGTGGCGCCACCTTTCCTATTGATTACATGTACTATGTAAGTCAATGGGCATTCTAATGCTAAGTGACATTTGGACTTCTGAAGAAACTGTCAGATTGACTTCAAACTTTGTGGCAATGTACCTTGGATGGGTCTGTACCAAGTTTGTTGAAATAGTCACACTCCAGTGATTTTGGATTTTGTAGATTTTTTTTTTTTTTTTTTTGAGGAAAATTAAAAAAAAAAAACATTTAATATGAAAGTTTAACATGGGAATATGTTGTAATGGTTATAACTTAAAAATAATTTTGGCCAGATTTGTGTCCAACTTGGTAGGGATGTACCTTTGATAAGTGTCTAACTATTTTGTCCCATCCCAGGTTCACAGAACCACAAGTGTGATGAATTGCAGGTCAGGTGAGCATCGGCTATTCACACAGCCTTCTGGTTTCACTATATGGTGGTGCTGTCATTTTCAAATTGTTAAGAAATTATCAAATTCAGAAAAATTGGTATGGGGATATGTTCATGTTACCAACAGTGATGATGGCCTTAAATAAAGGTTACCTTGACATGATTCTAAATTTCACAGACCCACATCAGCTGTGCATGTAACAACAGCTGAATACAGGACTGTCACAGTCGTAGTCTATTTTGGAAAATGTTCCAAAATTTTCTTGTATAAAGCCACATGGCCAGTTGATTGTTGCTTGCATAATGATTCTCATGATAATGTCCATTTTCATGGTGTAATATGACAGCATTAGCTTAACTGACTCTGTCATGATATTAATTTCATGTCCCCATGAAACTTGGAACTTTTGTTCTGGCAGGGGTCTGGGGTGGGGGCGGGTTGGTGGTGGTTATCTGCTGCAAGGGCTTCATTTTTGAAGGTGCTCAAGATAAATCAATCCAGCAAAATAAACAGCATTGACACCAACAACCCGTGGGGAATAAACTAAGGCAGACAATAGGAGACTGGCGATAGGTTCCCTGCATTTGTTGTATATTCAGCTGCAGGTGTGAGATTAACCAACTTTACCACATGTGCACTGGCAGTTCCTGCTGATAATAACAAGGTTCCTTGCATCAGCTATTGTACTTATTTTTGCTGGGTTGCACCAGAACTGGCTTTCACAGCAAATTGTGGAGTATTTGTGTGCAATAAAGTGTTACACTGTGTATGTCATCACTATCTTCACTGATGCCAGAAGTAAGTCAATATATGCATGGTGGCTATCAGGCTGCAGGTATTACATATTTGCTGTGCATCCCAACATTACACCTGTGGTGAGTTTTAACCCATTCCATACCCACAAGCAGCTTTAACCATTATATGCCCACTCACCTGGAATTAATGGCAAAATGAATAACCCTTTCCAATTCGCTGTCTATGGACCTATGGTGCAAATATTCAATGTTAAAATCAAGAAATTTTTGCAGTGTTTTGCAAAGCCTGCAACAGATGCTACATGGGCAACTGGGGTATATTTATGTATATAAGTTGAAAAGTTTTGAACATAGACATTTCTTATTGCATCCTACACAAGTTCTGAGACAAGTTCGAAGATGAATCACCTTGACCCAAATCCCAAGGTGACAAAGCGGGCAGGGGTGGGGGGGTTGGGGGGTGGGCGGCATATATCTGGCAATTTTTTATTGTGTTTTAATTTCCACGTATTGTAAAACACTGCAAGCAAAGCCTGACAGCACTGTAGCACAGGTAGAGTGCTAGCAAGCCTGGCAGCACTGCAGCACAGGTAGAGTGCTAGCGAGTCTGTCAGTACTGTAACACAGGTAGAGTGCTAGCGAGTCTGTCAGTACTGTAACAGGTAGAGTGCTAGCAAGCATGTCAGCACTGTAAAACAGGTAATGCTAGCAAGCCTGTCAGCACTGTAGCACATGTAGAGTGCTAGCAAGCCTGTCAGCACTGTAGCACACGTAGAGGTCTAGTAAGGCTGTCAGCACTATAGCACAGCTAGAGTGCTAGCAAGTCTGTCAGCACTGTAACACAGGTAGAGTTAATGTACAGCACATTGTGTGAACACATCTCTGCTAGAATGTGGCCATGGTCCCATCCTATTTCCATCTAATGGATGATGTGTACTGTGTAATGTCTGTTGTACCTAAGTAGTCCTTGGAGGCAAGCCAAATGGTCTGTCAGCTGACACAGCAGCCTTAATGAATCCAACAGATAATATTGCCCACTTGGTGCCTGCCATTAGACAGTGAGTGAAGCTGTGGTGAGCAAGGTCTGCAATGCAGATAACTGTGACCACAAAGTAGCATAAATAGGGATTGAATTTAGAAATCTTAAAACAAGGAATTGTGGGTATGTTGAGTATGAAATATATCTGGCTGGTGGGCTGACTACAGGAGCAAAAGGGTGGGAATTGTGAGAGAAAGAAGTCGGGGTGGGGGAATGAACCATGGGGGATGAGATAGGTGAAGTGGGAAGTGTTTATATCATTTATCAGTGGGCAGTATTATTAATTCATAAATACCTGGGGTTATCAGTGAAGGCAGACAGACAGACCACCTATATAGCAAAATAAATGGAGAATGGGCATTATTGGTCTTTGCCCAAAGATGACCTATAACTCATCACAGTTGTCCATCTTTGTAAATAAAATGAGAAGGCCAGATAGGAATGTCCAATGGTTGTAATATAGTTAATTTTGTGTTTTTGAGTTACATGTACATTAAACCGATTAAAGTTCTGACAAACTTTGTATAGTTTTTACGTGTATGAAATGAAGTTGGCCAGGAAAACATTCCAGACCAAGGGCTGTGTTCAAACATGTCCAGAATGCAGGCCCTGAGCAGCAATAGCTGAAGTTGCCACCAGTAAGGCTCAATAAAAAAAAGTTGCAAAAACCTTGATGCATATTGTTGATGTGTCATCGGCTGGCAACAGTCCCTATCGGTGTAAACTGCAGTCTACAAGTTGTAATTTGTGGCCAACTTCTTGGTAATTATCTGTGACAAACCACACAGTTGTTGTCAGTGTTAAATTTCCAGCCACTGGAATTCTTTTGGGGAGTGGTCCAGTGGAAGTTTCCCTGCATGCCTATTACATATTGGGTCAGCACAACCTTCCATCCGAGTTAGCAGCAATGTGTGTTACTTGGCCATATGTGTGTGCAGTTTACTGTTCATGATTGCGTTAGAACTGATGGGAGGCAATATTATAGAATCTTAATATGTTGCCCGCAGGTCAGTGCAGATCTTGCCTACTCAAATAAACATTACCGACATGGGAGGCATTTCACAGGCACTGCAAATATATTTAGAAGAATCTCGGGTGGAAATTGAAAATACTGGGCCAACATGTTTAGATGGTGTACATAGCTCAACTGATTCCTGGAGATGAAGATCAGAATTGTACCTGGCATATTTGACAGGGTGGTTTCAGAAAGTAAATGCCAATGGTATATGGGTAACTTATCATATGAGACCATTAACAAAATATAATACTTGATCAACATACACCAAATTTCATGCTATCATTGCAACAACTGTTCAAAAGGCAAAGAGAAGTTAACTGCACATTACATGAAATAGGTGCAACCAAGCTATGTATATTATACATAGGCCTACATACAGTAACTTTGAGGATATATACAAATGTGTTCAATAAGGCTGCCAGGTCAGTGGCCTAGTTGTTTCCTTGTTTGAGGAAATAGATAATGTACATATAAAGGGACTGGCTGGCCTGCATCATGAGTATTACCCATTCTCATTATGTATAGAAACTTTTCTTCATCATTTAAAGCCAGACAATTTGGATTAAGTGCCATTAGTTTAGTATTCCAAGTTATTGCTAGCATCATGATATTTATTGCAGTTTAAATATCACTACATGAAATTCATCCTCAGTAGCTCCTCCTGTTCCACACAGTAAACAATTTCTCAAATCAATGGGTGTTTTTGGTTCAGTGTTTATCTAGCCGATGCAGAGTATGTACACAGATTCTCAGTTTGGAAAATTTATGTTGTTGTTGTTTAATAGTTAAGCTTCTGTGAAGGTAAGGCTCAATTTCAAAGCTGTGTTTAAACTTATAAAGGGGTGCAGCTTGTGCTGGCTATTTCTGCCAGTACTATTAATACATGCTCTACATGTCTGGTTTCATATACAAGGTATATATAATACAATTTTTGTCTTAGTTTGGCAACAGTATTGTGGGGACAATTTACAGCAAAATTAGTCAAAGTTTCTGGCATGCCAGTAGACTGTAGAGTGTCGTGTATGTTTTTTATCCGACAATTATTACCTGAAGAAAATTGTGAGTAAGTTTCCATCTATCTTTTATATACAAATGAATTTTTGTTAAATCTATGTAATCATGTCCAATATTTAACTGGTTTGCATGTGATTTCAATTAATATTCTAAACTGCCAAGTTCTGCTCTAACTGCAGCAGTTTTTTTTTGTTTTTCTTGACAAATACAAGTGTGGCCTTTTTGGTGGTGTCACCTGCAGTAAGTGAGTCAGTGGTGGAGTGGAACCATTCACCATGTAGCATGTATGCTCATGAACCAGGGCTACCGGCACCTTGCCTGACCTGTAGGTGTTCCTCTTGTGCAGCCCTAGGAGACCCATGTTTGGGTGACCTGCTGGCTTCACACTAGGTCAGCCCAGTCATAAAGGGCATGAGGCATGGATGCACCTCATAAATACTGAATCAATTACACAAGCCAGAGCCTGGGGTCAACTCTTACTGCATGCCGGCTAATACTGCTCATGGGGTGATAGAAGGAAGATTGGAATCAGTTGTGATATGAGAATTAACTTGGGGGTAGCCCTCATGTCAAATTATGAGAAGGTGACAGGCATCAGATACATATTGTTAGCAGCTAGCCCAGTGGCATCTAATTATATTGGACCAGAAACACTGATCAGCCTTGGAATTAAATTGCAGTGATAAAATAAGACTAAAAGGTGTGTAATGATACTTTTGAAACATAAAATCCCTGAAGGCCACTCTTGGTGTGGTGTGGTCACTGCTGTAATTAAGGGGGCAGTCAGAGATTGGCTGGCAGTGACCACTGGGGGAATGCACTTATGGCCTCCACAGGCCATCTATGAGACAAAGATTGATAAAGCACACTGGCTCAGGCATCATTATTTAAGACACCACCACATTTTAAGTTGGCTGAAGCGCTACATTCCACCAAAGGAGTGTGAATTGACACACCTTCTCTGACATGTGGTTCATTTTAAAAATCAAAAAGGAGGATGTACTCTATAGCTCCAATGACCGCTCCAGTCAGCTAAGAACTGCCGGTGCTTGATGTATGGGAGGCAGTGATGTGACAGGAGCCCAGACAAGGCAGCACTGCTCTAAGCTGTTCATGTAGCTGAGTGTGGCATTCCACAGGGACCTCTGCTGAGGCCCAGGTTTCACTCAGGTGATTGATCAGGGGGGCATTTGAAACTGGCGAGAAATGTAGCATAGTGAAGGTGGGGTAACAGCCGGGTATTAGCTGTAGCAGCTGTATGGGGGCAAGACACCTGTAAGGTTGAAGTCTAGGGTTACTTTTACCACCTCCTGGCCAGTGACAGGCAAGATGAGCATCTCTGGAGAAGAAGAATCATACTTATATACCCAGAATGCATGTGCAGTCATTATGAAAATGACTCATGGAATATCACAACAAGGCTGGAGCAGTCAATTTGAGAATACCTTGAGAGTATGACTCACCTGTTTACACAGCAGAATAAAAGAAGTGGAGTTGCTGTCAGTCTATTCAACATTTGTTTACAGCTGTAAACAGGAATGGATTGTAAACATGTATGAGGTTCCCTAATTTGGATTGATGGTAAAAATTGCCGTAAGTCTGTTCTAATACCAACACCATATTATTTTTCAGAGTCTAGGAAGGAAAAATTAACCCAGGGAAATATTGTTTTCAGGTTCTTGTGAAGGAGAAAAAAAAGACATCCCAAAAAAAGTGGTCAATGATGCCTTCCTCATGGTGGAAGTGTTAAAGGCAGTGAGATGTGTGCAGACAAAATGCCTGATTTTATTTGGAATGACACACAGAGTATGGACTATGTAAAGTGGATATGAAAGTGTCCTGGTTAAGTTTATGTTGCAGTACTGTGGATATAGAAGGATACAGTTAGCTCAGCTGACTTTTTGGTCAGCTGAGCTTTTGTGAGGGTTCATCATCCATCCCTCATCGTCTGTCCACAATTCACATTTTCGACTTCTCCTCAAAAACCGCCAACCAGATTTACTTCAAACTTGGTGGAGAAAAGTAGTCTTTTAATTAAAGGTTGATTTAACATGCAATCCAATGTTAATCCTATCCTCATCTGGCCCACCCTAGTAATTGTCATACATGCAGTGGAAGGAGGAGCCTTTGGGCTTAACACCTTCACTACATTTTTACCATTAATTTGGTGCAGTATAAATTTGTGCATGGAAATGTTCAGTTTGTGAGAGACATCTGTCCATCTGTAAACGTTTTGCTTGTGAACAAGATACAGTCCCCATGTTTCAAGTTAGCCCCATATAACATTTTGAACTGATAAAGTGTATGAAAACCTAGGTTGAGGTTGATGTTGGCGGTGCCACCTGCAGTATTATGTAATACATGGGTCAAAGTGTGAAAATCTTCTGACCACTCTGGTGTCCTTATAATCTTGGATAGATGTTCATGTTCTTCATGATATTTAGTGGGGTAATGGTATAGGTCAAAGTCTCAGTTGCTTATGATACTAGTGGCACCATCTGTACTTTGATGGAAACTGTGAGCCAAAATGTTTTGAAAGATATAAAATTATCCCCAAAAAACAATTGAATGAGACATGCAAAATGTATTGGATGTCAGAATCATGTCCAATGCTAATATATTATGTATTGGTGACCTTGACCTATTTTTGTGAGGTCAATAGTCCTGTGAAGTTAAAAGAACTGATTTTGTAGTGGCAGGGTGTAGCTTCAACATCAATGGCAAAGAGAATTCTCCTCCAGATCAAAATATGAGACAGGCATATTAATTTCCCACCTGGCACCACAAAGCACAGGGCTCACACTTGTCAATCTTGGAGGACACACAGGCATATCACTGTCATGGACAGGGTAAGATACCCCTTTCTGGCAAAATTAAGTTTCTTTTAGAGAAATTTAAGTTAATGAATATGAAATTCATATTCATCTAGTGCTTACTAAATTAGTTACCAGATTGAATTTCCATGTGGCTGTACTAAGCAGTCTTTATTTTCAATATATTGGTCATATCCCACTTCCCAGCACAGGTAGTGACCTGTATCTCACCAGGCAAGACTATGGCTACTAAGACAATGCAGTTGTGGCATATAATTAATATGCATGCCTTGTCATGCTTTGATTACACTTGTACATGAAACTCTACCTGATGACCTAGTTTCTGGGTCACCATGACCCAATGATTATGGAGTTTTGTGCTTGTCCAAGGGTGTTCTTTTTGTTCCATAACTGGAAAAGTTGGTACCCAATTTGAACAAACGGACAATGTATGGAGAGTTGGATACGGTTTGCACTTTTGAATTGAATATTTTTTAAATCCAAGTTGAAAGTGAAGGTCATATGGCCACTTTACTAATTTCTCAGGGTTAAGGAGGGAAAGCATTTCAGGAAATGAGTTTTTTGGTGATAATCATCAGATTAAATGTCAGCAGAGTATGAGGTCCATGGACCTATTTTTACATCATAGAATCATTGACATGGAGGACCTCTGAGTTCTGCCAGCCACCTGTGCACAAGGACAACAGCAACATAATGAGAATGAGTCTTGCATTTCAGAAATAGACTGCAAAGCAAACTGGGCTTCATCTTGTGGGCAGAAATTTCAAATGTTCATTTCCTATTCTTGGTATTTGAACGTATTTTCAGTTTTTTTGTCTGGAAATGTAAATGAAAATTTGTAGATATGAACCAAGTAGTTCCAAGCACACACCCTGCTGTGTTTCTCAAGCCTGTTTGTAGTTACCAGGAAAGGGAACAAGATTGAACGGGTGTTTTAAAAAGAAAAAGAGGAAAAAAATGCACAATCAGTGCAGTAAGTGGAAAGCATTGGGTGTGCCAATATATACAAGCTCTGGAGATCCATGTACTCCCAGCAGGAGTTTGTTTGCTTGTTTGTAGTTTTTAGCTCAGCTGACTTGTCAGTAGCTCAGCTTATCTGATGGTCCTTCATCCATATTTAGGTCACAATACTGCATTGAAGAAAAGTGATCGTACCCTGATATCTCCAAATATTAAATTACTCATTGTAGCTGCACCAATTATTTATAGCAGTTGGTCATAAGGACGCCTAAGACAGCTGGTGAAAACTAGGTCACTGGGTCACAAATATATAGGTCACAGTGATGCTTTGAAGAAAAAGTGGCCTTGCCATGATATCTCTGCTGGACATTTTATACATTCAATTTACATAAGCTTTATGATTATGTTCAGAAGCCACTTTAGGACTTGAAACTTGGAAATGAACAGGTGCAATATAGCCACGGTGCCAGCAGAGCATTAAGCCCATGGACCTCTTGGTTTTTTTTTTGTTTTTTTTTTTTGCCAAATCTGAAAAAAATCTTCTCCGAAACCTCTCTCCCAGTGCCTTCAAAATCACACAGGGACACTCCCAGGGACCTGTAGTTGTTAATTTGTTCATCAGGTGGCGCTGCCTTTTTTGTTGCAATTTTAGTTGTTTTTTAACTCAGCTGACTTACTAGTCAGACTGAGCTTTTAGAATGCTAAGTCGTCCGTCGTTCATTGGCTCACAATTACATTTTTGACTTCTTCTCCAAAACCTTCTGTCAGGTTAACTTCAAACTTGGTGGCAACGTACCTTGGGTGGGTCTCTACCAAGGTTGTTCAAATGGTCATGCTCCAGTGATTAAAGGATTTTTTGTTCTTTTTTGAGGCAAATCTTAAAATATCTTCTCCTAAACCACTCACCCAATTGCTTTGATATCACACATGAATACTCCCCAAGACTCTTACTTCTTAATTTGTTCACCAGGTGGTGCTTCAATTTTGTTTTTCTATTTTTTTATGTGCGTTTTACTATTTTGGACTTCTTCTCTAGAGCCATCTCTCAAATTAAACTGAAACTTTATAGATATGTTTACTGTGAAAGGTTCAAAGTTGTGTATCCTAGCCATCCGCAAGTATTAAAGTTTGTCTACATTAAAATGCACACGCTTGCAGTTAAATAAACATTGTCATTGCAGGCCAGAGTTAGCCTGCCGAAGGGAGACTTGTGTTGCGCACAGCTCGAATCAACAATCATGGCAATTGATGTTCAAATACATGGCAGGTGTGTGTGACAATGGGGTGTCAGGGGTGTGCTGTTTATTGATATGCTCACATCAGTAGGAAATGTTAAGATATATTTTGGTGATGGAGTCAAAATTATTGTCTGTACAATTTTTGTTCAGTGATGAAGGATAGTGTACGATAGGTTGGGAGATTTTAGTCGTTATCTCAATTATTTGCTTGCATGCTAAGCTAGTAAGTAGGTGATGTATCAACCATTTATGACAGAGTAGACTGAATTTTAGGCATTAGCTGTTTTACCTCCATTTTGTCTTTTTGTTTAATCTGGCATATGGCATCAAATGTACATACCAGATGCTCAGCAAGTGCCCATTCCGTAGGGCTTAACCCTTGTTTATTTACCAGATTTTGTTCATGCATTTTTATTTCATTGTAATAAGACAGGATGTCACAGTTAATCCATTATTTGAAACCACAAGACTGGCCAAAGATGTAACTTTGCTGGACATAAATTGTGCACGCTGGTTTTTATGCACTGGAAGGTTCAATGTGTCATCGTATCACCATCTGCGGGTAAAAAAATAAGAAACTGCTGCTCGCAATGGCAACCTCAAATTTTGTTGAACATGCAATTTTGGCTTCTTAAAACAAAGAAACGATCAGAGTAAAGTTGCTTATAAGCCATGATTTGTTTGAAAAGAGCAGGAGAAAAGTAGGTATATGCATGTTGTTTGACAAAATATGCTGGTTTTTAAGTACAGTTGAAGACTGTTTCAATGAACGTGTGTATTATCGCCCGACAACAGTGTATCCATTTCCCACGAATAGTGAGGATTGAAAACTGGTAATCAACAAGTGGGAAGAAACTTTTAGAACGCTGTACCTCTGAATAATGGACACCATGACTTTATGAAAATAAAGTTTGCTCAAAAAGTGTGTGTTAAGTGCAGGGAATTATGGTACTGCCTGCCATGGCCATGGTAAACATAATGGGATGCATTGGTTATGAACTGCACCTATGTGTCCAAGCCCAGGCTATGAATGAACACAAGATGGATTTTTTTTTCTATTTATGAAGGCTCCATGATACAAGTGACTCTCCTGCTTGTTTTGTTTAAATGTTAAAGATTTTATGTCAGTGGGGTCAAATGCAGGATCATTGACTGTGGCACAGTTCCCATCTGATTTGTGATTATGATTTCCTGGAGCTTCAGATGCCAGATAGTGTCCCTGAATACAACAACAAGCATTAAAAAAAAAAAAAAACTTTCATATCAATGTAGCTAGTAGCATAGGGAAAAGACCTTGACAGATATCGATCTTAGGTCAGGGTGAGTCATTAATTAACACTCATTCAAACCACATTGTGTTACCTGAGAACAGGATCAGTTTCTGATCCGCTTGTAGTTTTATTTTTCATGAATTTTTTCTTTTTCTTTTTTTTGGGGGCAAAATCTTGAAATTTTGTTTCCAAAAGTGCCCAGCTAATTGCTTCAAAATTGCATGGGAACAAGTCTGGGGACCCCTAGAGCTTTATTTGTTTAACAGGTAGTGCTGCGATTTTTCTGTACATTATGATTTTGTGTGTGTGTGTGTGTGTGTTGAGGTCATTTTCAACTTCTCCAAAACCATCACCAGAGATTGTTCTGAAACTTGGTGGAAATGTGGCTTGTAGGAGGGGTAAATAAGGTTTTTTCTCTAGGTGAAGACATTTGGACTTTTTACCAAAACCGTCAAGCACATTCACTTGAAACTTGGTGGGGATGTACCTTGGGTGGATCTCTACCAGTTTTATTCAAATGGTCACAGTCAAGTGAATTTTGGATTTTAAATGAACTTTGTTGTTGATTTTTAGGCAAATTGTTGGAAAATCTACCCCTCAAAAATGGCCCAGCCTATTGCTTCAAAATTGCATAGGGACAATTTTGGGTACCCCTTGACCTTAATTTGTTCAACAAGTGGTGCTTTGATTTTTCTGTATTTTTATATGATTGGCAAAGGGGTATGTACATGTT
Source organism: Hermodice carunculata (assembly GCA_964020975.1). Taxonomy (NCBI): domain Eukaryota; kingdom Metazoa; phylum Annelida; class Polychaeta; order Eunicida; family Amphinomidae; genus Hermodice; species Hermodice carunculata. Next base: position 1,203,588 of record CAXHWN010001131.1, on the reverse strand, counting down.
AGCAACAGTGATCATGGGCTGAAACAGAGGTGACCTTGATATCATAGTTCACAGGACCACTTCAGTCTGTGCATGGAAGGTCAGCTGAGCACAGGATTGTCACAATCCTCTTGTTTTAGCAGGTACCAGGGAGATGATCTTAGTGAAACTAATAACATGAGGTGCTACCTTTGTAGAATGCCTTCTACCCCAGGTGACAGGAAATGCCAGAAATCCAATCCCCATTAAGTGCCAAAGTTTCAGAGAGTGAAAAAAAAAGCCCCTCAAATCCCAGCAACTTTTTAACAGTGTTTGTGAAACATCTTGGCAGACACTGAGACGTCAGAGCTAAGATCCGATTGCAGAACTGCTTACGTGCTGAGATATGTAAAACTTGTGTCTGCTTACGGTTGCTGCTCAGAATGGGTTTCATCAAGAATAATTGGATTTTGTGCTGAAGTGAGATCTCAGTCACAGGAAAATGGCTTTCCCAAGTCATGTAAAGGTAATAAACCTGGTAATAAATGTTGTGGTTTCTTCAACATTATTTCACATGTTTCTGGTCTTTTTTCTTTTTGTTAAGAAAGGTCATCTGGCCCACTCAATCTGCAGGTCTTTGGAAAATTTATTGCACTGAAAAGGTATGCTTGGTAGACAGGTACAATAGGAGAGGTTGTGTTTAAATTGGAGTGTTGCTAAAAGTTGCCTGTCACAATCCAGGAGAACACAGACTAAATGTACCCTTTGGATGGTCCTGTGTACAGAGACAAAGGGCCATGGGAGCTAGATGCGGGATCTCAGCAAAGCAGGTCAATGCCAGTGATAAATGAACGGGAAAAATTGACCAACACTGTGTTACTCCGTGTAATACCAGGGTGATACCACGGTGCACTATCCACCGGCATAAATTTACAGGTTTTTGGGCAAATTTTCAACTGGTGTTGGGCATAATAAGAATAGAACAGATTTTTGGCAAAGTGCAGAAGTAACCAAAGAATCGCACAACAATGATTTGCATCCCTGAAGGCATAGTTTGCAAAGTAAAAAAAATGCCTAGCTAGGTTCAAGAGTTGGAGCCATTCAAGTGAGGCTGGAAAAAATGGCAACCTGTGGTCTCATTTTTGCATGGCATTTTGCCTTCCATTAGGTATGGAAATAGGGTCTGACTGATTAATATCCTGGGTGTGGGATACCATCTCAAAATCAACTAATTGCAAAGCACATAATGTGAAAGGTTGTTGCATATCCAATAAATGTCAGTATTGCTGGCAGTGTCAGGATGGCGCTTGTCCTGAGGTGACTGCTGCACGCCTAATACATCAAGTGGACAGCAGGTGATATACAGGCAATTTCATTAATAGCACATTTGAAGAGTGTTACTGAGCAGTTGTATTGCAAGCAATAGATAAGCAAAGGCAATTAATCAGATCCTGGATCAATACCTGAATTTTTTCCCCACAAAGAATCATCATTCAGATATTGGAATATGATCTAAAATATAGCTCCCATGCAGAAGTTCCTGATTGATATATTAGATTCCTTGCCAGAATGCATTGGATTGTGTCAATACTGCTAGGGATTGGGGTAGATGTGTGTGTGTGACTGCAGTCCTTAAATGCCTTGACAACCTGCCTTCATAAGACACAACTGCACCAAACTTTGCCCTTTAAGCTGGAAATTAGCTACTTGCTGCAATAAAACTCCCTTTTCCTCCTCCAGTTGATATGCAAAGCTCAGTAAATAGCAGCTGTGTCTTTCCTTTTTATTTCTTTAGCATAAGATAAGTTTCCTATCGATCATGTAGTATGTAGCGATTGTTGTCATTATTAGAAAACTTCTGAATTGTGTTAATGTTTCAATCATATTTTAACATCAAGTATACCGATACTTGGATACAGAATAACTAGAGAATAGCATGTCACTGTCTGAAATAAATATAAAAAGAAGGAAAAGTAGTTGTTAAAAGTGAATGCAGTCTACCGTTTCGATACCCAATGCAAAGTCTTCAGTCAGCCAGGTCAGGAGGTATATGTGTTTCTAGATGCTGCCACCAGGTGGCATGCAAAATCAAGGATCCTGCAGCAGCACGAGAGAGAGAGAGAGAGAGAGAGAGAGAGAGAGAGAGAGAGAGAGAGAGAGAGAGAGAGAGAGAGAGAGAGAGAGATTGCATCTGGCATTGTTCCAACTAACTGGATGTGCAGAATTGATTGGTAGTTTGAGTTGCCAGTAACAAAGGGCAGATGCCACAGAATGAGAGCAATCAAAAAGACTAGAGACTTGTGGGCAGTTTCTATATAACTACTGCTTGATGGTCAACTGAATTGTCAAGGATGTGGAAATTGACAATGAGTGTTTATGCTCTCCAAGAAAAAGAACTTAAAAGTCTTACAGAAAAATCAATGTAAGCTGAGGCATCAGAAGATATTCTCAGAGGGTGATACTGAATGAACTGGTTATTTTGCACAGATGCAAGTCGAGGTACCTTCATTAGGAAGTTTTGTTAAAAGACAAGCAAAGGATGCATGTTCAGAAGTGAGTTCAATGCTGGTGATGCGTTATCAATCACATGCCACGTGTGACAAATGGACAGGAGAATGAAGCAGCTCACGTAGGGCCTGGGCATTCTAGGTGATTAGCTAAAGTCACATTTGCACACTGGTAGTATTGGGGTGTAATACAGTCCATATTCATAAATTTTACATCTCCTCACCTCGCCAAAACCCAACAAAATGTTGGCATAGCTTGTTCATAGATAAAGCTCATGTTGTCTATATTTTGTATTGTTTTGCTGTATATTTTATTCATATGAAAAAGAAAATTGTCAGGGGCTGCTTCAGAACTAATCAAAATCAGTCAGCGCCAGGGAGTGAAGAGAGTCAAAACCACACTATACACTTGCATTTATCATCTATTTTACATTTTTCTAATCTATTTGTTGGCATTTGTGTTTTTATGTGAATGCAAACATGATTGATGAATTAATGTCCTGCAGTATTCAGGCCCCTTTACCATTATGGCATGAGGCATTATTGATGAAGTTGCTTCCTGCGGGGTTTAGGCCTGTGAAGCGAACATTTGTGAAAAAGGACCATATTCAGAATTTGGTATGAGAGACAGAGGGTAAAATGATACGGCAAGTTGGCTTGTAGCCAGGTAGTTCTTGCTTAGAGGGTTGCTTGCACCCTGAGGTTAGGCATTAGTAGCCAAATAATCAGTGTGATTTATTTATATTGTGCAGGATGAAACACCGTATCTTGCACAGGATGAAAACTGGAGGATTTTTGGATGCATTTTTGATGATAAAGAATGGATGTGTATAGAGCATATACGATGTAGCACACAGAACGCAGGTGGTGCACTTGAGCACCGCAATTTATCAGGTGTGTCCCTGATCTTGCTGGCTACTTGGGATCCTTTACACAGACGTGTGGATCAATATACATATGATTAGAGGAGGGTCAAGTGCTGGCATTGCTTGCCTGTCTTATGCTGCAACCATCTGTAGGAGCTTCTGGCATTGTGACTATGTTTTATATTGAAAGTAGGGGAACCTGCAGTTACATGTACCATGAATCCATTTGTGTACATCAACCATCAGTCCTTTAGTCTGTCCCTTTGCCTGCTTTGTGGCTTAATGGCTGACAATTTTCATTATTTTGAACAAAGTTGGTAAGCAACTGCAGAGGGGAAAATCATCCCTTAAGGGTAAGAAAGCCATATGTGAATCGGCTGAACATTGTGCCAAATTTGGCGCAGGGCTAGGAGGGTGTAATTTGCCAGGCCAGTGGTATTGGGTCCACTGCTTAAGTTGTAGCATTGACATGGAACTCAATGGGTAGGTTATTGATAGCTGTATGATGGGGTATTGTGTTCTGTCTGTGGATGTCAATTTTGCAGAAGTGGGGCCTGGCACAAGTAAGACACATGATAAAAGTGATCAAAATGAGAATGCTTCAGTGTATATATATGTGTGGTGTACACGCTAATGGTAAAACTCAACCCCCACACCCTTACTGCTGTGTCCCTCCCACCTGAAATGAGTTGAATTAATTTAAATCAGTGCATGGTTCAGCGAAACTCTAGACCAGGTTTGAAGGTTCTGAAAAAATATGTTCAAAGTGTAGCAGGGCCAGTGGAGTATGAAACAGGGTGTTTCTGGTGCAGTCAGTAGGTTTACACAAGTTTCAAGTTTTACAGAAACCCATGTCATTCTTTCAAATCTAAAAAGGAAAGAAAATATATACACAGGTCATGACTGTGCATTGTACTGTCCTACGTTCCAAGTGCAACATATTGTATTTGAAATACAAATTATCAAAGAAGTGGCCGTCTTGAATGATGAATAACACAGACAGCTGGTGAGATACATTCCGAACACATTGGCCCAAGCCTCAAGTATCACTTTTCTCAAGGGTGAATTATTGTGTTCAAGTAGTTTTAGCCCCTCAGGTAGTGTTACTGCAGGTGATCTGCATGATGTAGGATGAATGATTGTATTCATGTGAACATAAATTACCCACAGAAAGATATTATGTTTTGTCCTCAGCATTTTTTTCTGTGTTTTTTTCTTTCAGTCAACAACAGAAGCGGGAGGCTGGACATTTTGTGTCCTGCAAGGTCAGCCCTTGGGGCTTGGCAATACCAGTTTCCTTGGCATCCCCCCCCCCCCTTTTTTTTGTTTTTATCCCTTTCAAGAATTATCATTGTGGCTAGACCTTTTTCATTGGTGTTCAGGTTTGAATCATGTTTTCCAATATTTATATGTGTTGTTAATGTTGAACATGGAAAGTGTATGAAAATGACCAAGTCCAACGCAGGCAACATTTGACTAGGATGGTTGCCTTTTTCATGAGCGGGGTCAACATGTGTTGGTAGCGGTGGAAGCATCAGTGCATTCTCTTGGGGAAGTGTGGCAATACCGTGACAATACCGTTGCATGCAGAGAAAGTAGATGGCCAGGATATTGGCAGGCGATGTGTACCTGGAAGGAAATCTGAAGCAGAGTGCCGTTGAGGAGAAGCTCGAATTCTTTCAAAGAGTGACAGTTGGCTAATATGACCTTTTTGAGTGGCACGCCATCCCAGACATGCTCATGAGGCCAAAGTCAGCCCACAGGAAAGGTAAACAATAACAGGAGGACGTTTTCCCAGGCCGTATGAAGTAACTGGTCATCAAGATGGCCCATTAGGGGGAGAAATATAATTAGAGCAATTGTGACAGGGACTGCAAATGTGAACTTGCGACAGACCCATATTGCAGACTGCTGTTCCTGGGTAAACATATCTTGTAATTCAAGTTCATTATGTTTTTATCTCCACTAGAAAGTCTAGCTTCCGCCAACCTCATTACATGGGGAGTTTAACCATTAAATTGCAGGAATGTTCCTGACCAGTGATACTGTACTTGCGCCTAACATTGGATCCAAGAAGACCCACCGCAGGTCTCTGGTGTATACAGTCTTCTTTGAAAGCTCCAATCCCACTCCCGACAGATTCCAAGATTGAGACTTGAGTTTCTTCAGTAGGAACATTAGAAACCTTTGCCATACAAAATTAATCAGCGGGTGCAATTACTGGACTTCAGCCAGGCTGTAATGGACATTTTCTAATGCAGCTATATACATCTAAAGGTTTGCCTCAGCAGCATTGCAGGATCGGCAGGCTATAGGCTGCTGATGCTGACAGGGCTGCCGTCTACACAGGTTCACCTGTCTTTGATCCCGGCTATTTTGGTTCCATCTCATGTGACCCAGATCTAATGGGATTTTCTACCAAATGTGTTTGAGCATGGTTAGTTTTGATGTGCCTGAATGAATGTTACAGTGATAAGGGAGAATGCAGTTCCCCAGAGGGCAGTTAGAATGAATTCAACAGGTATTTTTTGGCTGTGGAAAATACCAGCAGTGGAGAGCACATTGAAATTCTTCAGCAGACCTGTAAATTAGGTGGTGGCAGGTGATATGTGCACCCAGTCACCTGCCTAACTGTAAGCCCAATAAAGAATGGAGAGCTTTGTGACCACAGTAATTTAATGGAAAGTTGGTAAAAGTAAAGTTACATTCAGTTATATATGTTGAATCTGTGTCAACAGTCAGCTGTAAAGTTGCTCTAGGGAAAGTAGAAGGCACAGGAAAAAGTTGTTGCTATGGGAACAATAGAAAGCACCCTTTGACGGAGCACAATGCATCAGGCAGTAGCATTGAGAAGGGGGTGATAGTTGTAATCTACCCTGATCCTCTCTGGAGGGGTTTTGTCACTTCCAGGCAGCTAACATATCTGTTTTCACAGTCCATCTGTTAAAGTAGGGACCAAAACAAACACCCCCAAACACCACCCCCTTTTAGGAGGGGCTGCAGGAATTACCCACTGGCATAAAGTGCACACAATCAGCAGACCAATCATCAAACAAAAACAAAAAGAAAACCAGAAAAAACAAAAACAAAAAAACAAATAAACAAACTTACAAGGAAAAAAAAGTTGCTGAGTGGACACACCTCTACAAATCATGTCAAGGTCCCTTTGTACCAGTGCTTAGAAAATTGGTGTCATTTGTGTATGTGCCCACTGACATTTTGAGGAACCTTCCTCACCTGCTGGCAGCAGAATGAACGGAAAAGATACAGTCTTGTTTGGGTAAGTGAACTGTCACGGATTATGAAAATGTCTGCTGGAGCCGCCTGGGTGGGGTTGTAAAGAGAAGGTGCTGTGATGGGGTGCATTGGCAGGTGAATGGCCTGACAGAGAAGTGCAGAAGGCCAAGATGCCCCTGTCCACAGACACCTGGTATGCCAGGCCTGACTGCAGGGCCTGAGTCTGTGCATTGAGCAGTGAACAGGAAGGCAGCCTGCATAGTCATGTCATACAGGCCTGCACTGGACAACAGAAGCCCTCTTTTCATGAAGTCATCCTGACACCATATAGCTGGTATCTTTTTTTTTTCTTTTTAATTGTACCCCCATTCCCTCCCAGATAGACTGGATGAAGGCTTTTACTGTTTCTGCATCCATTGCGCAGCAAAGAAAGTGAATATATACTCAGAAATTGAGACTTTGTAGTTAGTTTTATAGTGAAAGTGCTGTAATCTACTTAATGTGGCATTAAAAATCTTTGTGTATGGAGATTCACCTGATAATTAAAGCCTATTTTAAAGTGCTCCAACCACTGGCCACAAGTAACCACTGTTTATGTTTACGGTGTTAAAGCAGATGTAAATTTTATGCTTCTTTCAGACTACTTTGTAGCTGGACTAGAATCCTTTCTATTTATGTGACTGTGACATGCCACAAAACTTGATTGCATAACTAGGCTTGATCCTGTTATAATCCTTGTTTTAAAGGCTCAGGTTCACTATTTAATCAGATCTGCTGCAGCTCAACGTGGCCTCTCTTGTATAGAAGACAGCCCCCCAAAGCTCACAAAGCTCAGTTGGAGTCTTGTTTAATGTCAAAATGGCTGTGCAGTTAAACCTTTTGTTGTGTAAGATTTGGATACCACAGCTTTCATTATGTCTGGGTTGGCACCCAGACATACTCTTTTTCCTCGGATTCTTTATTATGTCTGGGTGCCAACCCAGACATTTTGTTTTTCCAGTTATTCTTTCTTTTTCTGTCTCTCTGTTTCTCTTCTTTATGATCAAATTTGTCAGGACCTTTTCTCGGGACACTATTATTCCGAAAACCTTCAAACTTGCCATGCTGACTGACCTTCTGGTTAAATTGTGCACCTGGTTTAGAATATTCATGATGTTTAAAATTATGCAAATGCAGGGCAATTAAAGTTTTAAAAGCTTTGTATCTTCAAAATATTATTGATAGACACAAAGTTCTAACTTGCATGTGTAGGTTTGAGACATCTGGCAAATCCAATAGCGTGCAAACAAAACTTGGGGAATTTTAATGAATGCTAAATTCACTGAATTTTTCCACAATCCACTTCCAGGTCTTCTACTGCTTGTTGCATGGACCTCCATGGTGCCAGGCAACCATTTTGCATCCATAATAAATTACCTTGAACCTGTCTCATAGGCAGCCTTCTAGCCATGCATGCTAGGTGTATGGTTTAAAAGGTTTGGGTCTTATAGCAAATGGGGGAGGGGGAAGGGACTCCCACCAACTGTGTAATGTGGCTCACAATAAAATACACAGAATCTCTTCCTGTTCTTGCAAGATTATGTCTGCTGCATACTGATATACCAGGCAGGCTTCAGTACCCATTGCCTGCAGGCGGCCTAGTGCTACACACATTAACAAAACGTTAGAGTTTGCTTCGCAGGCAATAGTACCCACTATTGCTGGACAGAGCTGCCAGTGCACTGTGACTAAAATTGTGTCTTAGTTGGTCTGTTTTTGCCTGAAGCTATCATGAGTCTGCTATGCTTATCAATCCCAAGGCAGCACAGGCACTGCTGGCCAGAATAATACCGTTTTCTCACTACAGAGGGGTCTGGTCAATGCGGTATTGGCTGATTTGGCAGCAGATACGGTATCAGCTCCCCACCACGTTTCTCTCTGGTAAACTTTAGTGGTGCAGCACCGGTATACAACACTCCTTTGCTTTCACACTATACCCCCATGTGGCTGTGGTATCAGCTCCAGTATTGAACCATTACCAGGTTGTCCCAATGCGTGTGTATTCTGTGACCCCATTAACCCGACCCTAGGACAGATACAACTACGGTATCAGCTCGGCGTTGTGTTCTCACTTGCGTATGAGCCCACCTCTGGCAAGTGGCCACCTGTGCTAAAGAACCAGTCTCAACATCCCCGTTAGTTTATTTTAGTTTAACCTGTCTTAAGGGACCACCTGCAGGAGAGGACCATTTTTTCACAGGTCCTGTGGGTGGTCCCATAAGACAGGTTTCACTGTAGTAAGAAGTCATATGTTGTAACATTTAACCATAATTATTACCCTTGTGCCTTATATGAAGCCGGAGGGTAGTGTGGCCTCCTAGGCTGTCCGTCTGTCCGTCCAGCTGGTGTTACTAGTATAGCTTGAGAAATTTTTCACATGGGACTTCCAAATTGCGCATGATTGTACACCATTATAAGGCCTATGTAATGTGTAAGCAGGTTGACCTTGACCTACTTTCCAAGGTCACATAGTGGTTACATATGCAAAGTGATGCTACTGCTGTAACTCTTGAAAGCTTGTATCTAGCAATCTGAATTTTACACAAAAGAAGCACCATGGAGTGATTCAGAACCCTCTTAAATGTCAAGGACATGCCTTTATGTTTGACCTTTTTAAGGGTCAAAGGTCAAGTGCACAATGGTGACACTGCTATAAGTTGGAATTTTATGAAATATGACTTCCAAATTGCACATGATGATGTACCACTATAAAGCTTCAGTAACCTGTAAGCATGGGTGACTTTGGCCTACTTTCAAGGTTACCAGATATTTTTGGCTAAATTTGGTTTCAGGGTGATAACTTCATAAGTTTTTGAGGTAAGACTTCGAAATTGCATTAGATTATGCACCACCATGAGGCCTGTTTTGAGTTTAACAATGATGACCTTGAAAAGTAGGTCAAGGTCACACATGTCACATGTGGTAAGTGGCGATACCGCACTAATGCTTAAAAGCCAGCATCTAGCAATCTGAATTTTACACTAAAGAAGTATGTTCAAGCATTGTTGACCTTGACTTACTTTCCAAGGTCACACAGTGGATGACATTACTGCTCTAAATATTGAAAGCATGTATCCACCAATCTGAATTGTACATGAAAGAGGCTTCATGGAGTGATTAAAACCCCTATTGAAAGGCAAGGTCGTACATCTATATTTGACCTGCATTTTAAGGTCAAAGGTCAAGTGCATAATGTAGTTCCTGCAATAACCTGGGAGTTTTTTTGTGATCTGATGTCCCACCACATGCTCATAGACTTCTTAAAGGCCTGCACTTAGTTCTAAGATGAGCGACCCTGACATACTTTTCAATGTCACCAACACTTCCTTGTACCTTTGTATGGCACCAAACCAAAATAAAGGCTACATGGAATGAAGGTTTGTCTTTGTTGCTCTGGTTACCTGAATTAAGCCTTAACTTAGAATGGCCCCACATTAGATTCAGTATAATGGGTATTGGATAACTGGAACCAAACATGAGTTTCAGTATTTACAAAGATCAATTAAAGGATGAAAATATCAATTGCAGCCAAGAGGGTATTTAGTGCTTTGCGTGGTATTTTAACATATATGTTGATTAGGTAATATTTGTTTCATTTGGAAGATTACTTTAAATGGCCTTGCAAAACAGAATCATTACAGATGTAACAGTTAGAGATAGAACAGGTAGCAGTATATTTACTGAATTAAAACCACCAGACTTGACATGTTGACTGACTTACTGGTGAAATTGTGCATCTGGTTTGGAATAGTCACAATTTTTTTAATTATGCAAATTAGGGGCAATTAGAATTTTAAAAGCTCCATATCTTCCAAATTATTGCAGATAGACACAAAATTTCAATGAGCATGTATAGGTTTGTGACACCTACCAATATAAGGGACAGTAACTGAAAGTTGTAGAATTTTAAATTATGCTAAATAGGGGCTTTGGAAAATTTAAAGGTCGAATATCTCCAAAACTATTACAGATAAAGATGCCATTTCAATTCAGTATGTGGGTTTGTGGCACAGCGGCATCCAATGAACCATGAACCAAAGTTGTAGGATTTTGATTGATGCAAATTAGGTGAATATGCGAAATTAAAATCTTGAATAGCTTCAAAACTGTTATAGATAGATGTGTCATTCCAGCTTCAATTTGTAGGTTTGTGACATAGGTATGTCCAATGAAACATGAACCAAAGTTGTAGGCTTTTAATTGATGCAAACTAGCCAAATACACAAAATTAAGATTTTCAATAGCTTCAAAACTATTATAGGTAGTGGTTTCATTCAAACTTTGGTTGAAAAGTTTGTGATATGGCCACATCCAATGAACCAAGAACCAAAGTTGTAGCATTTTAATTGATGCAAATTAGGCTAGTACACAAAACTAAGATTATGTTGAACAATGGCAAACAGCTTCATTTCAAACTGCTCCCATTTTGAGGGCACCCAGACAAATTTGCTGTGAAGCAAAATTAATCATCTTTTCCAGTGTCACTTTGCACTAACAAAGCATGACCAGAAGTGACTGAAGATTGTAAAACTAATAGGAATCCACTGCTGACAACGCAGGATGATCATTGTCTGGCAATTTGCCAAGTCAAATAAGTTGGCATTTAAGATACTATAATCAATGGTTATGGTTACAGTACTAAAGACAAAAAGCACCTTTTAGCTGTGTTGTTACCCAGGAACTGACTTCAATTATGCAGTAGAGCAGAGTGGAGGAACAGGGTGACCTTGTTGAGTGGCCCTCCACTGTGGCCTGGCCCAGTGCACACGGCCCATGTTGGACACAGAGCGTCTGGTGTTGTCTTACCGGCTTGAGGGCATACAGCACACCTCTCTCTTACTCAATACTGCAAATTGCTTTCATTTTGCTGTATGTTCCTATTTTTGCTTATTTTACTGATGACACAACACCGAGAAAGTAAAAACACAGTCAAATACTATTTTAACATTGTTTGAATATGAATAATGTCCAAAACAGTGAAATAAAAACTACGATGAAGTGTCAAAAATACCAAAACAGTGAAAATTTAGACATGAGAAAATAAAGCAATTTACAATAGGGAATTAAATCTAACAGGTTATTTGTACCCCCTTTTCAGCACTCTGTCTTCAATGTCCACTCCCAGTAACAGAACTCGACAGCACTGAAGTTGCACTGGCAGTGCATTTTGCACAAATCGCCTTTTTAACGCAGTTTTTCTTTTCTTTTTAGGTGGGGCTCCGTAAGGAGACCCCCTCTCATGTACAATGTACATAGTAGACCTAAAAAGTTCAATATTTGAAAACCAGGAACTATTCCTGTCGTGTTAATAGTCCTGATTTGTGACAAGACTTTATTCTTAACATTTGATATCGGCAAAATAAACAAGACTGATACCTGAAGGGTTTAATAAGAGAAAATACTCTGTCACCACTGGTTACAATTGCTGAAAAAGCCTCGCTGTGAGAATATGTCATCCGGCGAACGCATGTATTCTGGTGCAAACAAGAAACAGATTTTAAAAAGGTGCAAGTTATTTTCTTTCATTTGTGCTCTTAATGGTAACACTGGTATTACTGCTCATTGCTGATGTAAAATGTAGATATTCTTTATCGATCTATGCACATTATCAGGACCTTTCTGTAAAAAGAAGTTCCGTATCTTGCTTGTATTCGTGGGTGAATGTGACCTCAATTCTGTGAACACCGAACTTTTGTCAGCTCAATGAGGCTCTCCGTAGGTTTTTGCATATCCAGACAGTTACCAGTCTGAACACGTCCAAAGATGCATCAGACGGAAAAAATCCATTGAGCATTCGTTACAGTGATCTAAAAAGTCCACGAGAAAATGTAATCAAGTTATCACTTCCCCTTACAAGTCTTGTGCAAGTACGCTGTTTTGGCGCAATAACAATATGTAAGTGCTTTAAAGTTGCATTCCGCGATATTTCATACACGTACCTATCCACGTAATTCATCACTAATCATGCGTCGAAGGACCGTTGTGCCTTTGTTTTGGTCAATAAACATGATATTTTGGCGGGAAGAAAGAGTTTTTACATTCGACCATGCAAGTGTTGTTTATAACGGCATTCGGCCATGCACAACGGTTCTAGGGCAATTCCTCGCTGATGAGAGATATATTTAGAACCAGTTGGCTCTCGCCGGTCACGTGGCGTGCGCTATATTGCGAGAGCAAAGCACAATTGCATGCAGTCTCCACGTGCTTGCAGAGCCGTCTGCGGAGACAAAGTGAAACTGTGAAATACCACTATTTTGTTGGCCGTCAACGAGAATAGAATTTTTCATGTGATTAACTGTGCTTGATCATATTTTAATCATGCATGTTCGTATCGCAAGACTCAATGATAAATGGACGAGTTTGTACGCTCATCGGTGCCTAATGTTGTTTGTTCAAGCCTACGGCCTTCGCATCGTTCGAACTTGAAGTTGAAGACGACGGCATGCAGTCTTACATAATGTTCCGGTGTCAATGACAATGTTTGACACATTTATTGACGCAAAACAGCAAATAAAGCTTTTATATATGGTGTTCATTTTGACGCTAAACTTGTGCATGTTTTTATAAATTCAAGTCGCGATCGTTTGCTATGGACTGTGTTTGTGGTATATATTTTGATAGACATATTTGTTTGCTTTAGATTACATAAGTGTGGAAAACGAGCAAATGAGAACACACATGGTCGCAAACAATAACACATGATTGTCATCTTCACCGTTCACTGCAAATACAGATTCAACTTGGAACATATTGACCTCAAATCTCAGGAAACTAAATTTTTATGCAGTGAAACAAACGTCGTTTCATATTTCAAGATTTGTCTATAATTTGGTATCAGCAGTTCTAGGATGCAGGTACCTCCGTTCCATTGGTTATTAATGTTACAGCAAAGATGGTAGAAAAAGCCCTCCTTCAGGGTCGGTAAGGGGTTTCTCGCACTGGCGTACTGCTTTTTTTTTTTTTTTTTTTTTTTTAATTTATTTACCGTACTGGCGTACTGGAAGCCGTCTTGTTTTACGTACTTCGTACTATCCAAAATTTTGAAAGATTTTTATTTTCCGTACTGCGTACTCTAGAAGAATAATTACCTGTACCAGCGTACCGACCCCCCCCCCCCCCTTCTCCTTGGTTACAGTGAGCAAAAGACTATCTTCATGCTTATCTGCGAGAGAGAGAGAGAGAGAGAGAGAGAGAGAGAGAGAGAGAGAGAGAGAGAGAGAGAGAGAGAGAGAGAGAGAGAGAGAGAGAGTTAGTTTTCACCAGGATTCGTCGTGTTTCCTATCAAAAATTTTGTTTTAGGATGTTTGTTTTATTGACGATGCACTGCATTCGTAAGATCTTGTCAATATTATCGTCTGAATAATTTTCCTCGCGCTGTTCCTACCAACTGTACACTATAGTAGATTGTTCCAATGCAACTAAGCAATCATATATTTCGAGTTTGCGTCATGATATGATACATTTGAAATCCTCAGTATTTTTTTTTTATCGCAAATTACCAAAATAGAAATGCGAGATAAAAAACAAACAAAACAAAACAAATCAAAAACAAAACAAACAAAAAACAAAAACAAAAACAAGAAAAAAAAAACAAAAACAAAACAAAACAAACAAACAACAAAAAAACAAACAACACACACACACACACACACACACACACACACACAAAACCCCACAGCAGATCTAGAAAGGACCAGATGAAATTCTGAATTACTTGACTAAAATGATTTGTTTGGAAAAAATTGTTGATACCTTAAGTTTATGTACATCAACTTTTGTTCTGCATAGGCCTATGACTTACAAGAAAGAACGATAGATAATTCTGTGCTGGAAGCATGTGCAAAAAAATGGGATGTTATTTAGTTGGACTTGTGTGTGCGTGTTTTCGGAGAATGTATACGGTTGCGACCGATAATAGCAGATAGATATGGCTGAAGCAGTGGCCGAAAGAGTGAGAGAATGAGGCTTCTTTGTATAATAAATTTTATGTTTCGAAACGTACAGTTCCTCATCAAATTTTCATGTCGCATGTGCCATTATACCGAACACAGTGTGACACCCGAGGACCCGTTCAGACCGTTGTGCAGTATACCGTTCTGTCAATGGTGACAACGTTCAAAGCTTGTTCTAATCCATTGCAAATGCATTTGGCTAGTGTGGTACACAGCAATGTGAAATTACAAGTACAATCCTTTTTAATTTTTCAAAATAAATTCGTTATATTGTCGTCGAGAAATGTTGGTAAAATTCTCTGTCGGACGAGGCTCTGAACAACGTATTGCAACTTCCCACACAAGTGGCATGCAGACGAATGTCTGAAGAAAGAAACTCACACATTATACCTTGCACAATCTTATAGAAATACAGAACTGATAAAGTCAAGTTCATGAGAAAATTTTATGGTGCCCCTAGGAAAATTGATGACGAATAGAATAACATAAATCTTTGACATCGTAGACAATAACAGCTTGATAAGTAGCGGAGGTCGCGGGCACGTCTTCCTCGCAATATGTGCAGTCAAGAGCTGCCGATGCAGACAAAATTTTATCTCGAAGTTAGCGGGAAACGTAGATAGTATGCCCATTTGTTTGTTGTTTTTTCTCTCTCTTTGTCTCTGAAGTTGCCGTTGTCTTTACTGATCTTAATTAACGGCACTTTTGTCCCATGAATTTGATTACCTAGCCACTCTCCCCACCCTCCCCCCCCCCCAAAAAAAAAAAAGAAAAGAAAAAGAAAAGAAAACTTCATCAAGCTGGAGCGGTTATAATATGATAATGATATTCGGATTCAATCTCGATTGATTACAAACACGACTGATCAAGTATCCATGACGACTTGAATATAACGACTTCAAAGAAATGGGCGGCTCCTGTGATCTTTGATTTTTTTTTTTTCCGGCACGTGCGACAACTGGGCACTGCTCTGAACATCAGACCTGTTCAGAATCAGAATGAATGTAGCGACATCATCATCACTTGGACGCCCAAGGCTGACCTTGTCCTTCTTTTACAACCCGCTATCGCTCCATATTTTCAATACCGATGGAAACTGTGTGTGTCTGTCTTATTTTGTCACGCGCGGCTGGGGCACGTTTCTTTTCGCTGTGAGTGGCGTAATTTTCTTGGTCGCACAAGCAGACGAAAAGCCGGCTCAGACGGAAAACATAAGATGTACGCATGCCGAGATCTGTATGTAAATGACCCAAATGACGTTGTCCAGGAATTCCCTACCGCACTCTGTTTGAATATTGAAGTTCCATTGGTGGAACCCGAAGAAGACGTGAGGATTACTCGGTAGTTTCACAAGTAAGTGTGTGTTTTTCATATTTCGTTGTTTTATATTGTGTATTTTACACGAGCGAAGATGTGTTTGTATAAATTTTGACAGGTTCCCTGCCACTAGCGGTGTCATAGCATCAATGTGGTATCCACGTGGTCATTGCCATGTCGACCATCACATGAACATTAATAAAAAAGTCATTATGGCAATGTCGCTCATCACGAACACATGCTTTTGAATATCAATGCATTGCTCACAAATTAAACTTGATGTGTGTTTTGAAGTCTTATACTGAGTTGTTATTGTATGTCACTTGGTCTGCTTTATTGATTGCGTTCAATTGATTGTGGGATTCTGAGATGAATCAAGATCTAGGTCATGGATCCGAGCGAGAAGTGGATGTTTGTAAACATTGCTATGCTGAGACTGTCGACATTTTCAGTTCACGTTTTGAATGACCTATCACTCAGTGCTGTACTCACTCAACCTTGCGCTCGATAAGGCCACTTTGTTTGATGCTAAAACTATTTTTTCTTCGATTGATATACTGTATAGGGAAACTGTGTGCCAGAACAGTCACGGAGAGATGGGAAAAGTTGTGTTTTAATGGGAGGGAAAATGGCGTCAGTGAAAACTATTATTAAAGCAAAGCAAAACTTATATAATTTAAAAGTTGGTTTGATTCATTTACATGTTGAGCTTTAGATTTGTCACATCGTAATCATTCATAACTTGCCTTTTTTGAACGATCTGAATAGAGGTTGAAATGTATGTATGTATGTATGTATATATATGTATCTATGTATGTATGTATATGTATATATATATATATATATATATATATATATATATATATATGCATATTTTAAGTGTGATTAAAACCCCATCTTCTGCTGGGATTTTGGTGTGATTTTTACCTCAGCTGACTTGTCAGTCAGCTGACGTTTTTTGAGGGTCCATCGTCCATCGTCCGTCCGTCGTCCACAATTCACATTTTCGACTTCTTCTCAAAAACAGTCAGCCAGATTCACTTCAAACTTGGTGGAGATGTGCCTTGGGTGGGTCTCTACTAAGTTTGTTCAAATGGTCACGGTCCAGTGATTTTTGGATTTTTAATGAATTTTTTTGTCCATTTTTGGGTAAATCTTATAAAATCTTCTTCTCCGAAACCACTCACTCAATTGCTTTGATATCACACAGGAACACTCTCTGGGACACTTAGTTCTTAATTTGTTCACCAGGTGGCACTGCAATTTTTTCCTAATTTTTTATGAATTTTTGTGTGTTATAGCTATTTTCGACTTCTTCTCCAGAACCATCACTCAGATTAAGCTGAAACTTGGTGGATATGTTCCTTGTAGAAGGGTCAAACAAAGTTGTTCACTATGTGGGAATGCTGCGGATTCCTGATTTTTAAGGATTTTTTCAATTCTGGTACTTGTCGGTCAATGCAGCTTTCCTATTGATTACTATGGAAGTCAATGGGCATTCTAATGCTAATTCATATTTTTGACTTCTTCTCCAAAACCGTCATCCAGATTAACTTCAAACTTGGTGGCAATGTACCTTGGGTGGGTTTCTACCAATTATGTTCACGTGGTCATGCTCCAGTGATTTTTGGATTTTTAGTGATTTTTTTTTTTTTTTTTTTTTTGGACAAATCTTAAAAAATCTTCTTCCCCGAAACTGCTTACCTAAATGCTTTGATGTCACACAGGAAGACATCTAGGGACTCCTTGTTGTTAATTTGTTCACCAGGTGGCGCTGCAGTTTTTTCCAATTTTTTTGTGAATTTTTGTGTGCTATAGTTATTTTCGACTTCTTCTCCAGAGCCGTCGCTCAGATTAAGTTTACACTTGATGGATATGTTCCTAATGGAAGGGCCAAACAAACTTGTTCACTGTGTGGGAATGCTGCGGATTGCTGATTTTTAATGATTTTTTCAAGTCAGCTCCTTTGGGGTAAATGCACCTTTCCTATTGATTACCATGTAAGTCAATGGGCATTCTAATGCTAATTTACATTTTCGAATTCTTATCCAAATCCATCATCCAGATTAACTTCAAACTTGGTGGCAATGTACCTTGGGTGGGTGTCTACCAGGTTTGTTCCAATGGTCATGTTCCAATGAATTTGGATTTTTTTGTGATTTTTTTTCAAAAATCACTACAAAAGTTTTAATAGGAAAACTTAACATAGGAATTTCTTGTAATGGTCGTAACTTTAATAATATTGACCAGATTTACTTCAAACTTGGTGGGGATGTGCCTTGGGTGGATATTTACCAAGTGTGTTCAAATGGTCAAGCTCTATTGATTTTTGGATTTTTGATGAATTTTGTTGTTTTTGGGGGGGGGGGGGGGCAAACCTTCAAAATTCTTCTCTGAAACCACTCACCCAATTGCTTTGATATCGTACATGGACACTCCCGGGAACACCTAGTTCCCAATATGTTCACCAGGTGGCGCTGCAATTTTTTTTAATGAATTTTTTGTATGGATTTGCTATTTTTCACTTGTTCTCAGAACCATCCCTCAGATTAAGCTGAAATGTGATGGATATATTGTTGTGGAAGGGTCAAACAGTTGTTTACTAGGTGGCACTGCTTTGGATTCCTGATTTTTAAGGATTTTCAATTCGGGTACTTATCGTTCAATGCAGCTTTCCTATTGATTACCATGTAAATCAATGGGCATTCTAATGCTAATTCACAGGACAACTGACACGAAATTTACTGTTTACTTGATATCTTGAGATCTGTTTTGGGTTAGCTACACATGTTTACTATTTTGTATGAAGGTCATGCTGAGACAGTACATGAATGACCTTGACCTCGTTTGTGGGATCACAGTGCAACATACATGAATTTTACTCTTCATTATAACTTGAGAATTACTTGAACTTTGATGTTGCACGTGTGGGTGTTCTTCTATGAAGGTCAGACTTACTCAGAACATGGTGTCCTCGATCCTTTCCAAAGTTCATAGAGCTGCAAGTGTGATGAATGTCAAGATCAGCTGAGGCACGGGCTGTTCACACAGACCTCTTGTTTAAGGTCCATCTTCCTGCATACCCTTGGAATGGAAAATGACAACCTGTATGTATCAGATGTACAGGGTGGCCTTTTACAGATCAAGGGTACAAACTAAACCAGAGGAGAAGCACTTCCAGTGATGAGGGGGCTAACAATTCTGTTTCTATTTTGCACCACCTGATTAAAGTGTACTGGAGCTCAAATGAAATAATACAGTGAAAACTCAAAGTGACACTCAGTTATCTGACATATTCATTATAATGACACAAATTTGAAGGGACTGAAGTTGTTGTTCCTTTGTTTTTTGACTCATTAATCTGAAATATTCAGATATCTGACTCATTTTCTTGGAAAAAAATAGTGTCATTCTTACAAGTTTTCATTGTGCCTGCTATGTGTGGACCCTGACAAACATTAAAAATGTAGCAATCAATAAAGCAGACTTAGTGACATACAATAACAACTCAGTATAAGACTTCAAAACACACATCAAGTTTAATTTGCGAGCAATGCGCCAATATTCAAAAGCATGTGCTGATGGTGAATGACATCGCCATAATGTTCATGTGATGGTCAACATGGCAATGACCGCGTAGATACCACATTGATGCTATGACACCGCAAGTGGCAGAGAACCTGTCAAAATTTATACAAACACATCTTCGCTCGTGTAATATGTACAAGGTAAAACAATGAAATATGAAAAACACGCACTTACTTGTGAAACTACTGAGTAATCCTCAGGTATTCTTCTAGTTCCACCTCTTCGCTGGCTTCAGCAACAGGTCTTTTCATACGTGACTGTGGCTGCTTTACATATGTCATAACACATTATGCGTGCGCATAAACGATCTCCAAAATACGCTCACTCCCACCCTAGAAATAAATTTTTGTTTGATCATACACAAACCTACATGTATTGAAATGTTAACAAAATATTCATATTAAGCCCGGTAAATTAAGGTCTTACAGATATTACTATAATAGCCATGATAATTTACTCGCAAATGTACCCAAATTTCATATACATGTATATGTATATTATACATGTAAACATATGTTCATGCCCTAATGAAAACAAAGGAAAAACAACAAAAAGCCCCACCTCCAGGCTTTAAGCCTTGTTTTTTTTTTTTTTTGCTGTCATGGCCATGTAATGAGCCTAGATGTGCAGACTTATGTCAGAAGATATGCCAGTCTCCACTTTGGTCTGTGTTTCTGTGCATGGTTGGGGTTGGTGGAGGGTAGGATAAGGTTAGGGCAAAACAAAGTTTAAATCGCTTACTGTAGCTGTTTATTTCAATATTGATCCTTTAATTAACAACCAAAGCTGGGTGAAAGATATGATAACTTGAGAACCCTCACTGTGCAAAAATAGGCTTATGTAGTCCCAAACAGACAATTTGAAGAAAACCACATCATGTATTATCAACTATCTACATGTATTATAAATCATTTACCACCTTTGGTAACTCTGGAATCTCGTTGCTGTCATTGTTGGGTTTGATATTTATGAATATGGGTCATGTTTTTCTACACAAGTGTATCATACCAGAGACTTCCATAAACTTTTGCTCGTTAGCGCGATACCATCCACAGTTTTCAAGTTAGCCCAATATAACCTCTAGGACTTATAGACTGTTTGGAAATCTAGGCCCTATCGATATTGGTGGCGCCACCTACAATATGTAATATAGGGGTCAAAATGTGAAAATCTTGTGAACACTATAGCATCTTTAATTTTTGGCAGATCTTAATCAAATTTGCTGGGATTGTGGGGAAGGTCAAAGTCTAAATTGCAAGTGATACTAGTGGCCCCACCTATAATTTGATGGAAATTATGAGCCAGGATGTGTTTTAAGAAAATTGCATATTTGTAAAAGTAATTGGATTAGACTTGCCAAATTTATACGATGTATAGACCATGTCCAAATGTTATGTAATACCAGTGACCTTGACGTATTTTTTGTGAGGTCACCATGCCTGTAAAGTTGAAAGAGGTGATTTTGTAATTGCAGGGTGTAGCTTGGACATGAATGGCAATGTCAGCACAGCACCATGCCTATAGACCTCATCTTTTACATTATCTGGGTGACCTTGATCTTGTATACAAAGGTCATTGAGGACGTAAAGTTAAGGATTCATTCGTTCTTGTTTTGGCACATGCATTTATATCCATTACAGGAATTGTAAAAACAAGCTATGATTATTGTACTATGATGTGCAGTGAAGTGCCATCTGGTGGAAGTTGTATACACTAAATTTACATAAACTTTATAATTATGTTCAGAAGCCACTTCAGGACTTGCAACTTTGAAATGAAGAGGTGGAATATAGCCACTGTGCCAGCAGAGCATTAGGCCCATGGGCCTCTTGTTTGAAGTTACATCAGTCATTGAGACATGTCAATAAATTATTCATATTATATCAATATAAATTAAATTTGTTAAATTGTGGCTCCATTCTATGGTTAGGGGCTGTCCATTTTTGTCATCATTTTTGCGTATGAACAAAACATTCATAGGGGGAGGGGGGTCAGAATTAAAATGATGATTTTTGGTCATAACTTTTCTTTTTTAAATCAATTAAAAACGAATTTATTAACTTGTCAATGTCAAAAAAAAACTTTAATAAGACCAAGTTATCATTATTTGCAGGCCCCCTTTAGGTGTCATGTTACCCTGTAGGCTGCAGCCCAGGCTCCCAAATGGTCAGCATAGAGGTGTTAACAGGTCTGCTAGGCTTAATGTAAAAGGTGTCATAAACTTCACCTTGTGGTATACCTTTCTTAACGGTCACTTCATCATGGAGCTCAGTGAGAGCGAGAAACGACAGCTAGCACTTCTGGCAAAAGAGCCAAAATGTTTCATCAAAAATCCACAATCAATCTATGACCATGTGTGTAACAGCTTTTGTTACAATCAGTTAAATTTGTCAAATCACGAAATTCAACGAAGCTTCCAGAAGGAATGGAAGAAATACTGAACGGATACTAATAAATAAAATCTTGTTTTATAATAATTCCTGTATGTGTTTTCATGTTTTCATATTCATAGACAGCATTCCATATAAAGTATGAATCATTTAAAACCTAGGTATGGTGGGCTTGGCACTCATAAAATGATGATTTTCATAATTTGGGGGGGGGGGGTAAAAAAGTTTTGAATGTTTTGTTCATAGGCAAAAATGATGACAAAAATGGATGGCCCCTAAGTATGCTTACTGCTTCAAATGACAGCAACATTCACTTCACAATTTGAGATATCAAAGCCAGTAAGTGATGTTGAAATATTTTAAGAGATTGTTGTGGAGACATTTGAAACAGTGTAATGCTTAGCCTTTCGTTGGAACATTGAGGGCTGAGTGGTCAGCATGCAGTCTGGCCAAAGAGCATTCAGGATTGCTGTGGTCGTGCTCCAGTCTTATGTTCAGAGCTGTGCTGGTATTGCAAAGAAAGGTCATTTATTGGGAATTTGAAGTTAGATTCATTACTGTTATTCATATGAGGACAATCTGTTGTGATTAGTAATTTATATTTTTGGCTCTTGTCATGTTCATTGTAAAACAAGAAAGAAAACCCACAGAAAAAGAAGATTGGATGAAATGGCCCGTAACAAAGCCTGCGATTTTTAAAAATTCAAATTATACACCTATTGTTAACAATTTTAGCAAATTTCAGTTGGCCCACATACTTGAGAGCTGTATTGATTTTGCAAGTTAAACATCATGCTTGACACCTGCCCCCCACAATGCAGTGGTAGCTCTGTGTAGATAGATGCCGTTTCCAGCCATTGTTGACATGGAAGATGCATGAAATTAATATTGCATTGGCAACAGGTGAGTCTCCTGTGCTAATTATCAATCCAGTAGCCATTATTTGAGGTTTTTCCCAAGGAACACTGGCACCTTGAGCTACAATTACAATACCAGGCGACTGTGTCATGTAGGAATGGTCTTATGCTGCATATGTAATGGCAGATTTATGGCTTTACCAGCAGCTAGCTGGTCATGTACAGTGTGTGGATATGCATATTAATAGACAGACTGATCAAATGATTGAGAGGCATATTGACCACTTCTTCACAAGAAACATGCTCATACAGCAAAAGGTATTGTTGCTGAAATCCCTGGCCAGTGATGCTAGCATGCAGCTGCTGTGCCGTATACAAGTTTATGTTCTTTGGATTCATGCTTTCTTTGAATGTTCCTTCAGTGCCAGCCAGACACATTAATATATTAACTGTAGTCCCTATATAACAGCTCTATACTGACACCTGACCCCTCCACGTGTGCGTGTGCTTCTCACATTTGAGAAACCTAACAGGTCAAACACAAATGAAAGTTACACGGTATCACCACGGCAAGCTATGCTGGGACTGGTCCTGCTGGTTTGAGTGATTTCATTTTAACCACTGCTTACATTCTTTTGTCTTTGGGAGTATTTGTGCCAGGTAGATTTAAGACATTTGAGGTGTCCTCACTTTTAACCCACAAAATTTAAGTCAGGGATCCTGCAGGATTTGAACCTGGAAAGTTCTGGATAAGTGTGTCATTTTAATGACATGCCTTGACCATTAAACCCTTGGGTCTGTTGGAAGTGAATTACCTTTTTCAAAGCTGGACAAATCACATGTCTGTTTGCCCAGGACAAGTAAAAAGTGGTGGTAAGACAAGTAAAAATTTTAAAGTACTTGCCCTGTCGGACAAGTGAAAAATTCCCTCTTATACAGTGGTCCCTGCCTTGAGAGACCGCCCTTAGGGCAGGTCAAAATGTGGTCTCTCAAAACAGGTGGTCTTTCATTAGAGGTATAATAACATGGAAAAGATAGCACAGTGTTCTGAGAGAGTGGTCTTAAAAAGATATGCGGTCACTCATTGGAGGGGTCTCTCAAGACAGGTATCACTGTATATTCCCTTTTGAAAAAATGGAGAAAACGACCAGTGGATATGCATATTTATTGACGGTCTGATCAATGATTGATTTCTGTCAAAACAAGCAGGTATTTTCACTGTCCTTGTAGCATACGAGATCAAAAGGTACCGGCAGTAATGTATTGGCTAATGCACGTTATTGGAGCAGAGTTCCAGCATCTAACCATCAGTCAGATCTGCCCCTACAATGTCAAAGCAGCATCCAAAAATATTAAAATTTGCATAGCAAATTCTTTTGCAAAGTAGCATCAAATGCCATTTATTGGTGGGTTATAACAATGTTGGAAAAATAAAGATCATGTGTAGGTGCCGCAAGTTGACTTCTCAGGCAAAAATAACACACTACTACCAATCACACACAAGTGACAGCACGGAGTATATATACAGTGAACTGAGCATTAGATATCATAAGACCTATTCTCATGGACTGATATAGGACACATTCGACACTTCCGTCTATCCCCATTGGGCCCTACCTTTGCATTCTTGCCTGTGACTCCAAGTAATTGTGGCTATAAACACTGGAATCTTTATTTTTGCATGCTGCAATATAAACAAAGCTTCCCAATTGTGTGTTCCCTCCATAACTTACAGAAGATTCACACATGTTCATAGGGCAGAAGCCAAGATGAGCACACTGTAACACGAGCCGTGATGGGGTTATTTTTGCATGTGACTCAACTGACCAATCGGGTGATGTGTTGCTCGTCAGACCACATGGCCACCCAGCTGTTTCTGTACCGTGGTAGGAAAGATTGTGAAGGTGCGCACACTCAATGTGTATTACAAGGAAACCTATTTCTGATTTGAATTTTTTTTTTCATTAGCATTTGAATAAAAAACACTGTGTATTGTGAGGAACTTGCCAATACTTTATAGGCAAATTGACTACAATTTACTGGTAGTATTTTTGGCATTGGTAGGCAAACGATGTGTATTCTGTTAGAGGTAACGAGAAAGAGGATCCTAACAACTAGTAATCTTTATTAAAGTTTACCTGGGACAGTGACTCCTATAGTCCCAGAAATTACACTGTATTTTTCATCTAAGTCACCCCATGCAAATAGTTATGTCTCCCGGTGGAAACCGGGGGACATATTGTTTTAGTGCCGGTTTCTTCCGCTTCTTCTGCTTGTTGTTGTTGTTGTTGTTCAGGTTCTTCAACACTTGGTTTCCGTGCGATAAGTCTTGAAGGACGTGACAGAATTTGATGAAACATGGTAGGATTATGTATCTTGGCAAGACCTAGGTTGGGATTGTATTTGGATGACCTTGAGCGAATTCTCAAGGTCACAGGGTCACTTATGTGAAATTGGTTTTCGTGGGATAAGTCTTGAAGAACTTTATAGAATTTGATGAAACCGGGTAGGATTATGTATCCTGACAAGACCTAGGTTTGGATTGTATTTGGCTGACCTTGACTTAATTTTCAAGGTCACAGAGTCACTTATATGAAATTGGTTTCCTTGCAATAAGTCTTAAAGAACTTGATGGAATTTGATGAAACTTGGTAGGAATATATATCTAGGAAAGACCCAGGTTGGGATCATATTTGGGTGACTTTGACTAAATTCTCAAGGTCACAGGGTCAGTTTTATGAAATAGGTTTCTGTGCTATAAGTCTTGAAGAACTTGATGGAATTTGATGAAACTTGGAAGGATAATGCATCAAGGTGAGATCCACAATTGGATCGTAGTTGGGTGACCTTGACCTAATTTTCAAGGTCACAGGGTCACTTAAATATGAAATTGGTTTCTGTGCGATAAGTCTTGAAGAACATGATGGAATTTTATGAAACTTGGTTTTATAATGTTACAAGGTAAGACTTAGGTAAGCATTGTATTTGGGTGACCTTGACCGAATTCACAGGGTCATTAATGTGAAATTGGTTTCTCTGCAATAAGTCTTGAAGAACTTGATGAAAATTGCTAGAATAATGTATCTAGGTGAGAGCTAAAATAGGATTGTAATTTTCAAGCAAACTTGGTCATTTGTAATTTGTTATCACCTGTCGCTTATTCAGAGACGTAAGTGTTCCACTGGGAGACATTTGATTTTCTGTTGGAAAATCAGTCTGTTCTAGTTTACTCTTCAGTTTGTATTTTTACTATTTTGCGAGTTTCACTATTAACAGTTGTAGCTAAAATCTTGGTATAAATTGACATAATTTTGCGAATTTGCAAGCGATGATTTGTGGCAAATGGTTAATGTAGGTTTTTGTGTATGGATTGATAGAAAAATACCAGGTTAAGTGTGTCAAGTTAAAACTTATGTTTGGACAAGTGGATTTTGCATGCGGGCAAGTGGATTTTGAAATCTACCTGCCCTGCAGACAAGTTGACTTGTACAAAAATTCTCGTGCCGTGCTTTTGTTTGTGTTGGTCAAACTGCTGGTACTTGCAAGGAGAGCGTATTATCCAAGGAGTGCTTTGCAAGTAAGAAATGAATCAGGTATCCAAGATCGTTTTTGGAACATGCAGTTGATAAGTACAATGTACAAACAAATATTACACAGCTAAAATCCTGTACAAACAGCATAGTTTGAGGAGACATCACTCAGAGTCATTGGATTTTGATGTCGGAATGAATTACAAATTGTGTCACACACAGCAGGCAGTTGATTCTAGTTCTTTCTGACACAAGAACCCACTCCTATTGAGTTGTTACATTATCGGATAGAAGAGATCTGGGCACCTTGATGAAACTATGATGAGTGCATACCTGGGCAAGTGAAATATGATGAAAAAAAGGACAGAGAGTAAAATATATGCTTTTTTCATGCCCTGTTGAAGAGCTTGGTGGACAAACATCAATTGAGGGAGCCAACAGTTTTTGGTTTGCCTGATTCTGCAGATGAATGCATGCATGTGAAAAGCATTTATAGATCCCTCTTTGCATTTGAGAGAGCCACAGTTCTGTGTGCCTCAGTGTGTCAGCTACCGTGTCTGCTGGTGGGAAGTAGTTCAACCAAATATTTTACCTGAATGAGTTCTTTTCACAATCATGTTAAAAGCTGTCACTTTTATTTTATTATCCCCCGCCCACAAAGTGGGGGCGAGTGATATGGTAATAAGCTCTGTCCTTCAGAAGCAATTTTGTCCGGCCCATATCTCGAAAAATATAAGAGCCAGCTCTTTCAAATTTTCAAGGTAGGTGCAGCTTACATAGATTATTATTGATTTTGGCCTAATTATCCGCCTTCATTCATTAAATAACAAAGTTTGTTAAACAGCCTCAATATCTTCCATGCAATTTTGTCCAACCCATATCTCTCAAAATATGACAGCTGGCCCTTTCAAATTTTCAGGGCAGGTACATCATATGTAGTAGCTGTATATATGCACAATTTTTAGCTCAGCTGACTTGTCAGTCAGCTGAGCTTTTGTGAGGGTCTGTCGTCCATTGTTCATCCACAATTCACATTTTTAACTTCTTGTCAACAATCTTCAGCTAGATTCACTTCAAGCTTAGTGGGGAAGTGCCTTGGGTGGGTCTCTCCCAAGTTTGTTCAAATGGTCACAGTCCAGTGATTTTTTGGATTTTTTATTGTATTTGTGTCTTTTTGTCCTTTTTTATGATTTTTTAAAATTTTGTTTTGGTTTTTTTTGGGGGGGGGTGCAAACCTTAAAATATCTTCTCTGAAACCACTCACCCAATGGCTTTGATATTACACAGGAACACTTCCAGGGACTCTTAGTTCTTACTTTTTTCACCAGGTGGGGTTGCAATTTTTTTTAGCTCAGCTGACTTACTGGTCAGGCTGAGCTTTTAGGATGCTGATTAATCCGTTGTCCGTCCATTCACAATTACATTTTTGACTTCTCCAAAACTGTCAGCCCGATTCACCTCAATCTTGGTGGCAATGTACCTTGGTTGGGTCTCTACCAAGTTTGTTCAATTAGTCATGCTCCAGTGATTAAAGGATTTTTTGCGGGGGGAGGAATTTTTTTGTTCCTTTTGGGGACAAATCATAAAAAATCTTCTCGGAAATGGCTCACCCAATTGGTTTGATATCACGTAGGAATACTCCTAGAACTTCTAGTTCTTAATTTGTTAACCAGATGGTGCTGTAAGTATTTTCTTTTCTTTTTTTCAATACTTAGCCCCACTGACTGACAAGGCAGTTGAGCTTTTAGGATGGTTTGTCCTCTGTCATTAGGTCTATTCAGTTGCAACTTTGATTTTGTGAACAAGCTTAAGTCAGCTGAGCATGGACTGTTCACACAGCCCTCTAATTTTACTTCCTCTCCAACATCCTCATCCCCCAAACTCATTATGTGTTGAATGTCAAGGTCAGCTGAGGAAGGGATGTTCATAAAGTTTCTTGTTGATGGATCTTCATGAAATTTAGTGGGAGTAGGAAGGGAGTCAAAATGTCGATTGCATATGACTCTAGTTGTGCACCTATAATTTAATGGAAAATATGATTTAAAATATTGCTTATTCCATGTTTGGAAAAATAAGTGAGCTACACATACAAAATTTATAGGCTAAATAGATTATGTCCAATACTAGTATGTTGTGGAACATTAGTAACCTTGACTTTTTTGGTTAGATCACCAGGCCATAAATTTGAAAGACTGAAACAAGAAAGGTGTTAGTTTAGCAAACCTGCTCTTTGTTTTGTTTTTGGTCAGTTACTGCTATACATTACAAGTGAGCAGAGCACTAGACCCATGGGCTTCTTGTTTGTTCATAGATACTATTCAGAGTACAGAGTATTTCGTCACTTTGAGTTAGGTGTTAGTCCACATCTAAAAATAATTCCTATTCTATTGAAATATCATTTGGGTCATGGACATAATCCAAATCTGCATATTTTGTGCCAGAAGGTTCACTTTGGCATGCAGCCAGCTATTAGTAGCCTTCCCAATTGCACCTATATTTCTGAATAATTGGTCATAATCTGAAAATTTGAGGCATGTGTGCTTGTACATGTATACAACGTACAGGAACTCCCCTTTCCCACCTGCTGACTGCTTTACAGCTTTGGGGATGGGGATCATCTTCTCCATTCATTAGTGGCATGATTTATCCAAATTAGCCTGTGCATGATGTTGCATAGTCAGGGCTGAAGTTAGGCCTTAGGCATACTGAAAACGTGTGCAGTATATTCAAGTGACTAGTAAGGCTGATTTTAGTGGTAAAAGGTATCACTTGGGTGGGGGATGTGGGTGGCATAGTTTTGGGGAAAAAAAAAGCAAAAAAAAAAAAACAAAAAACAAAAAAAAACCATGTTTGATGAAAATAGATATGTTGTGTTCATATAGGTAGAGTTCTATGTTGGTGCCCAGCAAAAGAAACAGTCTAGTAATTGACCAGTAGCGTGCAGATGAATTTTGTGTATGTTGGCATCATGCCAACTTGTGATTGACGGCCTCTTTTACCATTGCTGAAGACACAACAGGGTTTGGGCTTGCCTTGCATAAGGCATTCATGTGTTATAATGTCAATGTGCCAAGTATTGATATGGTCCGAAAGTTTTACGGAAAGCAGTGTGCTGATGTATGTTTGAACAGTTCAAAAGCTTCTCAAGAACTACTGGTGTTGGATTGCCCGGGATCTCATCTGGACACTAAGTAATGGAAGTCTGCTTTGGCTTTTGTCCCAGGCACCCCTTGACCACATTAAAAAAAAAAAAAAAAAACATGACAGCAAAGTCTATCTTGCTCAAGTTACATACATACTACATTTGAAAATGGATATCGTTTGCAGTAATGTCTAAAAGGGGGGGGGGTGGGGGGAGGTCAGCTGGGTGATTGTATCTTTGGGTCAGACTAGGTGAAGGACCTGCTACACACAAAGGCCATTTAGTCTGGCCACAGATCTCTTGGATCAGGTACCCTGGTGGGGAGGGGACTCTGTCAAAATGACAATCATCCATGCAGAATAAGGAATCTTGGCTTTGTTCCACTGGGTGCTCGGTGGCTTCCACTTGTCTGGCTGAGTGGGTGGACAGGTTAATACATAACCAAAGTGGCACGAGGCCCCTGCTGACCCATCCACATGATAACAGTGTGCACCTTGCTTCAGTAGCCAAAGTTGGCCGGCCCTGACTGGCCGGGAATGTCTAAGATGGATGTCATTGAACAGGTTATTAAAAGGCATTCAAAATCTACCAGCAAGGTGATCTTATGTGGGACCAGCTTGTCCCATCTTGTGATCGCTGCTCAGTAAAAGTCTCTCATCATTTGGTGGTGGAAGTGCGACTTTGTTTATTTGCTTGAAGCAGGAGGCCTTGTGCAATTGCTGGGATTTAGGTCAACATATTGCTTTGTAGCCTGGCTGTAACACACAGCTACCCATACAGCATAGTAGACATTAGACCATGCTGATAGACTTCAAACAGCATAGTAGACATTAGACCGCTGATAGACTTCAAACAGCATAGTAGACATTAGACCGCTGATAAACTTCAAACAGCATATTATTAGACATTAGACCATTCTGATAGACTTCACTAGCATATTAGACATTAGACCATGCTGATAGACTTAAAACAGCATAATTGAGATTAGACCATGCTGATAGACCACAAAAGTAAAAGGAATCAAGGTTTTTTGCCAAATGAATCAAACTCATCAAAGTTAATGAACAGGTAATGTAAAAGATATTTGAAGTTAAATGCTTCATAAGACAGGCATCTTGTACAGACCAATGTTGGTATGTCAGAAAAGATCCTCTGTTGGAAATATTGATTAAGGAGTGCCTACCACCTTGTCGACAAACCAGACAAAGTAATTAGCAAATTGCAGATGTACCAAATTGGAAGGACAGTCTTTTTATCCTGCAGTCATATCTGTCTCAGAAAGGCAATGTCTTAGGTCACTTAGGTGTATTTAACTCCACAGATGATAACTTACGAACTATTGCAGACTGGACTTTGATGTTTTACATGGTTATAATTCTCTTTGAGGACTACACTCAGACAGTACATGCGTGACCTTGACCTCATTCCCGAGGTTACAGGACAACTGACATGAAATTTACTGTTCACTTAATAACTTGAAATTTAATATGCCCACCTGAAGGAGGGTTTCTACCAGGTTTGTTCAAATGGTCACGCTCCAGTGATTTTTTTATATTTTTTTATGATTTTTTTTTGTTTTGTTTGGTTTTTATTTTGTTGAGGCAAGTCTTCTTTAAAACCTCTCACCCAATTGCTTTTGATATCACACAAGGCCACTCCTAGAGACTCCTAGACTCCTTAATTTTTTAGCAGATGGCACTGCACTTTTTTTCAATTTTTAAATGATTTTTTGTGTGTTTTCACTATCTTTGACTTCTCCTCAGAACCATCACTCAGATTAAGCTGAAACATGGTGGATGTATTCTTTGTGGAAGGGTCAAACAAATTGTTTTTTAGGTGGCACTGCTGTTGATTCCTGATTTTTAATGATATTTTCAATTCGGGTACTTTTTGATGAATGCATCTTTCCCATTGATTACCATGCAAGTGACAATAGGTATTCTAATGCTAATTGAGATTTTGGACTTCTTGGATGAAACTGTCAGTCAGATTGACTTCAAACTTGGTGGCAATGTACCTTGGGTGAGTCTCTACCAAGGTTGTTTGAATGGTCATGTCCAGTGATTTTATGAATTTTTTATAATTTTTTTCTTCACAATCTTAAAGTTTTAATAGGAAAGTATAACATGGGAATTTCTTTTATTGGTTATAACTTAAATAATTTTGGCCTGATTTGTGTCAAACTTGCTAGGATGTACCTTTGATAAGTGTCTACTTATTTTGTGCAAGTGGTCATGTTCTAGTAATATTTAGACCTTGACCTCATCCCAAGGTCACAGAACAACAGACATGAAATTTACTGACAGTGATCTTGGACATTGACAGTAACCTATAATTTTGACTGACCTCTGACCTTGTTATTGATCTCCGACCTTAATTCCCTCTGGCGATCATAATAATCAGTATACCATGCAGTGCAGGGTACAAATTTAATTGCCTCTAATTTGTGTAGTTTTGAACCTGTTAACTTTTTTGAATGATATGCAGAACTTCTCTGCTGGTCCTATACTCAGGCAAAATGTGAATTTTTATGGGTTCAGTGGTGCCCGAGCTCAAGCTGCCACAAACATAAAGTGGAAGGAAATAAAGAACTTGGGAAGAAACAATAGATGTGTGTGTTCATACACCCCACATTATAACCTGGTGGTGGATGTTTTCTGAGTATTCGGGAGGTCCATGCCGATAGCAGGCCATAGATATAAGAATCAGTATGTTACTTTTACCTATCATGTGATACACCACTAGACCAGTGGCGGCTACAAGTCACATCATCCAATTCTCCATTATCTCTATTTGGTGAGTTCTTCACAAGTACATATATGTGTACATATAATGGATGTATGCAGAACAAGATATATATGTTGTCAGCGTATACATTGCACAAAGGTGTCATAAAGTGGGCCATTGTACATACCTGTAAAATACTCAAATAAATTATGATGAGTGAGAATAATGCATTCAGAGAAAGACGGAACTATTCGCTTGATCAAATATTGACCGCCACAAGGCGTTGATTGTCTCACTCGGCAATGTTTCGTGCAGTAAGATATTCTTAATGGACACAACTTGACACAAAAATCTGGGAGCGTTGAACTCATTCTTGCTAATTATTATGATGACTATTGCTTACCCTTCCCCTGTTGTACTTCTTACCTTCATCTGGTACCATTAGGCTCCTTGAACAGTGGTCAGTAATAATGGGCATCATGCTCAATTATTCTGATAAAAAGGTCATGCCCCACCTCTTGCATAACCCAAATTTGGTGTATTTACAGCAATCAATACACATGAAACAGGTGGCGTTGGAGACTGGAAACTTATGGCAGTCAACAATATTGTAAGCAGGGGACATGGGGGAAATGATAGGCAATGACATGGCATGTCATAGAAAAATATTGAATAACTGGTCTGATTATGCATGATGTTGAAACAGGCCTCCAGGTTTTGCTAGATTTACCTGTGAGAGAAACCTTAATACCATACGGCATATGAATCCATACAAGCAGACTTAAGATCAGCAAGGAACTGATGGTTGTATGTGTCTTTGTATAAGCCAAGGTTTGAGGCCAATGACAGTTGTAATGGAGCATGCACTTGTCAAAATGCTGCCATCTTATCAAATTGGTAATTGCTTGGTATAGAAGCTCAAAACCTGCTGACAAAGCCAAGTAGCTATCATCACGAAAGTTGAGTAGCAGATGATTAGTAAATGAAGGCTGGCAGCAATATACACAATCTGTGGCCTGGGTAAATTGGGGGTTTGTTGAAGCCTGTTGTGTATTGACTGGTGGCTGTTGTTCAATGTGATAGTGGCATCTTGTACTTGGTGAGGGTATTTGTTGCATTACAGAAACATTATTCATAGGCATGGACCACAGTTCATTACCAAAAAGCTTAGTGAGCAAGGAAATTGAGAAGTCTACTTCCAAGAATGTGAAGCCAGAATGACAAGTTAGGTAAGAGCGTCATCTGTGCTGCTGTTTGATGGCTTGGGATTCACTTTCAAGCATCCAGCTTTGTCTGCCACAGTGATTGGATATAGGATCATTAAATCCCTTGTTTTATCAGCAACACACACTACCTTCCCCCCAATTCCTAGTCACGGCGGAGGATCCTAGTTTTCCTTGCTGCAATTACATGGTGGCCTTTGGTTTGTGCTATTCAGGCAAGTGGGAAGATTGGGAAGGATGAATTATATCCATACATGCTTGATGAGTGCCTGAGAGATGGATGCCTGGAGGGTGCTGATAGATACTTAAGAATGGATGAGAGGCCAGTAGGGATAAAGGCATGGCAGACAATGTGATAGAGGGCTTTGCCACCGCTTTTGCCAAATGCACAATCAGGACTTAACCTGTCAATAAACACACAACTTTTTTCACCTGTTTCAGTTTCTGTTGATGAATGAACCTCAAGATCGATTCACATTAATAACTGTAAGGTCTCTTAGAGTTGGACTTTTTGATCTCAGCCATTTGTTGGACTTACAATATAGACACTTGGACAGAAGCAGCATGTCAAAACTGATCAGCATTGTGTGTGCATTTAGGTCATATTTTAAAAAAGATAAAATAAATTCATACTATGTTCATGCAAGGTGGTGATGACTGTGCTATGGGAAGTTTATATATTGGTACTAGATGAGTTATTGTAAATATTAGTATGTTGATATCTATACTGTCAGCATGGGTCTTCAAACAATGAGCCTCACCTGATTAACTACAGACATTCATCATTTATCAGGGAGGCATTGGGCTGGTGACTAGAGAAGGTAGAACTTCACAAGCCTGTCATGAATAAAATTCAATCGGGTAGTCCATCTTATAGCCACTATGCTAAGGCAGAATATATGTCTGTAATAATAGAATTACCCGCATGCGGGATCTACTTCTCACTGTGCTTGTCAGCGCTGATTAAATAACACATCACTAGGCTTGGCTGCAACAAAGGTTGAAGCTATTGTCATTTTTGATAGCATTGTCTGTTGAATAAACTAGGATTGCTTTTATGCGGTACACTGTTTTTCTGTTGGTTCCTTTTTCATGAGAGAATGCATGATTTCGGGATGTTCACAAGCATAAGTTCAGGCGTTGGAGGAAATCTGGCTGTTGACTGTTGTGCCCGTGTACAAATGTATTCCAGATCTCAGGATATAACACTTGAGGGAAGATTGGCATTTTGAAATGTGCAAAAAATCAAAATACATGCAGGTTTCTTCGGGGGGGGGGGGGGGGGGGAAGGGGGAGCCTCATCATCTTGCTGTTTACTTGGCCCTGGTTGTATTCATATAAACACTTCTGCTTGCAGAAGAATATTTACAATAACTAATTGAGAAAGCTAAACAGCAGTAGAGACTTGGTGGACAGGACAATGCAGGTCTATTTACAAAGTATGGAATTAGTTTGCACTTGTTGTGCTTCACCAATGTGGTCAGCACATTGGCACTCTTCTTGCTTCAGTGCAGGTGAACACCACCAGCCGCTGCTGTAATTTATGATGTCATGTTGGTATTGGAAATTTAAAGGGGCCCTGAGGCAAGAGCAGCGCAATATGAAAGACGGGCAAGCCACACACACACACTTTGTGCAGCATGTGCTGAAACTTGTACAGACCAGGGGGCACCACAAACAAATGTTCAGGGGCAAAGTCAGTATGCTGAGACAGCCTGCACAAATCTACGGAGTTGTATTGATTTAAAATGTCCACAAATTTAATGCAGGAAATAGTCAAAACAATACACCTGGGAATGGAAACATTTTGTACTGAGAATAAGTGCATCTAAGAATGATTTCAGTAAAATCCCAAGACCATGGAGCCATAAAAAGACATGACATTTACCTAGTATTGGGTCTATGTCAATAAAGGTTCTCATGACACAGATGGACAGGCCACCAGAATTCTTTCACAGTACATGTGAAGGGGTTGGGAAGCCTAAGGTCACAGTATTAAGTTATATTTATGCTTGTATGTGTTCACACTTGGGTTTGAGTGTACAGGTTAATAAAGGTAAAGCAGGCCACTGATCAATGGAACTTCAGCAGCTCCTGTATTTCCAGATGATAGCATGGACAAATAAACAGTTTAGCGTCAGTCACATCTGAATGTCATCACACACACAAACAGGGGGGGGGGGGGGTTGGGGGGGGGGTTTGTTTTGTTTCGTTTTTTTGTTTGTTTTTTTTTTTTTTTTTTGTTTGTTTGGTTTTTTTGGTACCTGATCACAGGTGTTTGAAAGGCTGGAACTACAGAGAAGCCAGATCTAGATGCCCTTTTTGTCAGGATGGCTGTCCCAAGAGAATAAATATTGCAGCTGTGTGTCTGGAGGTTTAGATAGCAGATGTAAGTGACAGGGATTCTGATTGCTGTCAAGGACTTGCTTGTTCAGAAATCTGTTACAAAGCTAACCTTGCTATAATTTGACCACAGATTGGTGTTAGTAACATCAGTCAACAAAGTTGCTCTATGTTAAGCATTTATAAACAGGGATTACTAAAAATATACATGCATTGCCAAATGCAACGCTTTGAGTATTTTCAAGTTTTCCTAATGGTAAAGGAGATCCCAGTGAGTAAATATGGGGCTCCAAACCCATTGGGACTTGTTCTCAGGGTGGTTAAAACCTCTTAACTTAGCCCAGCTTGATGAGAATAAAAATCAAAGAATGCAAGCAGGATCTTGATGTGGGTAGACTTGTATTGGCCACAAATATATTGAAGCTAATTTCTGGCTGGTCACCAGTTCTCATTAACTTAGATTTTCATGAGCAGAAAAGCAGTTCATAATGCTACATCTTGCTGAGTGCAATTCATGAGTCGTGTATTGCAACATGATTTTGCAGGGGCACTTGAAAAAAATGTGGAGTGTGTCATACATACACCCTGTAGGTATAGAGTGTGCCATACATACACCCTGTAGGTATAGAGTGTGCCATACCTTCACCCTGTAGGTATAGAGTGTGCCATACATACACCTTGTAGGTATAGAGTGTGCCATACATACACCCTGTAGGTATAGAGTGTGCCATGCATACACCCTGAAGGTATAGAGTGTGCCATACATACACCTACCTACAGTGTGCCATACATACACCCTGTAGGTATAGAGTGTGCCATACATACACCTTGTAGGTATAGAGTGTACCATACATACACCCTATAGGTATAGAGTGTGCCATACATACACCCTGTAGGTATAGAGTGTGCCATACATACACCCTATAGGTATAGAGTGTGCCATACATACACCCTGTAGGTATAGAGTGTGCCATACATACACCCTGTAGGTATAGAGTGTGCCATACATACACCCTATAGGTATAGAGTGTGCGATACATACACCCTGTAGGTATAGAGTGTGCCATACATACACCCTGTAGGTATAGAGTGTGCCATACATACACCCTATAGGTATAGAGTGTGCCATACATACACCCTGTAGGTATAGAGTGTGCCATACATACACCTACCTACAGTGTGCCATACATACACCTTGTAGGTATAGAGTGTGCCATACATACACCCTATGGGTATAGAGTGTGCCATACATACACCTTGTAGGTGTAGAGTGTGCCATACATACACCCTGTAGGTATAGAGTGTGCCATATATACACCCTATAGGTATAGAGTGTGCCATACATACACCCTATAGGTATAGAGTGTGCCATACATACACCTTGTAGGTATAAAGTGTGCCATACATACACCCTGTTGGTATAGAGTGTGCCATACATACACCTACCTACAGTGTGCCATACATACACCTTGTAGGTATAGAGTGTGCCATACATACACCCTATAGGTATAGAGTGTGCCATACATACACCTTGTAGGTGTAGAGTGTGCCATACATACACCCTGTAGGTATAGAGTGTGCCATACATACACCCTATAGGTATAGAGTGTGCCATACATACACCCTGTAGGTATAGAGTGTGCCATACATACACCTTGTAGGTATAGAGTGTGCCATACATACACCCTGTTGGTATAGAGTGTGCCATACATACACCTTGTAGGTATAGAGTGTGCCATACATACACCTTGTAGGTGTAAAGTGTGCCATACATACACCTTGTAGGTGTAAAGTGTGCCATACATACACCTTGTAGGTGTAAAGTGTGCCATACCTACACCTTGTAGGTACACACTGTGCCTTACATACACCCTGCAGGTATAGAGGCGGGTTATAGAGCATATCCAAAGGTAGCAGAAATTGATGTGGAAATTGGGTTAGGGCCTGTACTTTTCCGCGATTGCGGAAAACGGACGGAATTTAGGGAATCTATGATCTCAAATGGAATTAATGATTTGGAACGGAAATCGGCAAATACCACGGAAATTAAGGGGAATTTGTGAATTTTGCCTCTCAAATAATTCAAAATCACCACATATGTCATTGCATAAAGCAAAACACACGGACTTGTATCCAAATTTGACGAGTTGGCGGCGTTATCAATACCACATGGAGCAAAGTTAACGACAGGCCGGACACCCGCACGCTATAGACCCCATTACTACCATATCTATATACTATTCATTTGCATGGCATATAGATACAACACGCAACAGAGTTACAATGATAATAGCGCCATCTGTAGGTGAAGGCTATCAACATACATAGTAAACAATATGGAGTCACTTTGCCGTTCGTCGATGGATCAACATTTTCCAGAGGAACTGTTTTTCCTTTTTTATTGACCACTGCTAAAATCGAGCCCCAGAATTAGTGAAACGGAAATGAAATGGAATCTGTAATTTCCCAAAATGGAAAAACACTCATTTTCAAACGGAAAAATACAGGCCCTATTGGGTGCAGGGTGTTTGAGGAGGCAGTTAAATGGGACATGGCAGAAAGTAATGCAGTGACATCAGCGTTGCTTTTGTGCCATTTGGCAGATTGCTTTGACATTGGTTGCCTGATTTTGCAGCCTTCAAATGGTTGCACCTTGTGCAGCAGTCCTCATCACAAACATTTACACAGATGTCTGAAGTGGTGCTTTGCTGGCCGAGCAAGGCACAATTAGTTTAGCACCTTTGTGGACTTACCAGGCCACATTACAGCACTCCTGTTGACTTGGATTGTGAAAACTGGCATCCGGCCAGCAGGGAACTGTTTCTCACCTGAAAACAGACCAGTAAGCAAGGTTGAAGCTGGCAGAAAGCCTTGTGATCAGCAGGGGTACACAAGGGTTGATCAGTAGGGTGTGGTAACTACAGCAGCTCATCTACTCATTTGGCCACCGGCTTAGGCTGGCATGGTGCCTGTCTAAGCCAAGGAGGCAGAATGCCAAAGACTGAGAGGGTCGAAGGGTAGCCGCTGCGGCATGTTGGTTGTGTTGCTGGCTGTTTGCGGTGGCATTAGTATGGCCAGAGGCATGTGTACTGAGACAGTGCCAGGGACAGCCTGGTACACACTGTTTGACAATAATAATTCTCTCGTGGTCTTCCTGGTCCACACTAATTCAGTGAGCCCATAACTTCCTCTCTGTATTATGTAGATCCTGAACATAAAATAGTAAATTAGATCTTGTCAGGTTTATCTTAATTATCAATAATTGTGAGCCAGATGAATTACTTTAAACTAAATACTGAACTTATCACCTGAAGGAATAAAAGTACCACAAGTTTGGATACCAAACAGTACAAGTGGCTGTAATGACCTGTCTTCTGCTGGCAGCAGTCCAACCTGTCACTGTCATCTTGGGTTATACTTCAACATCTCTTTGGGCAGTGAACTCAAAATTTTACTTACAGACCTGATTTCAGGTAATTTTTCATTGAATGATATCTTAGTGCCAAGGAATTTTATCAAAGTCCTTTGCATGTAACAGATTTGGGCAGGTCAGAGTAGGTGTATATGATTTTGATCTTGTCAAGTTGTGTGTGCTACATGTATCAGCAACAGGTCACAAGGGAGGGATGAGATTGTGGGGAATACTAATGATGATGATAGGCTTCTGCATAGAAATGTTGTGGACTGTTTTGCACCGTACAGCAATTCATCATTGGCTATTAGATAACTTTACTGGCCCTGATTGGAGAAAATGTATCTGGGATGTGGAGAGTAGGCCGAAGCTGTTGTTCGACTAAATGAGGGCTTAGCCCAGGACATAATCCATCAAAAGTCCCTGGGTATTGGAATGCCACTGTGGCTCAAAAGCTGTTGGCTCTAGGGGTTGTGGCAATGTTTTACCAGTTTACAGTCATGCAGGGCCCTGTAACTCACAAATCTTGGTGCTGTGGGAGACTGTGAGGGGTCTGGATGTGACAGTAGGGCAGGGGCCTGTGGCCTGCTGGCTACTTCTAACCAAATGCATGGTAGGGGCCTGTGGCCTGCTGGCTAGTTCTAACCAACGGCAGGGATTCTCAGGAATCAAAATTTGATCCTTGCATTTTGCATAGGTCAGACAACACTGTGATCAGGTGTTGTCAGCCACATAAAGAGGGAGGTTATTACATTACCACTGTGTCATGGGCATGTTATCATGCAATGGGTGGATATGCTGTCAGTGTAAGAGAAGGTCAGCAGTCACAGATCAGCTTAGGTGTAGGTTAACTTTTGCCTGATTACAGACACAGATTATGAGGCAGGTGACTGGGCACATTTCTAGGTTACATTCAAAAAAGGAGTCTCAAATTTTTGTGGTGGCTCTTCTGGTAATCAGACAATTTTATGCCGGCAGTTGACTGGAACTCCCGTGATGGTGATCTGACTTCTTCAGTCACTTCTTGTTTTGTTCCAAAGAGTGATGGTGCACGTTAGTTTTGTGTCACTACATAATGGATTTACACTAAGTGAAACGTTTCCAGACTGTCTTGTCAATTTTGAGAGAGACCAGGAAGGCATACATGAGGGCCCCAAGTGCCATGTTCATGTACAACATTGACGTTTTCATGGAGCAGCCATACATTGTTGGAAGGTCTTTCTGTAGTCATTCCTCGTCAAAAACAGTCCACAAGATAAAGTGATGGCACTCGTGAGTAGGACATTGATTACAGGACTCTGGTGATCACTGTAATAGGCACACAACCAATTTTGTCTGGTAAGGCTCGCATGGAAGTGGTCCTTGTTAACTTGAGGGGAAAAAAATCTATTGCCATCACTTGTGGCCAAATGTTGGTAGTACCTTTTACTGGGTTTCCTGTGGATTGCTGTTAACGCATTCATTTTTTGGCAAATTTGTAAAGAAATTGTCCTCTCAGAAACCACCTGGCCAATTGCTTTGAAATAGCATAGAAACACTTCTGGGGAATCCCAGACCTTGATTTGTTCAAAAGGTGGTGCTATGATTTTCTTCTGTTTTTGGAGGTATATTTATATGGTTTTGATATTTTGAACTTCTCCAAGACCATCACTCAGATTTAGCTAAGGCTTAGGGCAAGTGCAGCTTGTGGGAGGGTTAAACCAAGTTGTCCATTAGGTGGTGATACTCTGGGTTCCTGATTACCGACGTTACAAGTTAGCTGAGGTTGTATAGTGTGGTCCATTGTCCATCATTCATCTG
>CAXHWN010001131.1:540200-557700 GCA_964020975.1 Hermodice carunculata | reverse complement strand
ACAGGAAAGAACTGTTGGATAGATCTACAAAATATGGTCAATAGTTCATTTGATGCGGCTTTGCCACAAACCTATAAATTGATGTTGGAATGGCATCTCTATGTACAATAGTTTTGGAGATATTCAACTTTTAAATTTTTCATTGCCCCTTATTAGCATAATTCGAAAATCTACAACTATAGATTGCATTTTCATAATTTTAAACATCATGACTATTCCAAATGAGATACACAATTTCACTGTAATGTCAGTGAACATCGCAAGTTTGTTGGTTTTGGGAAAAATAGTATCTGAGAAAAACTCTGGACCAACTTGGTTGTAAAGAAAGAAAGAAGAAAGGAAAG
This sequence comes from Hermodice carunculata, assembly GCA_964020975.1. Classification (NCBI taxonomy): domain Eukaryota; kingdom Metazoa; phylum Annelida; class Polychaeta; order Eunicida; family Amphinomidae; genus Hermodice; species Hermodice carunculata. The sequence goes on along the minus strand of CAXHWN010001131.1, from coordinate 557,356 downwards.
AAAGAAAGAAAGAAAGAAAGAAAGAAAGAAAGAAAGGAAGGAAAAAAGAAAAATAGAAAGAAAGAAAGAAAGAAAGAAAGAAAGAAAGAAAGAACGAATGACACACATTGGCCTTTTATTTCTTTGTTAATTTATCTGAGATGAAAGACCACCTGTTCTATGTGACAACTTTTGTCTGGCATTAGGGGTGGTCAGTATTGATGAATATATACTGAACCAAACATATAACGCAACTTTTTCATTTGGGTTTATTTTCACATTGGAACTGTATTTAAAGTTCAGAAATATACGAACCGTTGTTAAATCAGTCTAAAATAATGCACCAAGTAGTGTGACCTCAAGGTCGAGTACCCTGACCTTGCCATGGGGTCATTGTCATGAATCAAGAGTGACTACAGCAGGCTATTTTACGCAAGTCTCTGACACCTGAAATTAAGGTTGACAAGTCTTCGATTCTGGGACAGGAAAAGACCACATTGAAATTAGCCCAAGCGTAACTGTGTGCGAGGATATGAGGCTTTCAAAGTTTGGTGGTTGTGCTGAATCAAGGACAGCTGCATGATTCAGTGTTACCCACATGACTAAAACATTTGCACCTTAACTGGTTGGGTGTAGCCCCTCATGGACAATAAAAGGGCAGCATGGGATTCATTTGGCACAGTATTCCAAGAACTATGGGTCGATTATCAACAGTAGATCGGGAGAGAGGAATTGGCATGCTACAGGCTGGTTTATCTGCAGCAGAGGTGGCAAGAAGACTGCAAGTCCACAAATCCACTATATCCAGACTTGCTACAAGATTCCAGAAGACTGGGGCCACAGCTGATAGACAGCGTCCTGGGAGACCAAGAGAAACCACACCTGCACAAGACAGACACATCAGGGTGTCACATCTGCGGAACACAACTCGACCAGCCACTAGAACTGCACAACAGACACCTAACAGAACCAAAAACAGAATATCTGCCCAGACAGTCCGTAATAGACTACAAGAACACCATCTACACGCCAGGTGTCCTTACAGGGGTCAAATTTTGACACAGGCAAGAAGGCAAGCCCGACGACAATGGGCTACTGCCCATACTCGCTGGACCCATCAACAGTGGAGGGATGTGCTATTCACCGATGAATCCCGCTTCACCCTGTATCATGCAGATGGTAGGACACGTGTTTGGCGACGAAGGGGAGAACGCTACTCAGATGCCTGTGTGCTGGAAACAGATCTATTTGGAGGTGCATCAGTGATGGTGTGGGGTGGAATTTCATTCACAGCCAAAAACCAGCTAATCTTCATTGAAGGCAATCTTAACGCTGCCCGTTACAGGGATGAGATCCTTCAGCCTGTTGCTGTCCCTTTCATTAGACACCACCAACTCCACTTGCTTCAACAGGACAATGCTCGGCCCCATGCCGCTAGACTGACGATGGATTTTCTGCAAGGAGAAGGAATTAACGTTTTGCCATGGCCAGCCTTCTCACCTGATATCAATCCCATTGAGCATCTTTGGAACTACCTTGACCAGCGTGTTCGGAGACGGGATCCAGTGCCCACCAACCGCCAGCAGCTTCGCCAGGCTCTTCAAGAAGAGTGGGATCGTGTGCCCCGGCAGATGGTGCAGCAGCTAGTGTCATCCATGCACCGACGTTGCATAGCAGTTACAGATGCTGATGGTGGTCACACACAGTATTAGTGGACATGGCAATTTGTGAACTTTACAAATCAATGTTGCCCTGTTTATTGCCAGCTGGTCGCGCCCTCGTTGACAGTTTCAAGTTTTTTGTTTTTCACATGTTATGCCAAAAAGACTGAAGAATATGGATCTAATTTGTTTCTGTGATATGAAAGTAACAATAAATATTTAAGTTAAAAAGTTTAAGGGTTGCGTTATTAGTTTGGTTCAGTATGTGTGCATGTACAGGGTACACATATTATAATTCAGAGGGATGTGATATAAGGAATAGTGGTGCCGTACGGGGGGGGGGGGGAGGAGCGCGGCTGGGGAGACGAACATGTTCCGACTCCTGGATAAGAAGCATCTGGTCAGCAGGACAGCCAGGACATACTCGTCAGCCCAGGGTTTAATAAAATTCTGATGATACACAGAATACTTAAGATGTCAACGATGCCATCGCTGTGGCCACAACTCGTGGCCGCGGTGATGGGGTCGTCTCCAGCGACCCAACACCTGAGAGAGCTCGAGTCCAAAAGAGCAATATCAACAGGAGAAAACTGGTAATCAATTATTCGGTCTATGGTGGAGCCTTTGCTCCTATGGCCATGCACAATGAAGTCTGCAAGCATGCGGGCAGGTAAAGAGAGAAAGGGCGATTCAATTTTAAAACTACGAGTAAAAAGAAACAAAGTTTTCAAAGTTATGCAATCACATACGGGTGCAATATCTAATGCTCTCAAAAGTGGTGTGTGATGAGAACGTTTCCCAATGCCGAGAAAACGTTTGACCATGGTTCCCTGAGTGGACTCAAGATCGGCCATATTTCTCTTCGAGATGGCTATTGTATCCAGGCCATATGTTAATATAGGATTGCACATGGTCTTCCATAAATGATTTTTGACCTCAGTGTTCAAATCAGGGTATGACAGACTTATACTTTCTAACCCATAATAATTATGTCTGGGTGCCAACCTAGACATTTTGTTGTTCCAAGAATTCTTTTTTTCTTTCTTTTTTTCTTTCTTTCTTTCTTCTTTACGACTAGATTTGTCCAGAGTTTTTCTCAGACCCTACAATTCCGAAAACCACCAAACTTGCCATGGTGAATGTCCTACCAGTGAAATTAAGCACCTGACTCGGAATAGTCAGGATGATTAAAATTATGCAAATGAGGGGCAATTAAAATTTTATAAGATCCATATCTTCTAAACTATTGGAGATAGACACAAGTTCTAACTTACACATATAGGTTTGAGACTACTGGCAAATCCAATAGCATACAAAAAAAACTTGGGGAATTTTAATGTACGATAAATGCACCAAATTTCTCCCAAATCCACATACAGGCCTTGAACTGCTTGCTGTTTGACCTATTGCTTGACTTTCATGGTGCCAGGCAACCATATTGCATTCATAATTAATTGGCTTGAACCCTTCTCACAGGCGGCTACAGGCAGCTTGCCATCCATGTATGCTAGGTGTTTGCTTTGGAAAGTTTGGGTCTTGTAGCAAATTGGGGGAGGGGAGGATTCCCAACAACTGTGTGATGAGGCTCTCTTTCTGTTCATGCAGGAACAGATTGAATTCATGCAGCCATATGTACCAGGCAGGCTATAGTTTCCACTAGTGCATAAAGACCTATCACTGAGACTGGTGTCCTAGCTGGCCTGTTTTTGCCCAAGGCAATGTCATTCTACTGAGCTTATCAGTCCCAAGGAAACTCAGGCACCAGAATTCTAGGCAGAACAAGCCTGAGTGTACCCTCTGTTATAATACATACAAAGCTGAGTCGGCCAGACCAAGGAGGGTAGAATTTGTGCCGTCTCAGTGGACACTTTTATGGGTTTTTTTTTGTAACCGGTGAGATGAAGCCTGTTCTTTATAACTAATACTGAGACAGTATAGTTTTGTCTTGGTTCTCAGGTGCATGTTTATGTTGTTTCTTGACAGCTTCTGTTAAAATTTGTTTATGTAATAAAGGGAGAAGGACAGTATTGTATTGCATGTATACACATCCCCTTGAATTATAATATGTATACACTGTATATATATATATATATATATATATATATATATATATATATGCATGTATGAATAATATACATATACATGCACACATACTCATCCATGCTGCCCAGAAGGGCTGACCCTCTCAGGAGTGGGCACTTTTCTTTGCTCCCATGGGTGACTTTTCGGTGGCCCAAAGGTTCCCCACTTCAGAGAGTTTTCACTGTATGATAGCAAACACTGGAACTTTCTCTTTCTTTCTTTTTTTTTCTTTCTTTCTTTCTTTCTTTCTTTCTTTTCTCTCTCTCTCTTTCCTTCCTTCCTTCTTTCTTTCTTTCTTTTTTTCCTCCTTTCTTCTTCACAACCAAGTTGGTCTGGAGATTTTCTCAAGCACTATTTTTCCGAAAACCACCAGAAATGCTATGGTGACTCCTAACCAGTGAAATTGTGCATCTCATACGGAATAATCATGATGTTAAAAATATATGCAAATTTTGGGGCAATTAAAATTCCAGCATCTCGTTACTGAAAATATCAAATAAATGTGGGGATAAGACACTACCCTGACGCACGCCCCTCTTCAAAGAAAAAAGTAGCATTAATATCACCGTTCCATTTTACTAAAGCGAGGGGGTTTTTGTACCAGTTATAAAGTAGAATCCAATGAGATATTGGTAATATATTAAATAATTTAAAAAGTAAGCCGTCGTGCCAGACGTTGTCGAAACACTTTTGGGCATCTAAGGCACATATATAAAGAGGTGAGTGTTTACTAGAATAAACTATAGCGTAGGTAAAGTCGTTGTATTATTTCCTTGTGTTTACTTGCGATAAACTATATCTAATCAGGATAGCCATTTAACAGGCCAAGACCCTTGAGCACCTAGTTGCTGTGTTTCATATGGTACGAAATAAAAATATATCGCTCAGTTGGCTTCTGATCATTATACTCCTCCTTTTTAATGGTTTGTTATTTGTGATACGAAAGAGAATTAAATATTGTTTGTAAAATGTCGTTTTGAGTTTTAAAGAGCTGTCAGCAGCACACGGCTGATCATTGAACCTCCAGTCAATGTTGAGCAGATGTCGTACTCTCCTGCATCTTATTGACATATCGAATATTTGTATCATTCTTGAATATTTTAAAGCTCAATATGGGAACCATTACCAACGTCCTTTCACGAGCGTTATAAGATTTACTTTAAATTGTGCTGATTATTAGCATTTCGAATTCCAATTGTGAGGATGTTCCAAACTATATAGAGAGAGAGAGAGAGAGAGAGAGAGAGAGAGAGAGAGAGAGAGAGAGAGAGAGAGAGAGAGAGAGAGAGAGAGAGAGAGAGAGAGAGAGAGAGAGAGAGAGAGAGAGAGAGAGAGAGAGAGAGAGAGAGAGAGAGAGAGAGAGAGAGAGAGAGAGAGAGAGAGAGAGAGAGAGAGAGAGAGAGAGAGAGAGTATTAAATCATGATAGGAATCCCACTCAATGCATCCATAATGATCACCAACAGATTATGTGAGGGATCATTGCGCATCCTATGAATATTGAACACTGGTTGCACACCATTTTAAATTTGGACAATTTAGGGTATTTCAAATCTTAAATCTTGAATATTTACAAAGCTATAGCGGAAACAGAAGTTACTTCAATTCCCACCAAAATGTAATACCACATAAATATGTTAACATGAACATGTAGGTAGAACAACCATGGAGTGTATTTGTTGTGTTTTACATGTAGCCAGACAGAGTGGCTGCTTAGAGACAAATATCTGTTCCAGTTTCGTCTTCCTTCATCTCATGCCACTTGATCCATAAGTTGCATGGAATCTTTTTCAAAATTAAGTATGAAAATTGTTATTTCAATGATAATTAAAAGTATCTTCCATGCAATCTTTGAATTGAAATTTGTCAGGCCCCTTATCTCAAATGGTTTTGGAATTGTCAAGGATTTAAATGTTTCAAGTGTGTCTTATGAGCACAAATTAAAATTTTGCAACTTTCTTTTTCATTTCATCGGAAGTGCCTATATCACAAACTGAGGTTGCATTGACACATTTATCCGGAATATCTTTGAAGATATTCAACATTTCAAGTTTGAAAATATGCTTTAATAGCATAAATTCAAATTTTATGACTTTCATTTTCATTTTGTTGGATGTGCCTTTAACACAAACCTGTCTACTGAAGTTCGATTACCTTCAGAGATATTCAACAAAGAAGTTTTTCAAGTGTGCTTAATTAGCATAAATTTAAATGTTACAACTTTCATTTTAATTTCATTCGATGCGTCTATAGTACAAACCTATGAACTGAAGTTAGATTGACTTTTGTATTTATATTATTTTTGACGATATTCAACATTCAAGTCTTCCAAGTATGCCTTCATGGCATAAATTTTACAACTTTCGTCTTCGTTTCATTGGAAATGCCTACAGCACAAAATTGGGATAGAAGTTGGATTCGCACGTCTACAAAGAATAATGATTGTGAGAAATTCGGAAGATTTAAAATTTTAATTGCGTGCAATTTGCCTGATTTTTAGAATGTTAAATATTCTAAATCATGCGATAAATTTCAATAATAGCCCTTCAGCAATATACAATTTGAGATTTTTTCCGAGACAAGTTTCACGCAAAGTTTATGCAGAAAGAAAAAAGAAAGAGAAAGAGAGAGAGAACGAAAATAAAAGAAAGAAAACAGAATACCCGTGGGTGTACACGAACATATGTTAGTGAATGTCAATGAAATATAGAAAGAATATAAGAATGGTGATAACAACAATGATCATAAGATAGCAATAATGATCACGGTGATTATAATGCTGTTGCCAATGATGATGCCCACAGTGTTGCCGGTCATTTTTGTCTATTGTAAACTCGACAAGAAGTTTCATTGTATATTGCTGATAATTTTGGTTTGTCACTAACGTATTGGAAATTCAAGTTCACAAAACCAAGTACATATGCCTTCACGTTTTACGTCTCTAGGAATTCCATTTTTGGACAGGTATAAGGTGGCACTGACCTGCAGAATTATCCTGATGCGAAAGGAACACATAAGTGTTGCCCGGCACTGTCAAAGGAGCGTTTAGTGTTGGGTGGCACACTGTAGATAGGTTCTCCTGCCGACCGTATGATACACATTCACGAGACTAATGCCGGCGTATGTAAACAATATATTATCATATCAAGTACCTCCTTATATTATGCGGATGGACTCTCAGTCTTACCGTCAAAAACCGCGGTCGCATCTGCTCCTCCATAAATCCAATGCAAATTCGTAAAGATAAAGCCATTAAAACATTTTTTTAATTCTATTTTTTATTATTTTAATTTTTATATATATTTTTAATTTTTATTTTTTATTTAATTTTTTGTTGGTATTGTTTTTGTTTTTGTTTGTTTGTTTTTTATGTAAATACACTCTTTATTCCAATTCAACACTCAGGTTGGTTAGCCTCTCCATATTTACCCGAACGCGTCGCTTCAACCATACTATAACAGTCAACTTTTGGCAATAGTATCGCCCCACTATCTCTCTTTGTCTTTGTCGACGTCTCCTCCCTTATAATTGTTGTGTCTAGTACTGTCCTGTGTGCGTCACTCCTTCCTACAAAAGGATTTAAATAGGGCTTCGCCCTTTTCCCAATTGCTATTTACTGATGTCACAGCAAAACATGTAATTTTGAAAAATAAAACATGTTTAAACTAAACAAGTAGCTCAATTACACTTGGACTGATAGTTCATTAAAGTGAAAAATGGAGGTGGAGACTTCCTTAAACTAGAGTTGCAGTTTTGGAATTGTTTTAATCGTAATAGAAAGTTTAGTTGAAAGGTAACAAAAAGTTTGGAATACTGTTACTTGTGTATATGTGCCAACATATTCATTCCTTCATTAGTTCGTTCCTTCATTCATTCATTCAACAGATTGTTCATTCATATTCATCATTCTTTTTTCCTTTCCTGCTTTCCTTCCCTACTGTGTGAATTCCTTCCTTCCTTCTTGCTTATCAGCCAAATGTTGTCTGAGATTTTCTCTGACATGTGATATCTAGAAATTCCAAAAGTTGGTTTGATGGCAGCTCTATGAATGAGATGGTGCTTTTTCATATATGAAATATTTTAAATGAAAAATATCTACATTCATAGCTTAAACAGGTAAAAAATAATTGCATAAAGAAGATCCATTTACAGCTTACTTATCTGTTTTCTGCAGACTGGACGGTTATCAATATTTATTTTGTGAATTCCGAAAATAAAACTCTCTAAAATTGGACAACCGTAAATTCCCCAGAAGTTCCAAGAAGAGTTATTTTGATTCTGTGGATCCTCTATCTGAAGAAGCAGGTCAGGGTGGCGGAGGCCGTTTAGGCTCCCACCTGCAGCTGGGGCCAAGTCCCCGTAAGGTCAGAGGTTTTGACAATTGAAAGGCCCATTTAGAGGACTATTCTGCAACTTAGTTTTGAAATATATGTGTAAACTCTTTGACGATATAAACAAACACCCCTCCCCCCAAAAAAATAATGATAGTAATAATAATAATAATAATAATAATAATAATAATAATAATAATAATAATAATAATAATAATAATAATAATAATAACAGCATCATTGCTCAATGTCGGTAGTTTCCGTGGAACTATAAAAAAATTCGGTAGTTTCGAAACTCGTACTTACATGGTCAGTTTTGGTTTCACTGGTTTCACGATCGCAAAGACAAGTTGCCCCTTTCTAGAAGGGGTTCGCCTAAACCTGTACTATGATAATAAGCACATGTTGAACCAAAATTAATGGCAAGATGCCAGGTATACGTGTTAATAATTTTTCGTTCATACATACATGCATACATACATACATGCATACACACACACACACATACATACATACATACATACATACATACATACATTCATACATACATACATGCACATACACACATACATTTTGTCGTTAAAAGTTTCGCTACTTGGATCATTAGTTTTCAAGAATGAGTAGATTGGGAATACCCTCGACTCGATGTGTAGTTACGTCCAAAATGAGACGGTTTAGGCCAATACGGGTGAAACTCTTCGTGTTTGTGTGTGCGTGCAACTACTTCCCTGGTCAATAATGCAAAATTGCCATGCATCACACCATCGTCAATGATACCAAACGCCACAGATCACCTCATGGTCAATGATACCATAACACCACGCATCACATCATGGTCAATGATACCATAATTCCTGATTCATTTATGTCAAGCCACCTGTTTGTAGACCATGAGGATTTTAATCTCATTGCTATACTTTTTAAAATACATTTCAAATTCCAACTATGCTAACGCCTGGTGTGCACAGAATGTTTCATGCCATGCACTACTTGTGACTGATTACTCTGATGGTCAAGCCTTGTAACAAGTGACTGTCTCTACGTCTACTCCGCCAGGCCAGCCTTTGCATTGATCAGCTTTTTTTCACCCTAAGCTCTAAATTTCTAATATATGAACATCCATGTTAAAATGACAACTGGTTTGTATTATTCTGTTTACTAACCCAGACAAAATGATTCAATGTTTGCGACAATATATATGGGGTGCCAGGTGTAACATAAATTTTGTGATTATTTTAATCCATTTCGTGGGCGAAATCCGTAAACTCGAACAATTTCGTCCACTGAATTGTTAAGTATATCAATTCTGTCCACAGAATCCATGAGTTTATCAATTGCGTCCACGAACTCCAAATATGTCCACGAAATCGATTAAGTTTATCAATTAAGTCCATAATATCGAGTAAAGCTACCATTTTTGTCCACAAAATCGTTCACCTACCAATTTTGTTCACAAAATTCTGTAAGTCTGCCGATTTTGTCCACGAAATTGAAAACACTTGGGATTCTGTAGAAAAGCCATATCGATTCTGTTAACAAAATTGTCAATCAATTTATCAGTTTTGTCCACGAAATTCTAATATATAATTCACAGAATTGAACAAGTTTTCACGAAATTTATACGATTCTGTGGACGAAATTGGAAAATGAAAATCACGAAATCCAATCAGTTTCACACTTGTTGTTTCATTTCTGTGCGCATAGTTTTGAATTTCGTCCCCGAAATGGTATAAGGTTTTCACTTTTGTGTGCAAGTTTGTTATTTGGTCCACGAAATCTAGTAACCTGTCAATTTTGTTGAAATTATAATCAGGATCGAAATTCAAATCATTCTATCTATTTTGTCGACGGAAACGGTATTCAGTTCACAAAATCCTATAAGATGTATCCAGTTTCGTGCACAAAACTGGAAGGAATGACATTATGTGCACAGTATCGCAAATGAAATTACGAAATCGTATAAAGCCACAGAACCGGTATCCTGGTCATTTTGGTGAGTTTCTACAATGACTTGCTGAGGGCATCGGTCACCACGTCTCTCAATAGATCATGTGCCGCCGTGACGGTAGGCCTACATACTAAAACGCGGACGCGGATGCGAACCGCGGAGCCCACATGCTGAAATATATGTATGTATATATATATATATATATACATATATATATACATATATATATATATATACATACATACATACATACATACATATATATATATATATATATATATATATATATATATATATATATATATATATATATATATATATATACATTGTATATATATATATATATATATATATATATATATATATATATATATATATATATATATATATATTGTATCACTCGGGCAATCGTTGTTTGGTGCACAGAGACACACATGGGGACTCCAGGTTTTCTACACCAAATTCCTCAGGTCGCCGAAACTTTTGATGAATTGTTTTGAGAGATTACTTCATTGTTTATTCGAGTTACGACTTTGATATCACACATGACGATAATGAAAAACATTAAGATGACAATTCTCAGTGACGATTTTATTATCCTCTTTGAAGATTTTCAGGGTCTTTACTCTGATGTCTTTATACATTGGTTCCTGCAACTGTGTCCTATGTAAGAATTCAAATGGGTGACAAAGAAGACAGTGTGATAAAAGGAAAAGGATGTCTGATTCAAAGGAAAAATGTTTCAATAAACAATCTAAGCTACCTAAATTGGGGGCACGTGTTCCCCTTTTATTGCGAAATGCTGGTCAACCTAAATTACATAAATAGGGGGCATGTGTCCCCTTGTCATTGGGACATGCTGACTACGTCAGCAGGGCTAGGTAGACTGGTCAGTCAAGATGATGGCCCTCATAATGAATCATTTGTGACCATAGTGTTCTTTATATCTATACATTAATCATGGACATCTAATGTTCATTTCGATTCTAATGTTGTGGACTCTTTTCTCACTTTCCACAGCACTGCCAGTGCCAACGGTCCCTTTGGCTTTGGGTTCATGTTCTTTCTGATAGCACATGGGTCAATAGGAGAGGTCACAGTTACCATATTCAGCTGAATACACCACCAATACACAAAATTCTTCTGGGCTAGATGTTATGGATGTGATGTTTGTTTTGATTTGGAGAGGTCACTGTACTCATTGAGTGTGTGCAGAGACACTGAGTTGGCCTGCTTTGTTGGGTTGACTCTCGTAATGTTGAAAACTATGAGAATAAGCTAGAATGGTGACCTACATTCATATGTGGTCCATACAGGTCTCACTCAATGCACTGGAATGTGTGACTAATTGGAAAACTCTGGAATAATGGTGAGATTTATAATTCTAGATATATAAAGCAGCTCCTTCATAACTGGGGAGAGAGGAGAATTCTGAGATCTGACAGGAGCTGTGTGACTTCAAGCCAGTAGGACTGTAGGCCATTGTTTTGCCAAGGTTATACCCATTAAAACATTGTACCTGTGTAGTGTGGACAGTGTCTTTGAGTGGAATGGTATATTTGGTGTTAATTGTACCACATTGGAACCAAAATGCATCTCTGTGGGATCTGGATCGGCACCGCGCCTTTGAGTACCATATTGGAATCAAACCGTACCTCTGTGGGATTTGTACCAGACTATTTGGCACCATCCATAGGACTTGGAACTGTGGGACAGTACCTGTGGAAAATCTCTCACCAGGAATTAGGATTTACCTGAGACTGTTTTACTGTTGAGTAACAACCTAGCTAAGTGCATAATATCATTTACCTACTTTGCACTGATTTTTTATTGTTAATATATTGTTATTGTTAAAGTTTTTTCATTGTTGTCATTCTTTGTTGAGTTCTGCTAATATTCAGAAGGTGGGCATCGTAAGACTAGAGATGTGTATTCTTATCGTATTGCATGTTAAATTAACCTCCAATTGAAAAACTAATTTTAAAGCTGCAAAAACAAAATTTATGTGAACATTTCAGCTATGCACATAATTTTACCAAACTAATTTTGCTATTTCTGCAACGAGTGGTTTTAAAGTAATTATGCTGTAAATTACAGTGAAAAGTAATGGGAATACTTAACTGTAGCCCTGAATGACTGAAATACCCTGAGGGCAGCAGCAGCTTCTGTCTTTTGCTCTCCCCTATTGCCATATCCCTGCTTGGCGTATTGATCAATTGCTTGGCGTTACGAGAAATCTCGCGAGATTCTTGGACATTGCGAGAGCGCTGTATGGATATAAGTTATTTATTTTAAGTGGGTGGCAAATAACTCAATTGATGCCACAAATGATGATGCAATACCGTTTATTTCGAGCTTTGTTCAATAATTATTGTGATATCTCAACGGGAAAAAGAATCGGTGAGTTCGATTCGAAACATCAACAAGGGGTTCAGGTCAAAGTCCGCAAAGTGTAACTTTTTCGTTTTGGCTTTGATGATCTCTTCACAAAAAACCCACTTAATATTTAGATCAGTATTTCAGGAATGTTGAGGAATGTAATAGATAGATGTTCGGACAAATGGTTAGTTTTAATGGCAAGTCATTGAAACTCACTGACACAGCTCTATATCCCCATGGAGGTGGAAAGATTGGCCTTACGGCACTAACTACGACGCTCTCGCCCTCATATATATATATATATATATATATATATATATATATATATATATATATATATATATATATATATATATATATATATATATATATACAATACAAAACATAGTAGCCCTATCACTATCACTGTATCAGTGAGAAATCTAAAAGGCAAGTTGTGATTGAATTAATATTGATTGGTCGGACACCTTGTCCCACGCTGGTCATGTTCTGCTGCTTGTTACACAACGCCATATAGATCCTGAAAACAGAAAGTCAGGGAAGAACCATTTTAAACTCATTCAATGATTTTAAGTCCTTTTTGACTCATGTCTCTTGTCATTCAGCTGACTCTACAGGGTGATCTGTCCTTTTTCACTTTCACATTTTGTCTTCTCCAAAACTGAAACTGTTTGCCAGATCATGTCTACACTTGAAGGGAATAATGTAGGGATATACCCATGTTGGGACTATTCTGTGTTTGCTCAAATCGTCACGCTTTATTTTTTCCTGTTTTTCCTTTTTTTTTTTGTTCATTTTTGAAAATCTTACAAAATCTTCTTCTCTTAAACCATCAGGCCAAATGCTTTGAAATACAATAGGCATAACTTTGGACAGCCCTGGACCTCAAGTTGTTCAGTAGATGGCACTGCAACTATGTTCATTTTATTAAAATAAATTTTGTATGATTTTTATAATTTTGATTATTTCACCCAAACCATAGGCTGTATTTGCATCATATTTGGTGTGGGATGTAGCATCACTCAATCTGGAGAAAACATGTACTAGTAAGTGAAAGGGATCCGGGGTGGATCGAGAAGGCCCAGAATTTGATGGAAAATTGTTGTTTGGAGTTCTCCCATGTGTCGCCACAGTGGCAGTCTTGGGGGAACTTGTGTGAACAGTAGTAAGGAACAGAAGAGCAATGCCCAATGGTCTTATTTTCAAGAGATGGATCAATGTAAGTGGTATCGTCAAGTTCATGTGAAGGCATCTAATTAACGGACAACATGGATTATTGACATTACAGGTTAGCAGCATGAGGATGAGACATCGTTTAGCACAAGTTCGGGAGATAGAGGGTTATCACGGCTGCTGGAGATGGAGGGGGAAAGCACCAGGGAGAACTTGGACAGTGGACTCTATGCAGGGCTTCCTTGTGAAGAGCTGGGAGACGAGCAGACAAGCAGAGCGCCACAGACTATTATTCAATTTGACACGGCTGGAACATTTAGCCTGACATTTAATTTACTTTCCATGCTTACGCTGTTCGATCTTGCGAATGTTTTGTGAAAAAATAGCATCCAGTTGACATGCTTCATTTGTCACAAGCGGAAAAAGAGAAAAGGTTGTCACTTGACGCTGTTCAAGCAAATGTTTCTCTTTGTTCTCACCTTAGTACTGTTGCCTCTTTGATTCTCACGATTTTTTGCCCAACATATGAAAGTACTTATGTTTTGTAATTCTATTAAACATTGTTTTATTGTTTACCATTAAGAATGAAACAGCCCACTTCTCAAGTGTGCATCCCTGTGGTTGACATGAATATGTTGCTCAGCCCCCTGTTCAGACCCCATAACTTGTCCATGTATGGAAAGCTCTTTTAACATTTAATACCAGTGTAAGATATCTAAAATTTGAATTACAAATGTCTATAAATCAATTTAACATATCTTAAAAGATGGCCGAATTGTGCAGATATCGAAAAGTCATTTATAGATGTGTAAAATGAATTATAGATATCGAAAATTGATTTTTGGACATCTGAGTGTAATTGAATTCTAGATATCGGCCATCGTTGACGATATCTTAAATTGATTTTTAGATAACTATAATTTGAGTTTTATGCATCTATTAGTCAATTTTAAATGTCTAATGTTGGATCCATTAGGGGTTGAAAAGGTCAGATAGCCCCTGTAACGACACAGGTGTACACAGCCAAATGTAGCTGTATGCCATGATTATACTGGAAACCACCGCATGTACGTGGTTCGGCTGACATGACGATATATGCAACACTACACCCATAGGTGTCACGTAGTAATCTGTGCATGATGTAAATACATATAATTTTTCTTTGAAAATAGAATTGCAGTTAAATATTCACGGCTTATAATTACTTCCTGGTGTTTTATGCTATCTCAATAAGCTGGACAAAAATTCCATCGTTCTTTTGCTATAGTTTCCTCTTTCAACTTTTGCAAAAGAGTCCTATTTCTCAATAATTTTGGTGTGCATATTATGTATTCCATGTAAGATGTGCACTAACCCAACAAATTGCAATGGTGTCGTTGGTTTTTAGGCAATAAAAATACACCACATTCTTTGCTAACTGTACTTCTCGTGTCTGCTGAGTTATTTGCACAGCAGTGTGTCATTCTAATTCCAAGTTTCCTTTATGTCCCACCTTTTTGTCATTACCTCTAGGCTTGGAACTTGATATGCTATTTTCTGAAACAACACTTCACAATCATTACACAAAAAAGTATCTCAGGTTTTGACTTGATAACCTGCATTCCTCTGTCCGTTGTGGTCGACGGTCTTTATGGTGGTAGTTATTTGTCTATCATTTTTCTCTGAGGCTATATGTTAATGAGTCTCATTGCAATGAGGCACAGGTGAGAGGACCTTGTGAGTTAACTTCCCACTCTGTTCATAACCAGCCCATTAAGTCAACTGCACGTGTGCCACCCACAGATGCACAGTTGTTTGTTTATGCTGCTGATGTGTTCAATATGGGGAGATGCGGTCTAGCTCCTGTGGAATTCAAGCGCACTTATATATATTATAATAAATCAGTAAATTTTAATTGGTCACAGATGAAAACAAAATTTAAATAAAATATTTACCTTTTTAATCAAGCTGGTGTAGAAATTTTGGTCCTTTATTTATTTGGTACCATTACAATTCGTAAGGTCAAGTGCTTGTAAATGTTAATACCCTGGTATCAGGGTATATAGTTATAGGACGGCCAGGATATTTCTGAAGAGATATAATAGGTTTTCGTGGTCCTACCTTTACAAAGTACTAAGAAAGTACTTTTAAGTAGTCCAATATATTTGGTCAGCATTTTAAAAAAAGGGTTGGGTTATGTAGAATAGTCATAAATAGGGCCTGAAAATTACTTTCAGTTCGGTGTCTGAAGAATAGAAAAAAGTATTTTACAGTTTTGAAATATGAAATTAACATGCAAGCTATGTAATTCATCAAACTCATCTATTAAAGTGCAAAAATCTGAAGAATAATATAATAAATATATTGAGCGCAAATATGGCAGGCTAAATCAGAAATATTGTTCTGCTTCAGTTTTGTTTCATTCATCGTAAATCACCTTTCCTTGTGTTTTCTTCAAGTCTCACGTTCTTGTGCTTTGGTTGAGAGTTAAAGCACCATGATTTTCACTGATCAAAAAAAAGTAAAATAAAATAAAAAATACAAAACAAAAACAAAACAAAAACAAAAACGCACATACATACAGAGAGAGAGAGAGAGAAGGAGAGAGAGAGAGAGAGAGAGAGAGAGAGAGAGAGAGAGAGAGAGAGTTGAATATATTTGAAAACAAAAGACACAAGAGAACCCATAAGTGGTTATTCATATAAACGTCTGGTGACCCATTTCATCTCGTGTGACTGTTATACTCCAACAAGGTGTCATAATGGGCCCGAGGCGACTTTTGGACACCCGCAACATCACATGCGCAGAAGTAGAACAAAGTTATAAAATAAGATATCCTGTATAGATGAATCACACAAAGCAAATTATCATAAATGGTGGCATCATTATAAATGCAAGACATTGAGGTGGAAAAATACATTGATCGTTGAATTTATGGTGGGACAGTATTGTCAAATGAGTGCTTCAATACACATGTTTATTTTGGCAAGTAATGCACATAATGACCGTGTTGTTCAATGCGACTTGCACGAATCACCCAGACCAAGATATTTTCTCATAGCATTACTCTGTCACCATCTGCCTTGAAAAGCAACATTGATGTGCAAAGTGTATTAGAATTTTAGTTTGATTTATTTTTTTTATTTATCATTATCATTATCATTATTATTATTATTATTATTATTATTATTATTATTATTATTATTATTATTATTATTATAATTATTATTATTATTATTATTATTATTATTATTATTATCATTATCATTATCATTATCATCATTATTATTATTATTATTGGTTAATTTTCTTTTCTTTTGAGAAGCTGTGATGCAAATTTTGTGTTGATATTTATAAAGGATACCTTGCAATCTTGATGAAGTATAAACTGCATTTTCCAAAGGGTTAAAACTGATACTCGCAGGAAAATGCATGGGCAAAGCACTGCCGACATTATCCGATATATCGTAAGTAATTACAAACAAACACATGCACATACTCGGCAAGAACATTATAGAACTCCCCAGGTGAGGCTGTGTTAGAATGCACTCGGAGCCAGTGTGCCTTGTGTGGTGCTGCCACCTGTCACAAAGAGATTTATGTGAAGTTTTTGGGTTTGTCAAATT
>CAXHWN010001131.1:355200-537700 GCA_964020975.1 Hermodice carunculata | reverse complement strand
ATTGTTCCCCAGGCTTCATTGTCACTCAACCATCTTTTCATGTCTGACTTTTGGCTCCATTGTTTTTTCACCTGCAAAATCTCTTTTTGATGGTGAGGAAAGTTTGTATTTTGCGAGCAATGCATAGAGACAATTAGCATGACTTTTGTACCCAGGTTTCAGGTTGCATAGCTCATGTGCCTAATGATTGTGTCATCATCTTGGGCATCATATTAACGGACAAAAGTCGATTGAAATGTTGGAAATTGTGCACAAAAGAGGCTAAAATAGCTGTGACTGTAACATGCTTATGTGATTACAATACACACACACACACACACACACACACACACATACATACATACATACATATATATATATATATACATATACATATACATATATGAGAGCGATAACTTTATTAACATGAACCATACGGTGTGTACAGTGTAGTCATATACTAATCACTACTTGCCTCCAAAGCAGACCCAAGCTTCGTATTTTGTCTACTAGTGTAGTAACACGGAGCTTGATCTGCTTTGCAGGCAAAATCACTGCTTACATATACAAAAATCTTATCAACACATTCGTTTTACAAAGCCGACCTCAGTTGCTGCATGGTAACAACTCATTCAATATGCAAGTACAAAAAGAAACTCAATATACAGTTTATACATAAAATGTGCATTATAAATAGTCAAGTGTGACCCGAAGTGAGTGAACTTTTTCAAAGGCACTTTTGACACAGTCTGGTTTTAGCTTACACAGAGAGGTTCTGCCATACCCCAGTGACATTACGAACTTCTTTTTATTTTCGGGATGAGAATGTTCACGGAAGATTATTAAAGAACTCCGCCTTGATTTCTGAAGAGAAGTTACACTCCAGACCAAAGTGCTCTGCATCTTCCACTAGACCCTTGTTACCAATTTGGCACTTCCATAGTTCTACTGGTGTTTTTGGCCTTGTGTGTATATGCAGCATTAAAAAAAAACAAGACCACCAGAGCACGATGTATTAAATACACCTGGTTCTCCGGTAGCCCAGGTTTCCAGTAAATGTTACTGGCTTCAACTTGTGGTCAACTGCTGTCAACTTGAATCGAGTTTTAACAGAAGGTCATAGGATTCACAGCAAAAAACATTAGCAACTTCAACAAAATAATCCGCAATGGTACGTATGCTTTCAAACCAACTTTGAAGTACAGGTGGAGGATAGTTTTGGAGAAATAAAAAAATGCGCTGATATTCCTATATTAATCATACTATACTATGTTCTGATCATTAACTAAATTTGGAAATTTGTCAAACTTCAGCAAAATGACAGTGGCACCATTCCTTGTAAACAACTGTTAGGGCCGACCAATTAAGCAAAGGTATATCTTCTTGAGCAGAAGTTGACTTTCACAAAAGCACACAGAATTCCATGAAAATCGAATAAAAACATAACTGCACCACCTGTTGAACAAATACGGTCCTACGGTAACCAGAAGGGTCCCTAAGCTATTTCAAAGCAATTGGCCCAGCACTTTCTCAGAAAATTGTGACAGTTAGCCTTTTGTTTATGAAAAGATAACATGACCAGTAAGCCTTGTTCAGGACAAACTATGGTCTGTAAACCATATCGTCAAACATATTTCTGAGTGGCAGGGTGACAGATGATAGCGCCTCAATATTTATTTTGAACAAAACAATACTGAAATGACTTATTTTAACGGAAATTATAAAGAATTACTAACATAATGTAGTCTTTGTCAACAAGCGTTCAATATACATTTTGGGAACAACAGAAAGTTGTCAGCAAACAAGAGGACTGAGGACTGTGACAATCCTGTGCGCATTTGACCTTGCATGCACAAAATGAAGTAGTCCTGTGACCTTAGGAAATGTGTCAAATCACCTTCCCTGAAGACTGTCAAGCACAGATGTCAAAGACATGACTTGATATTCAAAGTTCGAGTTCAAAAAGTTTTCCAAGTTGCCAAGTGACCTGTAAATTTCATGAAGTGGCTGTGACCTTGGAAAATAAAGGTCACTTATGAACTGTGTAAATCTGGCTAGCCAGCTAGCTAGCTACCAACCTACCTACCTACCTACCTACTTAACTAAGTAACTAACTAACTAACTAACTAACTAACTAACTAACTAACTAACTAACTAACTAACTAACTAACTAACTAACTAACTGACTGACTGACTGACTGACTGACTGACTGACTGACTGACTAACTAACTTACTAGCTAGCTAGCTAGCTAGCTAACTAACTAACTAACTAAGTAAGTAACTAACACGAAAATAGCCTTAACACACGCACAAAAAAATGAAAGAAAATGTATGAAAAAGCAGCATTAACCGTTGGCCAAAATATGAACTACATAAACTCCGACCCTGAATGCAATTTAAAGCAATTGCACATGTGGTTTTTGAAAAGAAGGAATTTACAATTTTTGCCAATAATAGATTTTAAAAAATCAGAAAATATAAATATTGTTGCATCATTAAATAGTCGCAAGATCATTCGCAAGTTAGTCTTGCTTCTTCAAGGGACAAAAATGACATTAGCAGACGGCAGCTCATCTCTCTTTATACAGGCCGTATGCGGGCGGCTGGATTCAGATTCTGTCTGATGGTCTTCCGCCACAGTCTCCCAACCACAAACAGCCTTCCAAGGACCAATGGCTGTCTCCCGACCACTGATAGTTTCCTAACACACCATGGGCCAACCAAAGCCCTTTTAATATGACAATGCTCCTACTGACCAATCAACAGTCTTAACAGTCCCCACCAACCTCGGATCATACAACTTATAGATTAGAATCCGTCTGCCTACAAACTACATATACCCAGTATAGAAATAATGAACTGCATTCTGCTTCTGTTAGTTTGACTATTGTCACCATTATAGTTCACAAACTTCCTATGATACTTCTACATAATTCATTTTTTAAGGTTGCTTGCTAATCTCCACGACCCCTTGATTTTTTAAACAAGACTTGTCCTCTTCATTTTATGGGTTATAGGTCAGTATTCCAAAGAGCGGATGTTCCGAAGGTCCAATGTTCCGAAGGTTCAATGTTCTGAATTATGAGCAGTATTCCGTAGATCCATTTTTCAGAACGTTCAATGTTCCGAACGTCCACTGTTCCAAATGCAGACCAGAAAGTGGCCCAGTATTCCGAAGGTCCGATGTTCCAAAACTGACAGTGAAAGCTTCTTCAACATTGAAGTGATTCAATCATCTTTTGATAAAGACACGAGTTCCGGAGGCCTAGTGGAGCTTTGTTGGGTAATAAAAATTTATAGACCCATTTTGTTGGGTAATGATTTTCACTTCCTGGGAACCCACCGAATGGGGTAGCCTACTTAAGTTAAAAACCTGGGGACCTTTGGGTATTACCCCCATTTTATTCATATTTGTTTTGTTTTGTTTTTTAATTGCGTGTCGTCTTCTAAGACATGCATTATCCAGAAAGACACTTCACAAAATATATTCCCCGTTTCTGAAATCTAAAGAAATTTATTGTTAATATGGCTGTGTCGGTACCTGTGAAAAATCACGAGTACCCCAAATCGACAGCTATTCCCCATGGAATTTACCGATATTATATATGTATTAGGGATGGTCCAAAACTGGTCACAGGTATCGGTGTCGGATCCGGTATCGGATTGAAAAGTCACCCAATACCTGAAACTCGCAAAAGAGGGTCAGATTTTCAAATCGAGTTAATAATGAAATGAAAAATTTCAGATCAATTAACATTAATTCATGTGTTCATTCAGAGTAAATTTCCATTCAAATTATTTACCCTTAGTACTAAGTCATACGTGCATTAGTACGTATTAAAAGAAAAAGTAGACAAACTCCTTTTCATAAACAAAAACTTTAAATTTCGGAATTTCCAATAATAGAAAGCTATCCTAAGTACGCAAATAGATACAATTAACTTATCAAGAATGTATGGCTGTATTTGTTTCTCGTATAGGCCTAGTGTAAGGACTTTGGAACATATTCCGATATTCCGATAATACAATTATGTGCATGTATTATAGGCACTAGTAATGAATAAACATGAGCACACTAATTTAGTTTTGCATATTTATTTTATTTAAAATCATATTATTTTGGATTTGTGTATCGGGTACCGGATGAAATGCCAGCATTGGAGCATTGGACCACCCCCTATATATATATATATATATATATATATATATATATATATATATATATATATATATATACATACATATACATGCATACATATATATATATATATATATATATACATACATATACATGCATATATATATATATATATATATATATATATATATATATATATATATATATATATATATATATATATATATCATTCATAACTAAAAAAAAGGCAAATGCAAATATTGTAAATAAAGAAATGAATGAATAAATAGATAAATAATTAAACGAATAATCGCCCTTCACATGTAATGCGTCACGACAGGCGGGAACCTAAAAAATTACAAATTGCAGCACTTCGGTTTCGTTTGCGTTAACAGATTATACAATGTGGCAGGTAATACTTGCAATTGCAGGTATTTTAATGCCCATCTAGCAGGTACCCGGGTATTGTAAATCACTATCCGACAGAGCCCTAGTTAACAGATACCAAAGAATGCATTTAAGATAATTTTATTAAGTAAGGAAAAAAGGTAATTCTCAAATTACATATACCATGTACGATGATAAAGGACAGATAAGATGATCGACAAAATGCGTAAATGAATATACATTGAAAAGTATATGTTATGTTATGTCATTGAATTATTGTAGTTAAGTCCGATTTCACAGCTGACAATAACTCGACTTGTGTACCCGACATATTTAGCAAGTTACCCAGGTACTCGCCAGAGCTCGAATGTCTATTTTATATCTCTTTGCACTGAAGGTTAATCTGTAGCTACGTGACTTTGCATGAAAAACACAAATAAATGTCAGATTTGCTGTAAAGTAAATCATTCTTTTCTAGTTCCCGTCAGACTTTTTTGTTCGAACTCGTATCAGAATCTCTCGAGTGTGCACATCTTAACGAAAAGTGTTGGTTGACTTTAGACCATAAAATCTCAGAGGCTGTGAAACGCAGAGCTTTAAAAAGTCAGCTTTGAACCATTGTGAACCCTTACGCACAAGGGCTGTCGTAACTGGATCTGCTTGAATGTGTTATTTTGCAACGGTACTCATTTGTTCATATTGAAAGAGGGCCTGTGCAGAAACCTTTAACGTACTCAGTGTAAATACTTTCAAGATATCATATACATTTCATTTCAGCTATCTCAAATTAAATTTCAGATATCCTAAATTAAATTTCAGATATCCTAAATTAAATTTGAGATAGCTTTTAAAAGTGCTTCTGTAATCTCACGTATCTTAAATTCAATTCAAGATACACCCCCATGTTCACCAAAAGACCCACTAATATCGCATTGTTTACTGAATTAGGAGTATACCGTCTGGCAACAGCAAGGTTTTGTGAGATTTGTCAAGATTAATCACGAAATTCACATTTAGAAACAGATAGTTGCATGAACGTTTTGTTTGTGATGTGGAAAATATTAAAATCAATCCTGTCTTGTAAAAACAAGAAGCCCATGGGTAAAATGCTCTGCTGGCATCGTGGCTGTATTGCACCTGTTCATTTCAAAGCTGTGAGTCCTCAAGTGGCTTCTGAACATATAAAGCTTAATGTTAAAACTGGCCACCAGATGGCACTACGCTCCACATGTAATCAACTTATTTGTGCAACGCCTGTGATGAACATTGTTGCATGTGCAAAGACAACAATGAGTGAGTCCTGAACTTTATGTCCTAAGTGACCTTAGGACAGAAGATCAAGGACACACAGATCATGAAATACAAGAGGCCCATAGGCCTGCCTGGTGCTGTGCTGACATTGCCATTGAAGTCCAAGTTACAACCTTCCATTACAAAATCACCTCACCACTTTATAGGCACGGTGACCTAACAAAAATCGGTCAAGGTCACTGATATTATACCAAATTCTAGCTTTGGACATTGTCTATACATCATAAAAATTTGGCAAATCTTATTCAATTACTTTTTGAGATATGGAATTTTATATCTTAAAACACTTATAATTTGCATCAAATTATACGTGGCGCCACTAGTATCACTACCAACTTAGATTTTGACCTCCCCCACAATGGCATCAAATTTGGTGAAGATCTGCCAAAAATTAAACATGCAAGAGTGTTCATAAGATTTTCATATTTTGACCTCTATATTACATAATAATGTAGGTGCACCATCAATATCGTGCTCGGCCTAGATTTTCATACACCTATAAGTCCTGAAAGTTATATTGGGCTAACATGAAAACTGTGGACGCTATCGCGCTAACGAGCAAGAGTTAACGGACGGACGTCTCCTTTGAAACTTAAAAGCCACATACACTATTCCACCATACCGACAGTGGTATAAACAGGTAAACAGTAATACAATTTTTAGCACCATAAAGTTGACTGGAGGTGTGATGAGGTAAAGTGCACTAAGGTATTAGCTGAAAGCCACCTCTTCCACTGTACTGGATGAAGATTGAAAAGAAAGAAATCCTGCAAAAAGTTAGTATGATCATGGTATTCTGACTTACGACGGACTAGAGAAAATTCTTTAGGTGGGTAAAGTATACTTTACCCCGGGTACTTTCCCTCTTACCACTCTAAACACTTTGAGGACTATACTTTGTCATTACAAGCTCCATCTTGACACAATTTGACTAATGTTCTTGAGTTAGTGTTGTATCTATTAGGTATTTGGTCCTATCTCTGGAAACATTTCAACAGAGTTTTGTGTAGTTGTTTTTTATAATCTTTGTGTTGTAGTTTATGCGACAAAGTTCTAACCCTATTGACAAAATCGCTAAAAAGTGTGGTGTTCCTAGCAATACGTATGACTTGTCCGATACAAACTCAGTATGCTTGTTTCTCTGGAATGTTTCCTGTCAGATCAGGGTAGGAGATAATATCAAATTTGAACTGGTCTCTCTTGTCAAATATTTTTGTTACATACTGGTAGTTCTTTATTTCTATATCCAGATCAAGGAAAGTGGCTTTTGCATCACTTTCATTTTCCAGGTTTAATATTAGTTCTTTGGAATATATGTTTTTCCAATCCCCCTTTATTTCATCTCTATTGTTTAAAGCACACAGTTCATCTATAAATCTTCTTGTGTAAGAATATCATCTTCTTGCAGCTGTAAAGTTTGTTTTTGCCAATTTCTCCATCCATTTTGATTCATAATAATGTAAAATAAAGGTTGGCAATATATGGGGCTGGATCTGTTCCCATTGGGATGGCTACTATTTGTTGATAGACTGGTTCCAAAGCAAAAGTATGCATTGTTGATAATGTATTCTATAATTTGAGCACACTCTTGCTTCGTGTAAGATATTCCTTTGTTCTTACCTTTGTCAAATTTAGCCTCGGCACCAGATATTTTAATATACTGACATGTGCCATCTTTGAACGTTTTATCCAACATTGAAATTAACACGTTGTTTAAGTCTGTCAAGTTGATCTTTGTATGCAATGTTGAAAAATCAAAAGCATGAATTGATTTGGCACCATTCTTATTGTTGATTTTGTCAATGTCTAGTTGAATATCACTTGTGCTATGTGTAATCCACATTCTATTCACTCCAATGTACATTTTCACTTTTTTGCAGTAGTTAGTATGTGAATTTTTGACAAGTTTGAGGACTTTAGTGAGTCGTTTGGCAACTTGTTTCGAAACACATTTCTTTGCTGCAAAGATGAATCTAAATTTTACAGGATTTTTATACATTTTGACAATTGCATATATAATTGGTAATTTCTTGTCCTCATTTGAGACAGTGCATTTCAACTCGTCCATCCGGACGGATGGACGGACAGACATGAGCGGTTGCATAAGCTCTGCGACCTTTGGTCAGCAGAGATAAAAAGTATACTATTCATTAGATTTTAGCAAAATGTGGAAAATATCGGGTCATTCACTTTCGTTTTCACATCCAACTTTAAACAGCAGTCAAAAGAAAAATTGTATTCAGTGGAAAGATTTCATGAGTAATTACGGAAGCCTAATGAGTCATTAGGCTTCCGTAATAGCTCATCATGGAATCTTTCCACATACATATAGGACCTACGTTCAAAATTCATCGTATTTCATTTGTTTATTTATCTGTATAATATTAGAAATTGAGGTTTGAAAGTTTTACCCTTTTTACCCTTTTTTTTCTGCCAGTATTGAGTATCGAGTGATTTTTCAATCCGATACCGGATATTGCAAAAAAAAAGGCCTGATACCAGTATTGGACCATCCCTACTTATGACACCGCTACCACAAGTATTTTGAAAAACTCGTTATAACGAAGTTTTTCCCGTAATATCGAGTTTTTAAAACTCGAAATTACAATTTTTCTTGTAATTATGAGTTTTTTCTTGTAATAATGACTTTTCTGAGTAGGAAGAATATCATATGCTATTTGTGTTGTGATGAAATCCCTAAAGGCTGTTCTTGTATTTTTTATTCAGTTTAAGAGATTTCTTAAGTTTTATTTTCTTTAATTTATGTTAAAATAACATATTTTTCCAAGATATTTTATATGAATGTCGGCCGATCGTCATGTATGTTGCTGCTGTAGTGTGTGGGCGGTAGCCCATTTCCCAGGAGCACTGACGTCCTTGTGTTGGTAGGGCTATATAATTTTTCGGAATACCAGTATTGAACCTTAGGAACAATGAACCTTTGGAACACTCGACCCTCGTAATATTGGACCTTCGGAGTACTGGACCTTCGGAACATCTGCCAGTTTTCGAAACTGTGGACCTTCGGAACACTGACCATTCGCAGGTTTCGGAACTATAAATCTTCGGAACTATGAACCTTCGGAACATTGGACCTTCCGAGCCGTCACCATTTTATGTTGTTACGTGACTCCAAACCTGCCACACCAGGGAGGCAAGCTGAGGCCTTCACTGGTGCAGACACCAGTCTCTGACCTTCAGAAGAGCCCCTATTTCTTCCAGTATAACATCAACGAAGCTAGAACTTCACTCAGACCACGAAGCAATAAACTCGTTTAGCCTATTCATCCATGCTCAGGCACACCAGTGCCGAACCTCTCAACCTCACGCGCTGTCCTGAGCAAATCTTCGGCCCCCATCGTTAGACCTCTACTGTCTCAGCTGTGTTTGACAACATCAACTCCCTCAAACTCCCTAAAATGCAGCAAAAAGACCACAGTCACAGATAAAAGATAGCAGCAAGAGAAAATAAGAGGGCCGAGCCACTCCTGTGCTCAGCTGACCTTACTTGTACAGACTGAAGTGGCCCTGTCGTCACTGTTGCTAACATTAACATATCCCTTTACCGATTTTTTTCTTTTCTTTTTTCTTTCTTTCTTTCTATTTTCTTTTTCTTTTTTTTTTTTTTTTTTTTTGAGTTTTGGTAATCTGTTAGAAGTATGCAATTTCAGAGTAATTGTCTCGGCGGAGAAGATTTTGCCAAAAAAAAAATCTTAACCATTCCAAAAATCGCCAGCGTGTTGGCTGCGAGGACAGCATGATTAGTATCATGTGTTCATTACTGAGTTTTATTGCCTAGTAATTAATTATGCGGCCGCATTGTCAAAGCCCCACGGGGCCAATGAAGCGAGATCCCCTGATCTACTATAAATACCAGGGGATACTGGACTGCAGGAGATCCACCGTCCAGCTCTGTAGGCAATAGAGCGTGACCACTTGAACAAAAGTGGTTACGAGCTACCCCAGGTATATCTCCACCAAGTTTAAAGTGCAACACTGGTTGACGGTTTTGGAGAAGTCAAAACTGTGTACTTCGGGGCTGTCCAACTGGAGCATTGTAGCAAAATTTTGCTACAAAGGTTTTCAAAATTGCTACAAATTTTCTCAAAAATAAGTGTCTCTTATGTACAGAATAGGAAAAAAAAGCTACAAGGAAAGAAAATTTTGCAGCAGAGATTCTCAGCTGGACAGCACTGCACTAACCATTGCGATTCCCATTGATTTGCACTGTAGTCAATAGGAATGTGTGCATTAACAGATATACGCCCAAATTGAAAAAAAAATCGTTAAAAATGAGAGATGTGGAAGATCATCACGTCGTGAGCTCTTTCGTTTACCCGTCCACAATTTACATTTCTGTCACGTTTCAGAAGAATCTAAGTGACGGTTGTGGAGAAGTCGAAAATAACTCTAACACACACAAAGCTGTAGTGAATAAATAAATAAATAAATAAACAAATAAATAAATGAATGAATGAATGAACGAACGAATAAATAAATAAATAAATAAATAAATAAATAAATAAATAAATAAATAAATAAATAAATAAATAAATAAATAAATAAATAAATAAATAAATAAATAAATAAATAAATAAATAAATAAATAAATAAATAAATAAATAAATAAATTACAGAGCCACCTGGTAACCATTTATGCTTTCTACCTGGTAGTCATTTTATCTTTTAGAGGTGAGGTCTCTACAAGTGTCTCTATGCAATTTCGAAGGAATTGGCTAAGTGGTTTCGGAGAATATTCGTTAGGATTTTCTCAAGAAATGAACAAAAAGAAAACCTTCTTAAAAATACCAAAAATCTGTGGTACGTGACAATTTGAACAAAATTGGTTGAGAGCCATCCAAGGTACATTCCCACCACGTGTAAAATGAATCTGGTTGACGGTTACGGAAGAAGTCAAAAATGTGACTAACCTTTACAATTCCCATTGACTTGCATTGTAATCAATAGGATGTATTCATATCTAAATGCAGTCCTACTCTAACGCCTATTGAGCAAAAGAGGGAGCCCCCTGCATCAGGGCAGATCCATGTATTTGGCATGGTCAAAAGTACTTTCTCAACAAATGAACAACACAAACACACAATAATCTTAAGAAAATGTATTAACATATATTTGAAACATGAAGGATGCCTAAAATAATTAGAAATGGGCTCTCTTTTGGTTGAAAAGATGTTATTTATGGATGTTTATGTAGTATATAATACAAATCTACCCTGATCATGGTGGAAGCATCAGTCTGTTGCCCCGGCAACACAGGAAGTGACAGGATCGCAGTTAAATATGAATGTCTCCTATTGGAATGTACTGTCCAACCAATTTTGGATACTTTTGTTCATTGTGAGATCTAGGGACATTTTGGTAGACATGTATATCTATCATATGTGCAAATTTAGTAGTTCTTGCCCCAATACAATCTGAAGAAACTAACATTAATTTTTAGTGTTGACACGGAGGTCAGTGGACCGTGTTAACATTTGAATCTTGATTATGAACAATAAGTATCTGCTCTAAAGTATCCGTTTCCCATGGATATTTCTCTCAAACGAATTATCTGATTTTAATAAAAAAAACAAAAAAACTTTAACTCTAAAATTTCTCTACAGCATTTCTAAGAAATAATCAGGTTTTTACCAAATGTGTATCAAAAATAAAGAGTCATACAAAATTGATCAATTTCACAAAAAAGAACCATTTTCCAAGTTTTGTATCACCATTTTAAACAAACAGGTACAATCATGAAAAATCACTGATATGGCGGTGAAGATAGATGTGTTGAAATTGAAATACCATAAATATGACTATTTTGTCTTGAATACTAATAAAGAAATATCCAAAATTTTACAAGAATCAATTTTTGTGCCCAAAACGCTTGTTTTAGACAAAAACTTTAAATTTTGATTTCTATCTTTAGCGTAGACAGCTTATTTAGTGTCCTTTACTAAAGACCTCAAAAACAGGTCATTTCACCTGAAATTTTATCATTGACCTAATGCATATTTGATGTAAATTCAGTTCCATCTCAATTTATAGACAAAATAATGAGTATAATGTACTTTTAATTTTTATGATGCTAGTTCCCCTTTAATACCACCAGTGGCGTCAGACATCTGTCTTTCATATGAAGCTCTGCATTTACAAGCAAAACTTCACATATTTAGCTAATTCATCAATTGCCACGTTCATATTTATTCATTATTATGTGGGTTGTCTTTGCTGAATATTTAGCTTAGGCAAGGAGCCGCTACTCAGAGAGACGTGTACGGGTAAAAGGCTCCGAAACATGTTGAGTAGTTACCCGCTGAAGACCCTTTAATTTATTTGGGCTGATACAGCCTATGTCAAAATTTTACAGAGGAACGTGTGCAATATAGACAATAGTAATTCCATTTATATACAGGTTAGACAGGGACAGGTTAGCTTATGGAGAGTAAAGAGTTTGAACTGCGGAATAGGATATTGACCACTAGGAAGTGGTGCTGGGCAAAAAGACACAAACACAATATTCAAGCAATGAATAGTATAGTGATACATGTGCACAAGCTCAGACATAATGACCATAACAAACATCATTTCCTGAAATGTATTCCCCTGTGACTTTGAGAGAGCAGATCAAAGCCATTCATATCATAATAATTGTGCAATATAAAACTTCTACGTATGATGCACATTTGTGGTATACTATACATTCGGTATCATAGGCCTTATTCTGTCTCAACGTATTGGTTTTAATGCGTTTTCAACACATATTGGTCCATATCTTTCGCAATACCACAGATGGCGCCACCAAATTTCAACATGTTTTCATCCTTAAGCCTGATTGATACGACTGCGTAGTTTCGTGATGATTCATTAAAAACTCTTTGAAAAATAGCATTTTCAAAATTTTCACACCTTGCCCATATTCATTTAATATTATAGATGGGCGCGACTAATATCAAATTTGATCGAGATTTTTATGCACTTGAGAAGTCCTGAAAATAATGTAGGGCTAACGTGAAAAGTATGCACTGTTACACGTCTACAAGCAAAAGGCTAAGCTATGTCATAAACACAGAAGTTTACATCAAAGAAGCTGCACGCCAACTTGCAGACAGTAACTTTTATATATTTACTGCCTATGAGCTCACTCAAACTGATGTAGACACCATGCACACTCTACCCTCTGCACTGGCAAGAGATCGTGACATCATTTTAGCAACGTTCGATTACCCATCAAACACGCAACATATAATATATCGACCCACAATTTTATCTCTTGCCAATAATTCACACAAAACCGTCCCAGTTAGTCCTATTCTCAGCGGTGGGAACACACATAAACTCTCACGCTTTACCAAACAGCGACTGTTGAGAACACACATAAACTGTCACGCTTTACCAAACACCGAGCCACACTAATCCCAACCTATCTAAACGACAATACTGACATCCTGATCAAATTGGAAGAAATTAATCACAACCCACCGCAGGGGACATTTATTCGTTTTACACAAGACGTAGTCTCCCAGCAGAACTAACATCCCAAACCAAGAAGGTCTAGTTACGACAATGCTAGTCCTAAAAAAGAGGACTCTGAAGGTCCTGTGCTAAGCTGACTGCATGCACAGACTGAAATGGTCCTGTGAACTACATTTCTATCTAGTTTCAGAATAATCTGACACATTTGGAGATGAAGTAAAAAATGTTGAAAACACAGAAAAATTCTTTTAAAAATCACAGCGCCGCCTGTTGAACGAATTAAGGTGCTGGAGTCCCAAGAAGTGTCCCTATGCAATTTAGGAGAAGTTGGCCCAAGCAATTTTAGAGATTTTTTTTAATATTTCACACAAAATTACCAAATAAATTATAAAGCACGTACGCTAGTACACGTTGGTGTCACCAGGAGTGCTGTACCATGCCACAGTGACTTGGACACAATGGAGCTGCATGGTGATGACACTCGACCCTTGGAATTCTTATGGGGGCTCTGGCAAAGCACCTTAAGTGCCTGGAAACCAGCTTAAGCTACCTATGCTGTTGTACTGTGTCCTTAATTTTTGTTTTTGTTTTTTTCCAAAATATCAACACATATAGGCCTAACCACTAAAACCCCCAAATCCATCACTTGTGCCAAAGATAAAAAGAGATATGGTTGGCCTACCACTTTTTGATGTTTCTGACTCATCAGTCAGCTGAGCTGACCGCAAATGATAAAAGTAGGCCTACATCGGTTTTGTGACATTTACGAGTGTGGAACATTACAACAACGCTTTACCTCCATTATTACTAAGAGACGGAGAAGATACACGTAAAATAATATAAAAAAGAACTGCAGCATCACATGTTGAATAAATGATAGTCTGGGAGTCCACAGAAGTGTCTCCATGCAATTTCAAAGCAACAGGCCAAGCAGTTTTGGAGATTTTTTGAAGCTTTTGCCCAAAAAATTGACAAAAATTTCAAAATAATGAAAGGAGCTTGACCTTTTGACCAAACTTGGTCGAGACCCACCCAAAGGACATGGCTACAGAGTTTGAAGGAAATGTAGCTGACCGTTTTGCAGAAGTAATGAAAAAATCTAAATTTTGGATGGATGATGGATGATTGATGATTGATGATTGATGATAGATGACAGATGACAGATGATGACCCTACTATTAGCTCTGCTGACTGACTAGACAGCTGAACTAGCTAAATCCCATGCCCCACCTTGAGAAAGAAGAGGCACATGGGTCTGTTGACCACCATCACCAAAAAAATCATTTTCTGAAATGAATTCAGTAAAAAAAAACATGAAAAATTAATCAAGGTGATCCATATTATGCAATATCAATGATACCGGTTGTGGTATATTTGGCATCACACGCCTTATTCTTTACCAACATATTCAATTAAATGTCCTTTTCTAAAGGGCTTAATGACCTTAAAAATAGGTCAAGGTTACATTGGGTCATGGGGACCCAAAACGTTGGTCACCAAGTAGATTTTTATATACAATGTACTCCAGTGCAATTTTGATCTGAAGGTTCAACAAGAGAGATCTGGGTTATTTCTACATTCACCTAAAGGTGGCGCTGCCCATCCTGTTCATGGTTGACTGCCCACATCTTGTGGTCACTTTCCATTATCCTCACCTTTTGGAATATAGCAGGTATAATTTTAACCTCCCAAAATGTTGTCAAATAAGCTTTAACTTGCATTTAAGGACTTTTAGGGTGTATGTATGTATGTATGTATGTCATTTAGCCCCTAGAGTGCAGGGATAACCCACAAAGGCGATTTGACTTATTTCCAGTGGGGTCCTCTAGACAGAAACCTGCTGCCGCCGCTAGCGCAGCTTCTCTTCTCGATAAACAGCAAGGGGTCTTTTATATGCATTTCCCATAGACAGCTCAACACATACCATGGGCTTTGATAAACCAGTTATGGACCACTGGTATAATTGAGAGCCAGAGACAAGTCTCTTGGATTGGGCCGGGATTGAACCCGAGACCCCCCGCACATGAAGCGGACACGTAGCCACTACGCCATGACAGCTTTCACCCAGGATGACTATATATGTACTTCAGGTAGATTAGATGATAAATATGAAATTGTTCTCATATGCAGGGTGAAACTTTAAGGACTGTTAGGTTCACTGTGATGTAATGGGCTTTGCTGACGCACTCTTACACCTGACCTCAAATGGCATGGGTTGCTAGGTGTCACAAATATGCACCATGGGAATGAGAGACTGTGTGTCAAGAAATTGAATCAACCTAGATCACCCCTTTTCTTTTTGCTATTCATGTCCAAACTACACCCTACCATTACAAAATCATCCCTTCTAACTTTAGAGGTTGGGTGACCTTACAAAAATAGGACAAAGTCACTGAACTTATACAACATATTAGCATTGGACATGATCTATATATCCTATAAATTTGGCATATCTAATTTAATAATTTTTAGAGATACAGAATTTTATATCTCTAGAGACATGTTCATCATAACTTCCATCAAATTATAGGTGATGCCACTATTATCATAAGCATCTGAGATTTTGGCCTTTCTACAATCCCACCAAATTTCATGTAGATCCATAAAAAATTAAGGATGCTGTCTGGTCACAAGATTTTCGCATTTTGACCTGCATATAACATAATACTATAGGTGGCACCATCAACGTTGACATGGACATCGACATAAGATTTTCATACACTTGATAAGTCCTAAAAGTTATATGGGCTCAACTAAAAAACTGTCGGGTGAAGAGCATTTGCACGCTGACCCCTATATTTCAACTGGCCATTTCAACTCGGATAAGAAAATTGTTCCTGTTCAAAATGTGTGACCCGCATCCAGCTTTCCATATATGGTCTGTTTGTTCAGAATGGGTAATAACTTTTTGAGTTATTGAAGAAAAATAATGAATTTAGACAAGCGCCAAACTCCATAATTACTGGGTCCTGATGACCCTAAAAGTAGGTCACCAAGTACAGTTTCATGTACAATGTATTCAAGTGCAATTTTGGTCCAAAGGCTCAAGTCTCTTTGCAATTAATGTCCAAGCTACACCCTGCTATTACAAAATCATCTCTTTCAAATTTATAGGCCTGGTGACCTCACATAAATAGGTCAAGGTCATTGATATATATAGCATTCTAGCATTGGACCTGGTCTACATATCGTATACATTTGGCAAGTCTAATCCAAAAGTCTATATCTGGGTTAATTTTAAATTCGCCTGAAGGTGGTGCTGCCGATCCTGTTCATGGTTGACCGCCCACAGCTTGTGGTTACTTTCCATGACCGTCACTTTTTCTCCATAGATTAACATGGGAAATTAGCAGATATAAATTTAACCTCCGTATATGTTGTCAAATGAGCATTAAACTTTCATTTTATTACACCTGGATGTATTTGAAAGATAATATATGTACTTCAGGTAGATTAGAAGATGATAATTCCAAAAATCGTCTAATGGCATGGGTTGCTAGGTGTCACAAACATGCACCATGGGAACAAAAAGCTGCATGTCAAGAAAGTAAACCAACCCAGATCACCCCTATTGCTTTTCGTGATATAAAATTTTATATCTTAAAAGACATTCTGACCCATAATTTCTGTCAAATTATAGGTGGTACCACTAGTATCATAAGCAAGTTAGACTTGGACCTCCTCCACAATCCCACTAAATTTCACAAGGATCTATCAAACCTTGAGAATGCTGGCAGTTCACCAATTTTTCACATTTAAACCCATATATTACATAATACTGTAGGTATCACCACCAATATGGAACTTGTCCCAGATTTTCATACACCCTTTAACTCCAAAAGTTATACTGGGTTAACATGAAAACTGTAGACAGTATCGTTCTAAGGAGCAAAATTTTATGGATTGATGGAAGGACAGACAGACAGACATGAGTGGCTGCGTTAGCTCAGGGACCCTAGGTCAGTAGAGCTAAAAAGGGTTTAGCCAAAATGATAACAGAAAGTCTACATAGAAACAATTTTGATTTCAGTGGCAAATATTATTGTCAAATAGGGGGCACAGCACAGCCATGGGATCTGCAATCATCCCAGCATATCTAAGCCCACCTTTTAATGAACAATCTGGAACAAAAATTACTCAAAAGCTCCAACCCTGACTCCTTGTTTGATGGTGTTACATCCACAACTGCTGTGGTACTTGGACACATGGCAGACAATCACTTCCAGAGTGCAGAGTTTGGCTGAAGGAGCAACACTCAACAATTATATACAACTTACATTGCTCCTATGATTAAGTGAATTTCTTGGAAATCACGATCATAAAATAATAAATTAAGGCAGCACTTTACCCTGTAAGAGGACTCTCACATACAAATGTAGCGACCCACATTACAACTCCTGTCATCCTAAACATATTGTGAAATCACTACCTTATAGCAATTACCACAAAATCTGCTCCAACTTTTTGAATACCATCATCTTAACTTGACACAACATTTCATTAGAACAGGTTACCCCAAACCCCAAACCTTTATTAACCCAAAACAGGTAAAAGGCGCTTACACACACCCGCACCGACCTGCTCACAGAGACAGCCATCAACACCACTAAACCATAACCACTTTACCCATACGAACTCTCAGAACCCACAAGAAACTTTATATGCTATTACAGGCCGGCGTATTTTACCACTCTCTGCAGAATGCTAAAGAGTATTTACAGAAGAACCCATCTTCGGTTTCTGCAGAAGCAAAAATTTAAAGACATTTTAGTCAGAACAAACTGGACATATCCCTCGCCCATCATGGAATTTAGGACGATATTCCAGCCAACCCACATGACCCCCGCACAGGCAAGAACTGTGATTTTTACAGAATGATTAAGAAACAAAAATTCATTTTACCTATTTTCATGGAATCCAACTTTGAAGTGATAATTGGTGCAGACTATCAAAGCAACAATTTAATTTATAAACCTGTCTTAAGTGCCACAGACAGCATCCAGATGAAAGGAGTGTTACGGGCCGATTGATATTGAGAGCATGCACCAAGCATATGCTTTAACTCTTTCAGTGCCAAATTTTGGACTGAGTCAACATCTTCTGGCGGTGTTCATTGGGCACAATGCATGCCACGAAAAGCTGTTGAGCTGGGATATTCTCTCTGGAACTATAGACAGAGTGGTACTTGCATGAAAGGTCTTTTTTTAAGAGGAATGTGAATCTAGGATCCTAATGATAAGGCTTGTCTGATTAAAGTAGATCGAATCTGGTCACGCTTGGCACTGACAGCCCCTGAAATTGTCAAACATTCCCCCCCGCCCCCCCCCCCCCCCACCACACCCTATCCTTGTAGACATTCTCTCTGTCTTAATCTTAGTGGCCGGTGACAGACAAAACCTCTGAACTTGAACCCTACCACTGTCTTCAGGTTGAAAGGACATACATATTGGGTCTATAAGGTTAACACATTAGAACTGCCTGGCCCCAACACCCTTCGCTTTTTCAGTTTTTACTCGTCTCACACATGCATCTGTTCATTCACTTTTGATGCCAAATAAAACAAAAAGCCCAATTACCAGCTTGGAATTGGTACTTGGCTGCGTAGTGGGGGAACAGATCTTGACTGAAATGAACTCTCCTGTTCAAATTATTCCTTTCGTAATGGAATGGATATAAATACAACCCCTTTATCTGCTTATCGTTTGAACTCACAATAAAATGAGTGTTTCTGCAAGCCAGAAATATATTCCTCTATAGATTTGCTTTTGAGGGACCAAGTAATGTCGGACAGCATTGAACAGGGCACATGGACAATATCAGACAGGAAAATTTTATGTGGAACTTGACCTGTTTGAGAGTGTACTCCACTGACTATACCTTGAATGTGTAATGTTCTCACAGCAGGCCCTTGTGGGGACGTGGCTTGGTTATCATGACAAAAATATGCAACACATTTATCATGAGTTATACACATCCATATAACCATCACCAGGCCACCATATTTCAAAAATGAAAGTTCAAACAATTTCCATTCTTGCCTACAATTCCTTGAAAGGAAAGTCCATTCATTTTTTTTTATTTTCGGTACACGAACCATTTTTGGCGAGACTCGAACTTGCAACCTTTGGC
The DNA here is from genome assembly GCA_964020975.1 of Hermodice carunculata. Lineage (NCBI taxonomy): Eukaryota > Metazoa > Annelida > Polychaeta > Eunicida > Amphinomidae > Hermodice > Hermodice carunculata. Next base: position 518,276 of record CAXHWN010001131.1, on the reverse strand, counting down.
ACCAATCGCCAAGCTGAAATGCGAAACGCACATATCCACTCGACCAAATCCCCATTTTTATAAAAGAAAGGTTTAATAGAGCTAGTTTTATGTGTGAGTGCCATATCAACACGGTCTACAGTATATGTACTGAATCGGCCTTAATTTCCAGAATCGGGGACTTAAATAAATCCACCAGCATTAAGGAAATGCCTGAAATATATTTTATGTTCTGAACGAGCAGGACTCAAACTTGCAACCTTTCGCACCAGTCGCCTAGCTGAAATCGGGAATGCACATATCCACTCGACCAAATCCTCATTCTCTTATAAAATAATGTGAAAGATAATGGCAGAAGAGCATGGAATATTTTGACCTACTGATGAAACATTTTAGTGCTTGTTGTGTTCAGGTATCTTGCCAGGTTAGACCTGTTACCTAACTAAACAACTGGACATGAAAAAACAATATTGGCCAACTTTTGCAGACATGAGTAGTATCATAACTTTTTCCTAAAAAATATGGTTGCAGAGTTATCCATACAAGACAGTTATAGAGGCAACATGGGGGATTTGCTGTATCTTGTAAAAACACCAATATTACAGAACTATGCAAATTTTGACTACAAATATTTGACTCTTCTCTTTATGGAGGCCACAGGACCAATTTTCACATCGTATTTAGGCATTTACATATAATTGATCTGGGGCAACCAATACAAGCTGAGAAAAAAATTTAGAAATATAGAAGACACAACTTACAGATAAACCTTTCAAAAATCCAAGCAAAATACATGCCGAGAAAAAATAGTGCGCTGATGTAAAGGATTTAGATGCTCCTCTAGGCCTTATTTTGTCAAGACTGTGACACCACACATATGTATATGGGTTTAAAATTCAGCATGATAGTATGTGGTCTAAACTTCATTACAGCTATCATTATTTGAATATTTATTTCAAGAAATTGGTTTAAGATAAGATACTTCAAGTGCAATGTCATGTACAAAAAGTGAGGTGGTCTGTATATGGCAAAATGATGATGCATTTGCCTTTAATATGATTCATGTAGGATATGGTACAGATTGTATACACAGTGGTACCTGCTGTATGTGGCCACCCCTTCTGCCAAGAAAAAGTGGCCACATACATCAGGTGACCTGTCACTGCAGGTAGCTTTACAAAGAAACTGATTCTTGTGTCCCAGCAAGGTGACCACAAAAAGCAATGTGGCTGCTCACGGCAGTGGCTGCAAACAGCAGGTACCACTGTACTTCAAAGTCATATTGAAGATGTGTGACCTTCTGACACCAGTGACCTTAAAAATGGACAAAGTCGACAAAATAACAACACCGGACAAACAAGAGGCCCATGGGCCTAATGCTCTGCTGGCACTGTGGTTATATTGCACCTGTTCATTTCAAAGTTACAAGTCCTCAAGTGGCTTCTGAACATATAAAGCTTATGTACATTTAGTGTAAAAGTCCACCAGCTGGCACTTTGCTCCACACATAATCACAGCTTATTTGTGCAATTCCTGGGATGGATACTGTTGCATGTGCCAAGACAAAAAGGGGGGAGTCAATCCTTAATTTTGTCCTCAGTGAACTTGGGACAGAATATCAAGGTCAAAAATAGGTCAAGGTCCCTGATATTACATCAAATTTTATCTTTGGACATTGTCAATGCATCCTATAAATTTGGCAAGTCTAATCCAATTACTTTTTAAAATATGGATATTGGTATCTTAAAACACTTTTTGGCTCATAATTTCAGTCAGATTACAGGTGGCACCACTAGTATCACTAGCAACTTAGACTTTGACCTCCCCCACAATCCCACGACATTTGAAGAAGATCTGCCAAAAATTAAAGATGCTAGTATGTTCACAAGATTTTCATATTTTGACGTCTACATTGCATAATATTGTACATGTAGGTGGCACCACCAATATCAAAATGAACCTAGATTTGTATACACCCTATAAAACCTGAAAGTTATATTGGGCTTACTTGAGAACTGTAGAAGGTATTGCAGTCACAAGATTTTCACCTTTGGACCTGTATATGACATAATATTATAGGTGGTGCAACCAACATTGATGTCCACAAAGATTTTTATACACTTTATAACTCTACACATTACTATATGGGCCAATCTAAAAAATTATGGAGTGCAGAGCTTCACGTGATGACTCCTATACTCAAACTGGCCATTTGACCTTGACCTTCCACTCGGATTAAAAAAATTTTAAATTAAAAATATGCACCCAGTCTTTCATACATAGTCTGTTTGTTCAAATCGGGAAATAACTTTTCGAGTAATTGAAGAAAAACAATAAACTTGGACAAGCACCAAACTCCATAATTACTGGATCACAGGGACCCAAAAAGTAGGTCACTAAGTACAGATTTGTGTTATGTAATCAAGTTCAAATTTGGTCTGAAAGTTCAATTAATTTTGCCATTGATGTCCAAGCTACACCCTGCCGTTACAAAATCACTTTCTCAACTTTACAGGCACAGTGAGCTAACAAAAATAAGTCAAGGTCATTGATATTACATAACATTCTAGCAATGGCCATGATTTATATATCCTATAAATTTGGCAAGTCTAATCCAATTGCATTCCATATATGAAATTTCATATCATAAAACACATTTTAGTTCGTAGTTTCCGTCAAATTACAGGTGGTGCCACTAGTATCAATGCTAACTTAGACTTTGACCTCCCGCACAATTCCACAAAATTTGGTGAAGATCCATTAAAAATTAAAGATGTTAGACTGTTCACAAGAGTTTCACATTTTGACCCCTAATTACATAATATCATAGGTGGCACCACCAATATTGAAAGGGACCTAGATTTTCATACTCCCTATAAATCCTGAAAGTTATATTGGGCTAACATTAAAACTTTTCAAGTCATCGTGCTCACAAACCAAAAGTTTATGGACATCTCTAGTATGTTACACTTATGTACTAACAATGATCGTGAAGTGATTGTTTAAGATAACTGACAATAGTCACTTCTACTCCCAAGTGATGAAATAGGAGGAGCCAACAATGAATGATGGTTTCTGACTGTAGACAGACTAGAGAAAATCTCTAGGTGGGTTTAAGTTAACTTTACGGTATACAACTATCACCCTACCACCACTTCTACGTAAGCCCTACCTAAATCTATAGATTAATATAACCTATAAGTGTTTGGAATGAGTGTTGTATTTTGTCAGTATTGTTCCATATGTATGGAAACACTTCAACAGAGTTTGTACAGCGTTTTGGTGTCATAGGTTTTGTGGCATAGTTTTTTCATCAATATTGTTCTTCTCCTTATAAATTCACTTACATGTGATGTGTTTCTGCCAATGTGTGAAACCTGTCCAATGACCACACCATAGGCTAGGTTCTCTGGAATGTTTCCAGTGATATCAGGATATGAAACTGTGTTAAATTTGAATTGTTCTTGTTTGTCAAAATGAGTGATGCTACAAGCTCTGCAACCTTTGGTCAGCTGAGCTAAAAAGTTGTAGTCAACGCATCGGCAATGTTGCACATGCCTGCATACATATAGAAAGTACAGATTGTATTGAATTTGCTCCAAAGTCTGGTTTAGCTGCTCCCTGATCTTGAAAAGAGGTCAAGGTCAACATGAAACAACACTTTCCATGTCTACCATAGGATGGACTATAGTATAAATTGCATCATTCTATCTTAGGAAGTGCATTATATATTGTACTGTATTGACCCGTCACATTTAGGGGCCACAGTGACTGTTAAAAAGAGGTCCAGGTCAACATGAAGCTACACTGCATATGCCCTCTATAGGAAACATGCAGGGTAAAAATTTCAATTATCCCATCTCAAAACACTTCATTGGATATTGGGCCAAATGGCTGTAAATGGAAGAAGAGACAGATTGAGCGAAGACTGGACTGACTAGCCCCGGCCTAGCCCTATTTCTATGCCCCCTTCTGTGGTGGCAGACAAGAAGGTTGAGGCCATAGAGTAGTGGCAGTTAGCAAAATGAATTATACTTAAAGGGAGGTTAGTTGTCATGCACCTCACCATTCACAGCAACTTGCACATCATGCATTAGCAACCAGGAACAGTGCTGCACTCCAGTGGTTGGGTCATAACACCCACTCACACCCTATGGCACAGCAAATGGACACTTGCTTCATAAGTCCAAGTTAGCAATTTTATGTGTATTAAGCTGAATATACAATCCAATAAATAAAAATCTTGGAGACTAGAGGTGCATATTCCCATAAAATTCTATGTTAAAGTAACATTCAATACGTTTAAAGTTTTGCAGCAAAAGTTATCAAATTTACACAAGTATTTTAACTACAATGTACATGTATATACAACCATTTAACGCATAAAATTTGGTGTTTCTAGAACTGTTTTCAAGTTCTATAGGAGTCTTTAGCCATGGCCTTGGTGAGTGTTCTTGTTTTAGCCACAGATTGGAGGTCTTTTGGTGTGAGTTCCTGGACAGTATGCATTTTGTACAAGGTGTTAGAAGGCAATTCTCTTGGCCTTCAACATCGTTCATTCCCCCAAAGCTTGAAGCCCCTCAGACACGCCACATGTTTGCACTCAAACTCTAAATTAATCTTGCAATTCACACTTCAAGTGAACAAGCAACAACTACATGTATTTTAGTTTTAAAACACAGTTTTAATAGAAAAATCGGTAATAAATCTCTACAAGGCCTAGAAAATCTATTGGTACCAAGGACAGACATCACATCATTGCAAAGAAAGTCATTTTAAAACAGTAGAGCTATGTACAAAATGTCTAAATACAATATACTGGTCATGATGCAGGACTGATCGAGTGCCCAAACACAGGCATTTAGTTTGATATTAAGACAATAGAAATAACTTATACAGTCAAAATGTTTACAGTTTCCAAAACAGGTAACAGTATTTGACACTTAAGGTACCATGTGATGTTGTGAACAAAAACTTGTCAGTCATCCTTTTACTCTTGCAAGCAGTATCTGTGATGACACATACAAATACACACAACAATATCTCTTTGCTTGGACTTATCTCGCACTCTTTCTTTTTCATTTCTAAACTAAACTTAACTTACTCAGGTAATCTAACCCAAAATACATTGAATGATCAGAAAAAAAAAAAAAAAAATACCCGAGGCCCATGGGCCAAATGCTCTGCTGACAACCATCATCAGAAAAAATAAACAAATAAATAAAAAAAAAAAATGCATTTCCTCTGACCTGCAGAAATTATTCAAGGTCATCCATATTATGCAATATCAAACTTGCACATGATACACATTTGTGGCATATTTGGTATCATTTGCCTTAGTCTTTATCAATACATTGCATTTATTGGCCTTTTCCTTAGTGATTAATAACGATGACAACAGGTCAAGGTCAAAGAACATACAAAAAAATGACCCTTTGGTGTAAATTTTACAGTTCCATCTCAATTTATTAGCACAATAATGCATTTAATGTGATAGCTATGCTGTTAGTTCCAATAATTACCACCAGTGGTGCCACCATGACTCTCCTCATAAAACTTTTGCTTGTATAATGTTTCTGTTATGGTATTCGGATGCATGAACATAGTTTGAAATGTAATGATCTTCACAAAAAAATGATTAAATGAAATGCATGCCCTCTGTGCCCTGGAGAAAGTACATCAAGGTCATTCATATTATGCAAGATCAAAGTTCCATATATGAACATTTGCAGTGTATTTGGTAATGTTTGGCTTATTCTTTCTCAACAAGTTGAATCTATTGTTTTTTTTAATACTACAGTGTATAATGATATTGAAAATTTGCTCAAGGTCACTCAATATTTTGCAAAATTTGACTATTGACCTAATGCATAATTGGTGTAAATTTGGTAGTTTCATCTCAATTATTATTACAAAAATGAATTTAAGGTGTTTTTGATACCTATAATTGTAGTTCCAATTTCTACCACCAGTGGTGCCACCATGACTCAATTGTAGAAATTTTGTCTGTATAATATTCCTGCAATGATAATTGATACACTTGCACAAGTTCAGATGTAATGACCCTAACACCAAAAATTCATTTTCTGAAATGTATTCCCTCTGAGACCTTGAGAAAGTAGGTCAAGGTAAGTCATATTATGCAATATGGAACTTCTGTATATGATACACATCTATGGCACATTTGGTACTGCTAGCTTTCTTATTTCTCAACATGTTGCATTTAGTATTCTTTACCACATCAACGAGCTTGAAAATTAGGTCAAGGTCATTCAAAATTTGATCAAATTTGACCATTGGTCTGAGGCAAATTTGGTGCCAAGTTAGCAATTGCATTTCAATTCACAATCAAAATGATAAATTTATTGTGCTTTTACACCTGTAATGGTGGTCCACTTCATACCAGCACTGGCTCCATTAGGACTCCACATATCATAAACTTTCGCCTGTACATGTATATTTCGGTAATGGTATATTAATACACGCACACAAGTGCAAATGTAATGACCATAAGAAACAAAAAATTTCCTGAAATGTATTCCATGACCTTGAGAAAGTAGACGAAAGTCATCCATATTAAGCAACATCAAACTACTACATATGCTACACACCTGTGCTACATTTGGTATTATTAGCCATATTTTTTCTCAACATATTGAATTTCAACTCCTATTTGTCTCTTTGCCAGATTGACATCTCTACCAAGTTCTGTAATTATTCAAGAAAAATTCCTCCCCCAAAATAGCATTCTCAATATTTTCAATCTTGGCCCATATATATTATGTAATACTACAGTGGCAACACTAATATTCAAACTCAGCCTTGATTTTTATACACTTGATAAGCATCAAAGTTATATGAGGCAGACTTGACAAAACTGTGGACTGTTTCACGTCCACAAGCAAAAGTCTATGGATGGACGGACGAACATACAGATGTGTGGTCATGTAAGCTCTGTAACCTGCAGTCAGTAGAGCTAAAAACAAAATAACATCACACTGATATTTCACATTGGAATTCCCGCCTCTTTTCATTGGGTTCACAATATAAAGGGAAAGGTTGACAAAACCTAAGAAGAGAGCCATGTAGCCATGTGAGGAGCCCAGCCTTAGCTGACCTTGACATTCAACCCATACATGTGAGACGTGCTGTCCTTGTCTACCAGTGCCTGCATGTATTAGTGTCCACTTTTGAACCAATTTGCCAAACAGTTACAGACACAATTTTTCAAGATCTTGTCAACAAAGTAAATACAAAAATTGAAACATAAATATCCAGAAATCACTGGTGCAAGAGCACTTGAAGACACTCAGCTAAGACCCATCCAAGACACATCCTTGCCAGATTTGAAGTGAATCTGGCAGTCGGTTGTAAAGAAGTTGTTAAAAATGTGAATTAATATTGCAATCCCCACTGACTTTTATTGTAATCAATAGGACTGAATGCATTAACTGACATGTATCGAAACTGAAAAATTTATTAAAAGTCAGGAATCAGCAGTATCAGCACCAAGTGACAATATCTGATCAATCCTTCCACTTTTCCATCTAGTTTCAGCATAATCTAACAGCTGGGTTTTGCAGAATCCAAAAATTGTGAAAACACATGAAAATTTGTGATTAGCCACGTGCTTTTGGAAATTTTTGATGATTTTGGCAAAAATCCCAAAGTAGCCAAAAATTACTCAAGCTTGAACGTTGGAATCGTTTCAGCAGAGACACAAACAAGGTACATTCCCACCAACTTTGAAGTTAAGACAGAGGCTGGAAGTCCCACTACATAACATGAGCTGACTGACATGTCAGCTGAGGAAAAAAGTGAAACAGAAAGAATATGAATTGTTGCCTGTGTAATACAATATAATCCAAACAATAACTCAGTTTTGACCTTGCAGAAAGCTCAAAGACACATTTTGCAACTCCTCAGATCTAAACGCTGCGTCTGAGAATTAAAAAAGCTGTCTATTGGTACCTTTAAACCAAATCACAATAATACCAGATAACACGGTTAAGCAAGACACCAGTTGCCACACAAGTTTACTATATACATTCACTGTTACATGGCGTTTGCAGCCAGCTGTTACTCCTGCCTCCTTCTGAGTACAAGTGTTCTTTTGTTGCAAAACAATGAGGTACATAATGCTTCACTCTTCCGTCCCTTATTTCCACAAAAAGTCTATGCGCTTCAAAATAATTCAATGATGCCAGATTCACATTGCTTGTTACTGACCGTTCATTGCAGTAGCAGTATGTCAATGGTTGCAGGGACCATAAGACTGCACCAGGCTTCTCAACAGCCTTCCTTGGCGTACTGGGCAAGGTGCTCACCAGGCACCCAGCAAAGCTGTTGCCTGAGGGCAAAGCTTGGCACCGACAGAGTGAAACGAAGTGACAGAACAACACAGAATTCTATCATTGCGGCCACAAAGCGAAGGCACCAGTGTTTACTGATCACACCAGGACAAGCAAAGCAAACTCTAGGCCCAGGCACAAAATACCATCTCAAACCTGTTATCATTCAGAATTGTGTGCAGAAATAATTTTATCAAATCAAATTTATTCACAACAAATGTCACTATTTATCAAAAAAAAAACAAAACTTTTAACATTATTTTCATTCAAGTCTGATTCGGACTCTTTTTCAACATTTTGGCTTTGGGATGAGACATGTCTGTTCATTAAATGTTCCTTCACAGTCAAAATCTTGCTGATCAACTTCAAGATTGGCACCTGATGATTGTCCTCCTTCCTTCCTTTCTCTCTCTGCCTTTTTATTTGACCACGTCAGTAGCACTGTTATGAGCTTCACTCAAATAATTTACAAAAACCTAAATGAGTAACAAAACTGCATTAACATCATGTCTATGTCATGAATATAATCATATCTATACATCTGATGACTTAATATATACAATTGTAATCCATGCTACAGTTGATTGGTGATTTGGATGCATTCTCCATACAATTGTCAGCTTCGGCTGACCTCTCTCTCTCTCACTGCACTCCCACTCAGACTGACCTTGAATTCACATAAACTGTCTTTCCATGGAACTAACTCTATGCAAATATACTGATACTAGATCTTAATAATTTATGTTGCAAAAGACATTTTACCATCTCATCACATGGCACCAAAATGACAGCTTTTAATCCAAACATAAACTTACCATTAAGCTCTTTTTTTATGTTTGTGTCTACAGAGCAAAGCTCAAAATTCCACCCCTACCTGAAGGTTAAACTGAATATAGAGCACACTTTTGCCCTTGCAACCCAGCTGGTCTGTGCCATGAAATATCTTCAAACTATGACCTAACATTCAGGAGCCTGTGGGTTAGATACATCAATAAATAACATGCTTACTATAGCTCTTCTAGATGCTGTCAACATTCTCATTTGATGGGAATGTTCATAAGCTCCCCACAACAGCTGTCCTTCTGGAGGCCCAGTGTACACGGTCACACAGTGTACACGGTCACACAGTGCACACGGTCACACAGTGTACACCGTCACACAGTGTACACGGTCACACAGTGTACACTCCATTGCTATCATACTACAGTGTAAATGGGCAGGGAGAGGGGAGCCTTAAGGTGGAAGCTGTGAAACCAGTGCACAGTGAGACTGGCAACTTTAGATCAATATTACCCATTTAATAATTTCATAAGTACATTAAACCTATATATTTTCTGATTACTACATATCCATAGTGGTTTTTTTTTTTTTTTTTGGATTGGAACTTTTTGAGATTTTATAGCTTTCTTTCTGACTTTGTAGGATTTTCACATTTTTTGAGCAGAAGTAGCACAAAAATTGTTCCCCCCCCCCCCCCCCAAGTTGAAATCAGAAGAAATTTAAAACGTATATCCAGATCCAGGATCAAATTCAATACTGAATCATGAAATAGCATAAATAAAAAGCAAAAGTGACAAGGCAAGTAGCCAAGGCAGTAACAGCTGTGCGACGCGTTTCGACCTTAGATAGGTCTCATTAGGCACTGGTTGGGATTTGAAAATGCTTCCGTATTTATAGTGAGGGGTAACAATTATGTTGCTACGTTGTGCACGTCTATGCACATGCGTATTCTAGGCCAAAGGCCCAGTTTCATTCTCGTTACCACGTAACTCGGAATTTCAAACAAATGTTTGAACTGTTCAAATTCCTAATTTGGAAACTGAACATACTGGTTAAAGGTCAACCAGTGTTAAAGTATGGAGCTGTTTACCAGGTGAACTGTGTACTTTTGCACCTGATGCCCTATCACAGGGGCTGGCAGGAAAATTCTTTGTCCTGCTGTGGTAAAAAACTTTAAAGCCCTATTGATTTTATTAACACCGATGTGAGAATAAAGGCACTTGAATGCATGTTGGAATGAGCTCAATACAAAATTTTTTAGCAAAAAAAAAAAAAAAAAAAAAAAAGCATAAATAAAAAGTTACCAAATTTTTAATTTATTCCTGACAGGTTATTCATTTTCTTTCTATAAATGGCTCCAAAAGTCACCGAAGGGGTTGTCAGATAAAAAAATCCTAGGAACCGCTCCTGGATATGATATTTTTCTTTTGATGTCCATTAATATTTTAATGTGACAGTGCAATTTGTACATTTGTGAGGCAAGATACAAATTGCAGAGGTGGAGCAAAAAACAGTTCCAAGAAAACTGCATTGAAGGAAAAAGTTGCCAATTCTTACACATTTATGGCTGTAATATAACACATACTCATTTCTTCTGTCCTGTGTTTTAATTATTGTGTGAAATAAACTTGTAGCTTTACGTCTGTGATGTTGTCATTAAAAAAAAGGTACATTTTGTGGTTGAAATATAGACTTTTTTAACTTGAGAACATCACAATTGGCTTGTTTGGGTGTGGGTTCACAAGGGGGTTTCCATATTTGCAGCCCAGTAAGCTGATTGTACTAATTTGTTTTTATATCAATAGAGAATTTCAAAGTAATCAGAACAATAGTAGTGATTAGTCTGAACTGGCCCATTCTTCTCTCCACGGCTAATGGTTTCCTGTTCCCTATGAGTGACCTTGTCAATTGGTTTCCAGGGGTCATGGACTAATGACTGTACCAACAATGACAATTGGTTCATTATCATGCCCATGCAAACCAGCCCCATGTACTCGGCACTGCTTTAACTTTTCAGTGTAAACAAAAGTTTTGATATCAATTTTCTCATATAAATTTGATGTTTACACATCTGAGTTTTTGGGAGCATGTAGTTTAAGAATCAAACTATCCAAATATATGAAAAAGTGATTAGAGGTTATCCAAAGGTCTTGATTTCAGATCTTCCACCTTAAGGACACAACAGTCTGTTTGATCCTGTTTTAAATGAAACATAAGCCTGATTGTCTACACGTTATAAAAGTCAAAACACATAGACTACCATTCATTTTCTTCAAGCAGCATATGCAAAAGACATTTATCATTTAACATCTCATATCAGCAGCAGTTTTTTTTTTCTTTTGCTTTGGTAAGCTAAACTGACCCACAGGCATAAATGACACCTTTATTTGACGGTGATGACAACTGTATGCACGTTTCTTTGAATAATACAATTTAGTGTCAACTTATAGAGCAAAAGAGGGCTCTATGAACAGCCCATCCACAGCTGACCTTGACATTCAACCCATAATAAGCCTCACTCTGGTCTAGGCTCTATCTGAGGATTTTGGAGAAGTAAAAAAGGTGACTTTCCATTGCAATTCCCACTGATTTGCATGGTACTCAAAAAGCATGCATTAACCGACTGGTACCTGAACTGAAAAATTCATAAAACATCAGCGATCCCAAGTATCACCCACCTGCTGAACAATTTTTTTTAACATACCCACAAGCTACATATCCACTGAGTTTCAGAACAATCTGAAAGACACTTTTGGAGAAGTCAAAAATAGTGCATACACAAAAAATTGTTAAAAAATAAAAAACAGCAAAAAATAGCAGTGCCACCTGTGAAAAAAATTAAGGTCTAGGGTCTCCAGGAGTGTCTTTATGCAATTTTGAAGCAATTGGCTAAGCAGTTTCTGAGATTTTAACTGTGATTTTTACCCCAGCTGAGGAAAAAATACTGGCTCCAGAGTATCACCACCTACTGTACAATTTTGTTTAACCTGCCCACAAGCTATATTTGCACCAACTTTCAGAGAGACGTTTGAACATGTCAAAAACTGGGCAAAAAAAAAAAAAAAAAAATCACAAAAATGTAAAAATATCACAGCACCACCTGTTGAACAAATGATTGTCTGGGGGTTCTCAGAAGTGTCCCTATGCAATTTCAAAGCAATTGGCGGTGCAGTTCCAGACAAGATGACTTTTGAAGACTTCGCCAAAAATGAAAAAAAAAAAAATCATTAAAAATCTTAATTCAATGGAGCATGACCATTTGAACAAACTTGGTAGAGACCCACACAAGGTATATCTCACCAAGTTTGAAGAGAATTGGCCTGTGGTTTTGGAAAGTTGAAAACGTGAAATGTGGATGGATGGATGGATGGATGACGGACCACAGATAATTAGGCACCCTGTAATCTCAGCTGACTGACAAGTCAGCTGAGCTAAAATGCTTCTCACTTGCTCATGTCCACTTTGTTTTTTTTTTTTTTTATCTGTCTCCTTCCCCTCTACTTTTACGTCAAAGTTTACATTAACTTTTAGGTAGCATTACCAGGTATTTGTTATTCTCCTACATAATTTAGTACATGGCTTTCTTCAACACAGACCCATCCACCTTGTACTGGTTATCCTGTGCGAGCTTTTACGAGACACTTCTTGTATACTTTACAGTCAGACTTCAATTACAGGCAAAATGTTTAAAAAGCACTGTTTGCCTGTAGAGAAGGAAATGAAATATAAACACAGACTGCCACAGTTCACAAGTCACAAAGAATAGGCCTCATGAATAGTGTGAATATTAAGTGAAAAAGTAGAGGGTGTGGGGAGAGTAATATAATTGGCTTTTTGCAAAAATCTGTTTTGGTCACTGCCCTGCAACACATTGAGACTGTGCTACTTGACTTGGTGAATTGACACAACAGTCCATTTAATTGGAGTCTCACAGCTGCACATTGTATTGGACTCCTTCTGGGCAAATGTGGGCTTGAATTGCGGTCTTTTGGCCTGAGGCTGGCAGTCTGAAACCTTGGACACCTTTTTACTGATGGAGGCCTTGGGTAAAAGGTCAATTTGCTTGCTGTATTTTGCTTATCTTTTTTTCTAATTGCAAAATCTCGCCTGTCATTCCCCCTCCCCCCCCCCATTATATGTACATTTTGCACACACCTAATTGCAACCTTCAGCTACCGCTTTCCTACTGAATATCTTCACATCCCCATGTATCATATCACTTGTCAATAAAATACCCTGCTTTAGTAAATCAAACACTTCATCTGTAATTAAACAAAATCACAAATATGCATTGCAACAATACTTTACAAGCAAGCCTCACCAGAGGCTCAGTCAAAAAAGAACCAAATGAAATATAAGAATTATACCCTTTCTGCCAAAAGTCTCACTTTCTGATATCTCATATCAGAGAGACAAAAATGACCATCAAATCTAAATCTATGGCAACAATTCTCTATCCTTCCCTCCTACGGATGTGTGATGCAAATGAATTTCTACAGCAAAGACCACGATTTGGACAAAGCTTTTGAAGCTCCAATCAAAGTCATGGAGCCATGTTGGGATTTACAAATGATAGTACACCTGATGTCCGGGACATTTATACATAATTAAATTAATATACACTAAATATACTTGCCAGATACGGCCCTAATGTCAGATGTCGCTTCATCTCTATAGGCTGTTTCATTGTCTTCCATATCAAAACAAGAACCATACACAGTTTAATAAAATAATGGGGATGAAACTGATCCCTAATGTATACAGTATATTCTTCATAACCACCACTGGCATCTACCTTGTCAAAAGCTTGGAGACAATCCATATATATACTTGCACCAACCACAGGCCTACGCCCATCAAAATATTATTAATGAGTTCCATTGACCTCTTTATTGTTAAAATTTCTTTTGTGGACTCAAAAATATGTCAATAAAATAGTGTTCAGAGAACAGATTACCCTTGGTGCACATAATCTTTTTTTCCTCAATTCTACAGGGTTTTTTTTTGAGACTTTGCAGTAGAATACTTTACATATGATTTTCACATTGTTGTCCCTGAAATGTAAGAGCAATTTTGGAGGTCTTCTTGGGGTAAGTTCTGGTGATACAGACCACTATACCTTGCACCACTCAGATGGCCTTCAAATAAATACTTTAAAAGTTTCATAACAAGTTTCAAAATACTAAGAGGAAGCTGGTTTTCAACAGGAATGTGGTCCACATAATGTTCATTTCTCATATAAATTTGGTGAAGCTGCGATGGATCCTTGGCCAGATGTTATGGTAACGTCGTCCCCTTGTGCACCACTCACATGGCCTTGAAATACTTTAAAGTTTCATAAAAAGTTTACACATACAAAGAGAAAGCTGGTTTTTAAAAAGGGACCTGATCCATTATAAGATGCATCTTTGACAAAAATTTGGTAAAGCTGTGGTCAATACTTTTTTTTAGAGGTGGTAACGTCAGAGTTGATGCCACTCAGACAGCCTTCAAATAAATACATCAAAAGTACCATACAGAGTTTAAAAATAATCAGAGGAAGCTGGCTTTCAATAGGAATCTGGTCCATCACGGGAAGCATCTCTGACAAAAATTTGGTAAACCTGCTGTCAATATTTTTTGAGATATTGCATTAATGTTGTCATGATTGACACCACTCAGAAGGCTTTCAAATAAATACATTATAAGTTTCATAAAAAGTTTAAAAATAATCAGAGAGAGCTGGTTTGCAATGGGAACCGGGTCCACCATAAAGTCCTTCTGTGACAAAAATTTGGTACACCTACAGTGAATATTTTTTTAGATATAGCAGTAACATTGACAAGACAAACAGACAGACAGATGGATGGATGGACCAACGGACGGATGACACAGGGGACGACAATACCCTCCGGCACTTTTTGTGCTGAGGGTAAAAAACTAAGATTAACAAACTGTATGTGTTTGTGAGTGCAGTCTGCTGAATAATCAGCCAGTGAGTGGAGGACTTAACATAGTCAATGGTTCTGACATAGCACCCTTCAATTTGTGAGATGGTAAATTATGCTGTTCATTTGTCTTGGATCCTTTGAGGTACTGAAGTATCCCAGGCATTCTTATACAGGATTGTAGATGCACTTGTGGTCTGTGAGGGGCTGTACATGTGCTGCAGCATGAGGACTCATTCCACCTTCTGTAAGATTGGCACAACCAGTAGAACCAGTTTCACACTGCATGTTGAAACTTTTCAACTATGCTCAACAGTCATCATTCAAAATAGTAAGACTTCTGCACAGCAACCAGAGCCTAGTAATGGACATTTTCCTTTGCAGTCATGCATGTATCACCCATGATCATGATTGCATTAAGTACTGTACTCACAGACTCTAGGCAAGTGATGATTTCTTTCAATGCAATTTACAGTGTAACAAAACTCTTGCAGGTCTGTTCAGAGGCACAAATTATTCACCCCGGGTGCATTACATGCCAATTTATTTTGACCAGTCACAGGTTTGTTCCTGCCAATCCAGTTTTAAGACTTCTCTGTACTGATTTCTTCAACTGATACTCCTCACAGCTTCCAAACATCTACACATTCTCCAACATGTTTGCCCTTCCTGTATATAAATATCAATAGCACTTGGTCCAGATTTGGTTATCTTGTATGGAACCTGTATATCAGACGTCACTGTCTACAGTCATTTCACCAATATTTATGACAATTTCACTAAAGGAGGGCCTTTCTTTGGGACTTTCATTTAAGCACATCTCCTGAAGGCGACAGATCTCGCCCGGGCAGTTCGGTGCTGGTTCTAACTTCAAATCTCCATTCTTGAGTGCTTTGAGGACCTCATCATCGGTCCTCTTTCTGTAAGGTAAGTCTCCCAAGGAAAACACCTCCCACATAAACACAGCAAATGACCACACGTCACTCTTTGTGGAGTAGTCATCCTCCAACACTGCCTCAGGTGGCATCCACCGCAGTGGAATCAAGCGTTGGTGGAATGGGAAGTACTCGCCCGCATATATGTCACGGCACAAGCTTAAGTTGGCTATTTTTAAGTCCAGGCTGGATGAGAGTAAAATATTTCTGGCAGCAATGTCTTTATGGATGAAGCGATGATTGGATATATGTTCTAGGCCCAGCGCCACCTGGCTGCACATGTTGACTTTTTGAGCGATGGTCAGTGATGGCAAATTGACATTACGCTTGATATTATCACTCCTTGTTGCCCAAAGATACTGCTTCAGATCACCCTGAAAAAGAAAGATCAACTTATTTGACAGGACGCCTCAAAGCTGCTTTATATGTCTACAGTCACAGCTGCATCAATTCATGTGGCTCTTTTACCTCCACTCAGGACACCTCAAACCCACAGTCAGCCAACTTTGTCTTTTGGCCATCTAGCTTTAAGACCAATGGACACACAGCCTGAGTACTGAATGTATACACTCAATAACATGATCTCACTGGAAACCTGTAATTACTTGCACTTTTCAAGATCCACACATTCAGCATATTGTGGACTGGTACAAGGCCAAACACAATCATCTGCTGACATCAACCATCAACTTGTAGCCCACAAGTTCCCAGCTTGTTTCACCTTCAAATACTTCAATTTACTCCTAATTCACCACATGATTAACTTAAATATCTTTAATGGGCAGCACAAGCAGATGGCAACTTTGACATTTAAAAATTCCACTGATTTGTGTGTTTTGGACATCTAATAACATTTTATGACTGAAATAAAATTCACTTTACCCCTTTCTAAAGAAAAAAAATCCATGACAGCAAATGCTAATCCTGAATAAAATTAATGGAATATTAACTTGATTACACAAATTTAACAGATGGCAAGCATGATTTTATCAACAACACGCTACTTAATGATGCAAAAGAACGTTAAATTCAGACTGATCAAATTCAGAAATCATTCTCATCATGCCCACATGGGAGCATCCAGTTTTTTTTAAATGGGATTAAAAAGTGCTGAAAGGCTGAACAAAAGGGAGACATTGTATGGCTTAATTATAAAAGAATCTGTCCTCCATATACACCAAGATGGTCTTCCATAAAGCTTCTTCATTTTCTGTCCAGAGACATGGGCTGCACCACAGTCCCAGTGACTGACAATTGCAAGCATACACCACAATATTTTATGGTGACAAATGAGGTACCCACAAGCTGAAGGTTCAACCAGTTCTCATTATGTCTTACTCTTCATTTGTCATAAGTCGCCACATTACTTTGCATAATAAACTTAAATGCGCTGAATGGTTGTAAAAAAATGTCATTAACAAGAGGCCCATGGGTCTAATGCTCTGCTGACATATGCTGTGAAGACCATCACCAAAAATTAATTTCCTGAAACGCATTCCCCCCATGCCCTGGAAAAATTAAAGATCCTCTATATGATGTAACAATCAAACTTCCATGTGAACACACATTTGTTGCTTGTGTGGTATTGTTCCCCTTATTCTTTATCAATATACTGAAATTGGTGTCCTTTTCTTAGATGTTTAATGACCGTGAAAAATATGTCAAAGTCACACAACATATTACAAAATGTGACCATTGGCTTTTTATGCAAATAATTCATATTTGATACACATTTCTTCTGTGACCTTGAGAAAATAGGTCAAGGTCACCCATATTATCCTAATATTAAAATTTTGTATATGATACACATTTGGGGTATATTTGGTATTGTCAGCCTTCCTGTTTCCCAACATGTTAAATTTAGCATCCTGTACTATGTCCTCAATGACTTTGAAAAACAGGTCAAGGTCACCCAAAATTTAATAAAATTTGATCATTGGCCGAATGCATATTTGGTGTAAATTTTGAAGTCCTATCTTGATTTATAATCAAAATAAAGAATTTAAAGCCCTTTTAATACTGAGGATATTAGTTTCACTTAGACTTACCAGTGGCGCCACCATGACTCCAGGTCATAGACTCTATAATATTTCTATAATGGTATATTGATACATGTAGACAAGTTCAGATCCAATGACCAAAACAGAAAAATTATTTTCTGAAACGTTTACTATCCATGACCTTGAGAAAGTAGGTCAAGGCAGCCCATATCATGCAATAACAAATTTCTAGATATGATATACACTTGTGGTACTTTTGGCATTGGTACCCTTCTTGTTTTCTAAACGTACCAAATTTAGTGTTCTTTACTGTGTCCTTAATGACTTGGAGAAATAGGTCAAGGTTACTCAAAATTTTACAAAATTTGACTACTGGCTTCAGGTATATTTGGTGTAAATTTAGAACTTTCATCATAATCTATGAGCAAAATAATGAATTCAATGTACTTTTAATATCTATGATGCTAGTTCCACTTAATATTATAAGTGGCTTCACCAAGACTCCAAATGTCAGACTTTTATCTGTATAATATTCCTGTAATGGTATATTGATACATACATGTGTGCGCAAGTTTAGATGTAATGATCAAAACAAAAAATCATTTCCTAAAATGAATTCCCCCGGTGACCTTGAGAAAATGGGTCAAAGTCATCCATATTATGCACTATGACACTCTTCATATAATACCCCCCTGTGGTACATTTGGTATCATTAGCCTTATTCTGTCTCTACATATTGATTTTAATGCATTGTCAACACATTTTGGTCCTCATCTATCATCATTCTGTAGGTTGTACCACCAAAGTTTAACATGTGTTTGTCTTTTAGCCTGATTGACATTACTGCCAAGTTTTGTCATAATTCATTAAAATCTCGTCGCAAAATCGCATTCTGAACATTTTCACATCTTGGCCCATAAATTACATAATACTATAGGTGCTGCCACCAATGTTGAAGTTGACCTATGTTTTCATATATTTGATAAGTCTTGAAAGTTATATAGCACTACGTTGAAAACTTTGGACGGTATAATGTTCACAAACAAAAATTTACGGACAGATGGATGGATATAGATGGACAAACAGATATGAGCGATCACCTAAGCTCTCAACCTATGGTCAGCAGAGCTAAAAAATTAAACCATACAACAAAAAGAAAAATTCCTTAGGCTGTGGTTGGGAATATGACAATTATAAATGAAGTCATGAAGCAACAACATTAGGTAATGATTCTGATCTTCCCAGTCAGTCTCCAAATATGGTTTAAATCTACTTCTGGTAATCCTGAAATTACTGAGCATACAAGTAATACCTCAATCCTTGGATTGGCTAGTGCACATACATGTGATTTCACAAGCATGCACACAATAAACTTTGCTTGGCGTGAGGAATATTTGGGCTGCAAAATGATATCCTTAAATGTTTCCATTATGGGAGGTCAACAAAAATATTCCTAGGATTTTTAATGTACATTAAACTGAAGTCCCGAGCTTGCCACTCATTGCTTCATGGTATATGGTGCTAACCTGTATTTTCATTTTTTGACTTTAAGGGGGCACCACTTACCCAGTCCAGGTACTGTGTGATGAGGAACTGAGGGTCCATGTCGCGACAGACACCCAGCAGTTTGACAACATGGTCATTGTTGAGTTTGCTCAACATGTCGATTTCCTGGCGGAACTCAAAATGGTGATGCTCATCCTTAATAAGAAGAGACTTCACCATCACCAATGTTTCCACCTCTCCATCTCTGATCCCATGGGCCTTTGCCAAGAAAACATCGCCATAGTGACTTTTTCCTGTGAAATAAACACCAAAAAAAGGCATATCATGAGACATTGTCCATCACTGGTAACAAAGTTCAGAGGTGAGACCCATGAATCCACAATGACCCTGAGGAACTAGTCATGATCTTGATAAATGGGTGGAAAACTGTCTTAGTTTATACTCTTTTCTAATCAAGCACACAGCAGTTATAAATTAGAATAATTTTTGCAGTCAATTCATACTTTGACAAGAGTTGAATATTCAAGTCCAAGCAAAACTGATATTGTCCAATCAGTTGATTACTTTACAATTGACCATAACTGAGATGAGACTTTGTAGAGTTCACTCCTGCTGCATTGTTCGGTCCTTTCTGAGGCTCACAGCAAAATTAATGTTATGACACAGCATCATTAATTACCCAGCATTCCCAGAGTCTGGAGATCATGTCGTGGAAAGTTGAGTTTATCGTAGCTACGTCTGCGTGACTGGTGAGAGTGGGAGGAGTGAGAATGCTGGGAACTGACGCCTGAAGCATGTGAGCGTGCGTCATCACTCTTATGTAGCAGGGAAGACTCCCCTTCTTTCTTCTCCATCAGTTCTGTGTTTTCCCGAGGAAGATCTCCATTCTCTGCTTTGTCTGTAAACAGAAATTAACCAATTTTCCAGGTCAAACCTCAAGAGATATGCAAATTGTAAATACACACTTGGCCGCCATATGAGCTACTTCAGCACCATGTTGGAACTGAGTAAACAGATTTCCTTGACATGCATTGGGACTCCAAAACATGCCAAGGAAAGCTGTTGACCTGGATGAGTCTTATGCTGTCACAGTGTAGGAGTGCTGGGACAGCACTGGATGGCCAGATTACAAACAATATCAATCTGGTATTCAATTATGGCTTTTCAGACCACATCGACTGGTATCAACACTGGCAGTGAAAGTGTTAATTTGGATGTCTTTTATCTTCCTGATAAAAAAGTACAAGTTTAACCTATTGGTACTTGACACTGATAGGGCAGCATCAGATGACGTTCATTTTAATTAACAAGAGATAAAAGACTTATGTTTTGATGTGCATCACACAGAAAGACTGCAATTCATTAACACTATGACCCATCCTCTGTAATAATACAAATTGGAAAAAAAAATTTATGTGTCATGTTCCATGAGTTCATTTATTAGAGCTAAAACTTAAAACTTGACATGTAATATAAACTGTGGCACCTCAAAATTATGGGAATTGTTCTAAAACAATAATGAAATTGATATGGAAATATAAGGCAGTGCATGGGGAAAAAGTGTCCCCGTAATGAAAACATTCAAAATAACATGTTAATTGTATTGTGTGACTTATTGAAATCAATAAACTAGTTGAATGGCTCCTTCCTATATAATGCAAACCTGACTATGAATGAGGCTATAAAAGAACTGATCTTCCATAAAGTAAAACTAATCCAATACCCACTGATGATTGTCTTGATCTAGACTATTAAGTTGACATTTAAGTTGGCCTAAGGTGTACATTCGGGCAGACATAAATTGCAATGCCAACTGTGTGCCTTTTGAAGTAATATATTTCTTTCATGTTGACACACGCCAATTACAAAATATGCCTCTTGCCCACACTGCAGCACAGGGCCAGAGTGAGTCAAAGCCACACTGCAGCACAGGGCCAGAGTGAGTCAAAGCCACATTGCAGCACAGGGCCAGAGCGAGTCAAAGCCACACTGCAGCACAGGGCCAGAGTGAGTCAAAGCCACATTGCAGCACAGGGCCAGAGTGAGTCAAAGCCACACTGCAGCACAGGGCCAGAGTGAGTCAAAGCCACATTGCACGCTCCTCCATATTTGACTGTTGTTGGTGCACCCTACTTATTAAATCCTGCCCCATGTTGATGATAAATGGATACCAGGAACCAAAATATGAACTCGGAACTGAGTTGTGTTTTTGGTAGCATGACACTTGCTGCTTACTGTGGTTATTCCTTAATGTCACTGGTCATGTACAATGTGTGTAATGGGAAAACAGGTCGAGCAAGATCAACTGTGGCACTTGCCCTTGTTTGGTCTGTGGGAACTACTTTCATCAAGACAGCCCCTATATCTGGCACCAGTTCAATTGAATATCACCTCCTATGGGGGGGGGGGGGAGCAAGGAAGATTATTCCGTATTGGGATTGAGGATTTTTGTTTGTTGTAACCATGAATTTAAATATATCAAAACAGGAAAGACCATGCTCATGAGATGTGGCTTGGTGTTTGAATAAATTGTGAACAAATGATTAAAATTAAAATTTGTCTATTGTAGACAGAATCCCCCTTTCACATCCTCTATGGTGTTTGATCTGCAGGTGCCACTGATAGACTGGGCTACCTGGCCAGCAGCTTTCAAATATTGTTATGTCTTCATGTGTAACCTGGAACTAAATGCATCTCTCTCTCTCTCTCTCTCTCTCTCTCTCTCTCTCTCTCTCTCTCTCTCTCTCTCTCTCTCTCTCTCTCTCTCTCTCTCTCTCTCTCTCTCTCTCTCTCTCTCTCTCTCTCTCTCTCTCTCTCTCTCTCTCTCTCTCTCTCTCTCTCTCTCTCTCTCACTCTCTCTCACTCTCTCTGTGTGCCTTTGTCTGTCTTTGCCCACCTGCTGTGTCCGCTGCCATGTTAGCTTTGCGCATGTTCTTGGCTCTCATCAGTCTGATGCTGCAGTAGACAGTCAGTCCCACCACTATGCCCAGGTAAGCCACGGCGCTGCATACGGCTATGATGATGGTCTTCTGCATGCTGTTCTCATCGTCATGTCCATGGCGATGGCCACCCTTCCTGTTGAAGGGGTAGTGCTCTGAACCTGCGGGCAAAGTCAATTGGGAGACCATGAGACAGGACAAACATCTTCCACGGTAGAAAAGTTAACTTGGTTCCCACCTGTCTTGAAATCCTTAGCCTTAAGGCTCTTAATCAACTGTTTCAGTGTGGACCTGAAGCATAAGGAGCCTAATATGCAGACACTGACTTGTAAATGACATTTTATTAATTCCCAGAGACTTGTCCCTCTCTGAACAGACCCTATTCAGTGAAGTCTAAAATGCTATTCTACCAGTCTTGAGCTCAGCATTCTGGGGGAACACGTGTTGCACAGCCACAGATATTGCCTCTTTACCACGGGGCCAGTGTACCGGGATACTTATTATAATGTAAACATTGTGCCCTTCCTTTCATACACTCACATTTAATTGGATCAAAGTAGAGCCGGGAATGAAGGACAAATGACAACAGCCACCAAGTCAGTATGCACTCACATTATAATGACAATAAAAAAGTTGTCAAATGATTTGTAAATCTGTAAGCACAACCCTGTCTTGATGCTGACAGCAGGGAAACACAATCCCTCACACTGCTGAATTTTGTCGCCAGTCTGGCGGCTCACCCATTGATCTGCACACATTTGCTCCTTCATCTCTATCACTGCCCAAGTGACAGTGGTGACACCTATGCTGTAAAGCTGGCAAGTCAAACTGATCTGCATTTGTACCATACGCAGACAGTCCCGGGAGGGGAAAGCTCATTGCTTTCTGACAGCTGACAAAATTTACTGCAATCTCAAACCTTATGATGCTTGAGTTTTCAATCCTCTCAATATTTCTGTATGAGTTTTGATTACAGGAACATGGCATTCTTGGATCATGTACTACATAAGCCCTGACTGTTACACATATTAAAAGGCCCTGTTCAAGCTGCTAAAATTTACCGCATTTTATTCATAACACTTGCGAAAGTAACGTTCACATGAGTTAAAATTCTTCCGCAATCCCTTAATTAAGAATGCGCAAGCTGCTTCCAAAAGCAAAACCTACTGATGGAGGTGGTACTTTTGGGGACATTAACCGGTAGTGTCTACTTGCACAAATTCTGTTGTGTCTGTGAATGCAAAGGGCGCATGTTTGCCAAACATCTAACATGTGCAAGCCCACCAATTCGGTAAGCGACTCTGAAAGTTAAACTTTACAGTGTGAACGAGCCATCCAGATTTATTTTGGAAGTCAGGTAAATAATCTGAACGCACACTTCAGATGTCTTTTGGATGTGCAAAAATGTGAATGTCAATCCTGAAAATAAAATAAAAAAAGCGTGAAGGCAGCACTAGTCAGCCCTACAGGGATCAAGAAGTAAGTTCTCAACTTCAGATAATGCATAATTAAAGTAAACTGTGGACCCAAGGCAAACAGCCTGCTCCTCCATCAGAGACCAAGGCAGGCAGGACATGCCAACCACAGCATATTTAAATTGGAATTGGCCCTGAAACATCATCATAAATTCCAACAACTGACTCACCCAAACAAAAAGGGCTGTACATTTGTTGTTTTCACAGTGACACAATGTAAACATGTTCATGATCAAACTTGTATGGGCCAATAGTAGGATAGTGTGACATTCACTTTATATAAAGGTAATCAATGGCATGGACCATGATAGAATGAAAATGTAAACATCTGTGCATGGCCTGGATAAGGTTATTATACATGTACAATGTCATTGTTTTGTGGCTGCAGTTACTTACGCTTCCTGCATTTGCATCATTCAAAATAAAACTAGCTGCACGAAAAAATGGCTAGAGTTTAGCTGTAGCCATGTAGTTGTGGTGTTACAAGTACATGTACTTACTTCCCACATGCAGGAATATCTCCTCACGCTCAAAGCCCCCACTGTTGCCCGCTGTACAGCCGTATTTGCCTGTGTCCTCCATGTAGACTTCTGACACGTGCAGCGACCCATTGGCCATCACCTACAACATCATCCACAGAACACTTGTACCAAACATGCTGTGACAAGAACTTGGTCGACATTTGGCAAGCAATATTCTATCAATAACACATTGAATGGACACACATCGACATACAGATTTCGTTTATCCTTTCATTTTCTGCATTCAAATTATGAGCAATATTAAAACAATTTCTGATTTTTATTTAATATACATGAACCAGTTGTATTTTCTTTATTGTATACAAAGACAATGTAGTTGTTGATGCCAATGTTTTCTGTGTATTGCAATGTTCATGATGTGAATATATGTATAGGTACTGTTGACTATTGTAATCAAACTAATGTCAATGTTAAATGACTTATATTTAATTTACTTACCATTAGCATTATACACCTTTTTAAGTCTACAAAGCATACAACAGCTTCCCTTTACTATCTAGCAGCCAGAATTAGCGTGTGTTGATGACTAAAAGCTTTACTGGCCATTCATAACCTGGTATTGTAATCCTCCAGATCCCAAATATGTTGTCATATTCTCCTTGTCCAAGTTCACAACACAGTGGTCACATTTCATGCCTACTAGCGGCCAGTACTGTGTTTTTAGACAGACTCTTACGGAATAAAGTGAATATGATGCTCCTTTGTTAATAGGCCTACTTAAAAATATGGCCCACATCACATAAATATGATGAAACTACTTTTATAAAACATAAGTCTACACCTATATGTTAATGCGCTATATATGTCACTGGTGCAGGCGTGTCAAAATTTAGTTGTAACAATGTTTAGGTCATGTGATCTACAATGAGTTACTCCTCTACAAATTGATAATTTAGCAAAAATGATGTGGGCCCAAAAAGTTACTTGTCTTTCCCTATAACGCCTGACTGGTCTGAACACTGCTGTGTCTGATCAGAGGCTGGTGTAACAGTTGTGCACACATGTAAAAAAAAAAAACAAAGTTAAAAAAAAAGGATGACAGTTCATCCTAAAACATAAAATACACAAAGCATTTGCCTATTTCATGGCAAAAATAGAAGAGTCAGACAGACCTGAGACTCCTCAGCCAGGGACAAAGCCTGGCCACCTTTAAAATGGGTCAAGATTACTGAGCGTCAAACTTAGCCAAACTTCAAATCAGATGTTTCTACAGTACAGTGATCCCCTTAAAAAAAGCCAGCCAATATGTAAGCAAAAAGTGGCCACATTAGAACAGTGGCCTCTCTTGAGAGGGGCCTCATTAGAGGGGGACCCCCATATAAGTTTCATGATAGTAGCTCAATTTGACCCTTGGTGACCTTGGAAACAGGTCTAGGTCAAGAATGTAAAACTCAGCCAATTGCCTATTGAGATGCTTCTACAGTACACCAACCATGAGAGGAAGTCAAGTTGTCCAAGCTATTGCATCTACAAGATCAACTAGAAGGATGGCTGCATGACAACAACACCCTGTTGGCCGAGCAGGGCAAAGGGGTCAAAGGGGGAAAGACAGCACACTCTTTCATAAATATCCTATTACACCTAGGTATAACCCTTCTGCTTCTACATCCATGTAGTGAGGTGAAGCTATCTTTCAACTAGAATATTCCCACCTGTCTCTCTGATGGGGACAGATGGAGATGAAATGTTGGACTGAACTTCCCAAAGCTCAAGAAAAGCACAAGTGAAATAACTGAAGCCCAAGTTAGATTAAAATAAACTTGTTGGTTCACATCAGCTGGAACCATTTAGCGTGGTACAGGCTGACCTGTATGTCTGATATTTGTGGCTCTCTACAGGCTGACCTGTATGTGTGATATGTGGGGCTCTGTCAGTATTTTGAATGCTCTGTGAGTTTCATCTTGACTGTCTCATCTGTAAACACCTTAGTCATCCAACCAACTTCTTTCTGGGATCAGGTTAAAAAAACAGCCTTTAAAACTAATCCAGAACTACATCATTTACAGCATTTTTCTGTAACCAAGCCCAAGCGTTTAGACCTGCAGACTCGGCCAACATTCCAGGACCTTTTGCCTCCAATATATCCTGCCTGACACGGCTACCCATAACATTTGTATTTCTTGGTACAATCAGTGCTTCCCTCCAGGTTTGGAAGGCGTTAAGCTTGTTTTGTAGTTTGTAAGCTTTCCAACAGAAGCCACATTTCTGCCAAATGGGCATTATTTTTCTCATAATATATGGATGTTTTGACATAGAAAACACACAAGCGATCAACATCTGGGGCCAAGGAAGGTCAGTTTGGCAGGAGATGAATGTGACAGCATTGATTTAATCAGTAGCATTGGGAAGCGGACCCCTTCACTCACATGGTTTCATTCACTCAGGTGTAAAGAGATCTCCTGAGACATGTGGAAACCTGGCATACAGCTGACATGTATAATCCACCATGCATACATGTGATTCCCCCCAGCCTCCCTAATGAAGACCAAAGATCCATGAGCTGCTCACACCTCAAACCTCAGCTTTCAGGTTCAATGGCAATCAACTGCCTGCATTCTATGACTTTTCCTTTTTTCTAGGCACTTCTGATTGGTTGCACAAACTGATGCACACTTTGGATTAGTTGAATCTTTACCAGAACAAACTGATGAGGGTCCCCCCCACCCTCCAAATTATTGGACTACTGACCCATGAAATTTTGCAACCAACCCATAAAAGTCCTGTCTAGAGTGGTTTGATAAAAGAAATTTCAGGTTCAGATTTTTTCTTGGGCCTGGAGGTGAAATATGGTGAGCATGAACTTGCAATTCTGAGTGACCATGTTATTTGTGGAACGTTTTGGTTCACTTACTTTAGAAAATGTACACGTACATGTATGTCAAAGAAACCAAGGACATTTAAACCTCAGTGCACAGGTCCACCAAATGCCATTGATGTTCACTGTGCCTGCTCAGCAGACTGCTAGGCTTTGGGACATGTTTTGGTTTGGGCTGTCACTCAAGAAGAGATATCAGCAGAGTCATCAGATGGCAGTTACACAAGTCAATGTCCAGCCCACATATCATTTAACTTCAAGCTTCATTATTTCATGTATTTTCTGCAGGATCAAAACTACAGTATAATGCGGACAGCAACCTCTTCAACCGGTCTGGTCTCTCTATAGAGGGCTAGCTATGGCGATTCCATGCAGACTTTTCTTCAATGGTGAAGTGAATGTTCATATGTGCATGGATCTTGTTCTACCAGGTGCCAGTCTATGTGTCCACCACTGTCATAATCCAGCTGAAAACCACAAAAGATGATTTGCTGCATAGCAAATCAGTGTGTGTGTCTTCAAAGCTTATTGGTATGACAATGTACAATTGGTATTTCAGTACTAAAGTGTATTATTGGTATGATGTTGTACAAGGGGTACTTCAAGTACAAATGTGTACAATCTGTACGACAATATTATGACAGTGTACAAAGGCCACTTCAGTCCTAAGTGTATGATCGGTGTGACAGTGTACAATGGGTGTGTACGTCAGTACTACATTTATTGATTGGTACATCAATTTATGACAGTGTACAATGGGTGTGTCAGTACTGCAGTGTATGATCGGTACGACAATATTACAACAGTGTACAATGGGTACTTCAGTACTACAGCGTATAACAGATACAACCAGTTAGCTAATCAACTGGTTTTCAGGAACAATGTTGGAAGGCCAAACTTGACACAAAAAGGCTTCAAGTAACAAGCTTCAAGTCTTACTTCAATGCACTCAATTTATCTCTTGGATCATAGAAAATACTTTTTCAAATTGCCTCAAAGTACTCTAACTCAAAATAAGTTCAATTTTACCACTGTGTAATCCCAGCCGTATGTCTTACATAGCCCATCCAAGTTTGTGTGCAAGCCTCTCTGCATGGTGTATGTGATGCAGGCACAACCTGCCAGTGTGCATACAGAAGTTGTGCAACTTTTACACATACTAACTGGCAACATCTAAAAACAGAGCTCTGTCACAGCTGAGGTACCTAGTGAGGAGGGAGATGGAGGGGTGGCCCCACCTGACTTGTTACCCGTGGTTGTGCACATGTAAATGAAGCTCCTTCTTGGAATTCACTGTTACTATTCCTTCCAGTCAAAGACAACATATTACTCAAAGCCACACTGCATCTTCCACCATACACCTACCCTATGGTTCCACTTTCACGAACATGCCCGGCCTGTTACTAGGCAAATCCTAACTGACAAAACATCAAGGCGCATTGAACATTCTAGTAAAAGTATGGACAAACATCGCCGCAAGGTTGATCTTGGCTTGAATGCTGCACAGAGGCACAAGAATACATGTGTGGCACACAACTGTGATTCCCTAGAATATGACAGCTTCTGTCATTCTATGCGGACAGCGCTCTGATATATGCTTTCTGTAAGTTTGGTCTTTATTCCTTGTCAGTCAATAGAAAGAAATTGACACAACAAACACCAGATTCGTCCTTCATGCAAACGGATGACCGTACATGTCCACATACCCCATTCACATTCACAAGTGAGGTCGAACATGTGTCTCTGCAATCTCCCAACAACAATCACTCTGATTGGTCAATTTGGGTCATGAGAACCAGGAGGGACCATAGAAACCAGCAGCTCATAAAACGATGATGCAATCATTTAAATGGGATAAAAATAGATTTTTCTTTTTTTATCTAATACAAATTGCAGTTGGTAACTTTTGTGGGGTTGGCCGCACAACCAGAAACACAACAGTGTTTTTCTAAGCCCAATTGTTTTTAATTATGTACTTTCTATAGTGAGCCATCAGGCTAAAATATAACTTGCAACTCTGCACCATGAGTTTTGCTGCAGCTCAAACTTCAAAGCATGATGACCTCTCCATTTTGTACTTCCCAAGAGGTAGGTCAGTATCTGGCACTGGCTGACTTTTGACTTGTGGTGTTTCCCAACGTGGGGATGTGCGCAGGCATGCAATTCTGACTGAACTGCACATGCAACAGGTGATCACTTGGTCTTGGGAAAGTTCCTTTGCTTCCTGTGGCACATACGTACTTGCATCTAAGTTGGATAATTATGCACTTCTATCACAAGACCTGTGTACACACAAATACGAAATAGCCTCTTATTAAAAGATGTACCCTGCAAAAATTAACCAAAAAGACCAGCAGCTAAATTTTCTTCACGGCACAGAGGCAGGTTTTTTGGGGTGAAATAATCCCCTACTGAGAAACAAATGTATATTTTTAACTAAATTGAAATGGTTGTGGACTGAAAAATTACTCTTTTCATACTCTTCACACTCGAAACCTCAACAATTGGGACTGAAACCTCAAATTCCTGCTCAGAATCTTGGATATCCCCAATTTTTTGGGGCATTGCCAAGCAACATGTAAACAAAGATGGCTGCCAAAACTGGTTGTAGTATCTTTTGACTTCCTCACAGATAAAAATGCAGGGCAAATTTGGATCAAAAAATCACAAGTAGCTTTTGTAAGGCAAATTTAAGATGAAGTGATTATATTTCTGGGTTACTGAGACCTATATCCTGAAAACCTCATCATTCAGCACTTCCATGCTGAAGCTTCTCCTCATTTACATAACAATGTTGGGATTGATGGATAGACAGCTTTTTGTCAACTTAAAGTGTTGACAGTTTTGAATAATCTTTAACCTTGCCATGCATCACTTACATTAAATATGCATGTGCATGAATGAAGTGTTTGTGCTCTTGTCACTTTCAGTAAAGACGCTGAGATTTTTATTAGGCATACCAGACAGGTGGACCAAAGACAATGAAGCCTGGGACAAGTACCTTCCACCACATGTAAAATAACTGGCCATATTTTATCCTCTCTTGCACACATCTAGTGTGCATACATGTACTTTAATACAACCTGGATACACCTTTAAGACTGCCCTTGGTACACAAGAATTACTCACTATGAAAACACAATAGCTGGACACACAAACCTCATTAAACCCGACATGAAAGTAGGGAAATAAACCAATTTGGGATTGAGAAACAACAGGACTGGTCACACTCCTGTGCTCAGCTGACCTATCAAGATAGAAGCTAATATATACTAGATTTGTTGCTATCCCTATTATACACTAACAATTCTGACATGTACAAATACCTTACTGATTTGTCCTAATATTGGTAATTTGTTAAAAGTTGGAAAATGACAGCAACACCATGTAATGAAACAAGGGGCCCATAGGCATAATGCTCTGCTGACAAATAATCTGATGACCGTCACCAAAAATAATTTTCTGAAATACATTCCCTCCATGACCTTTGAGAAATTAGCAAGGTCATCCATAGTATGCATACAATAATATACAACATACTATCATTGGACATGATCTATATGTCCTCTAAATTTGGCATGTCTAACTGAATACATGGTTTCCTGGTGCATGTGCCGTATATAATGTCCCTTTTGACCCATGACTTGAACTGTGGGTTAATCTCGGACCACTGGCCATGACCGCTACATGCATTTCAGTGGCACCAGCAACAAGAGGCAAGCACAACCTACCTTAGTTTTGCATTGTATCATTAGTGTATAACATCCACGTAATCGTGTATTATTTTTTGAGACATGGAATTTTATATCTTTCAACATATTTCAGCTCAAATTTACCATCCAATTATAGCTGGCACCACTGGTATTACATGCAACCAAGATTTTGACCTCCTCCACAATCCCACTAAATTTCATGAAGATCTATCAAAAATTTTTTGATGCTCAAGTGGTCACAATATTTTAACATTTTGACCCATATATATTACATAATGCTGTAAGTAGTGCAACCAATATCAAGCTCAACCTAGATTTTCATACACCTGATATGTCCTGAAAGTTGTATGGGGCTAACTTGAAAACTATGGACTGTATTGCATTCACAAGTAAAAGCTTACAGACGGATGGACATGCAGGAGGACAGACATAAGGAATCATGCAGGCTCTGCAACCTTCAGTCAGCAGAGCTAAAAATGAAAACTGCTGTTAGTATTCAGACAATTTCATTTAAAGTCTCGGGATGATTTGATGGACTTGTCTGTAAACACAGAGAAGAAGCCTGTCACAGCGATAGTCCCATAACTTGATACTTAACTCTTTCAGTGCCAATCACCACCAAAATCAATCTACTGAAGTCAAACTGGTCTGCATTATTATAAGGATCCCAGATTTGTATTCCTCATAAAAAGAACTTTCATTCAAGTACCAGTACGCCTATAGTTTTAGACAGAATATCCCAGGCCAACAGCTTTTCTTGACGCGCATTGGGTGCATTGTGCCCAATGCGCATGAAAAGCTGTTGACTCAGTCCAAAATTTGGCGCTGAAAGAGTTAATATTGTGATAGTCATTAGTACCAGTATGATTTGATCAAATAGTACAGAAAAACATGACCCATATTCATAAATTTCCACCCCAACAATGACAACAGAGACATTCCAGAGTTACCAAAAGCATCAACATTCATCTTCCAACACCAATGTGAAGAAACAAATTTCACTCCTGACTTGAGACAGGCAGTCACCCATAAAAGGCAACTGGTGGTTTTAAACCGGTCCTCTCAAGCGCATTACAAGTTTGCTGAATAGAAATCGCAGGTAAATGGGTGTCAGTTTGTTGGCTTTCCACTGCACTTCATTTCTGCATTTTTTAAAAAACTTTTCGTATTACCACACACAATCTCTTCAAAGTGGATCTTCTTTGGTGAAACTTTCTCAAGCTTCTTCCTCAGCTGTTGGCAAACACACTTAAATACAAATCATCCTCTATCAACACAGACACCTAATAGATGAAAAACTTCCAATGAGCGGCAGAATTTCCTAAATGGAAGCAGGTACATTTTCCAGCTGACTTCAAAGTGCTGATCCTGCATGGGGGATTCATCCCCACTGTTTACATATTCACTGCCATTTTGATTCCATATAATGTGAGCCTTCTAAACCCAATGGGGTTCTCCCCTCCATTACAAGAGCAGAAAGCCTTTTTGCCCTTCCTGTGTTTCACATTGCCACTTTGGACCCCACACACCGGTTCCCACAGCCAACCGCTTGGCAAGACTTGGAAGTGGTTACAATTTTGGCTGAAGGCAGTCATGATGTGGCCATGATTAAAATGTAGCTCTCTGATTGAAGTCTCAGAGAAATGCAGCCCAGATGCATCCATGGACTCTGTGTAACACATCTAAGCTAGAGTCCATCTAAGCTTTTCACACACAGCCTGTGTTTTTGACCTGACTGCTTCCTTTTCCTACTTCAAAATCTTCATTTATCTGTATAAATAGCATTGTTTAAAAAATGAACCATCGCTTTTACTTACTTTTGGCTCTCTAAATGGTCAATGCAGAGCTAAAATTTGGTGTAAGTATGAAAGTGAATGAGTAAAAGCAAACTAGCATTGGGTGTTGTACTACAGTGGTGCCTGCTGTGTACACTAGCATTGGGTGTTGTACTACAGTGGTGCCTGCTGTGTACAATAGCATTGGGTGTTGTACTACAGTGGTGCCTGCTGTGTACACTAGCATTGGGTGTTGTACTACAGTGGTGCCTGCTGTGTACACTAGCATTGGGTGTTGTACTACAGTGGTGCCTGCTGTGTACACTAGCATTGGGTGTTGTACTACAGTGGTGCCTGCTGTGTACACTAGCATTGGGTGTTGTAGTACAGTGGTGCCTGCTGTGTACACTAGCATTGGGTGTTGTACTACAGTGGTGCCTGCTGTGTACACTAGCATTGGGTGTTGTACTACAGTGGTGCCTGCTGTGTACACTAGCATTGGGTGTCGTACTGTAGTGGTGCCCGGTGTGTACACTAGCATTGGGTGTCGTACTATAGTGGTGCCTGCTGTGTACACTAGCACTTGCAGAAAGGAAAGCCACATAATGTAGAATTGTTACATGAAAGTTACAATACAAAGCTTGAGGTTTTGCTAGCCTTTTTTCCATTTTCTCAGCATACATACAAACAAATGTAGTTTGTTTTCTTTGTCTGTGCACACAGGTATAGACCACATATTTGACTGTAATACATGTATGATCTAGTTTCTGACTGTTCTTGCCTTTCAGATGCCTGCCTGTCTTCACCCTTCAATGCTTCATGCTCATTCATATATCAAGCATGTGATTTCCTAGCAGCATGTCAAAGCCCTGGTTCAATAGTAACATTATTGTGGAACTGTTTGCCTGATTTACAGACAGCAAAATAAATCACTGCCAAACTCCACCTCATTACCAAACCTACAATAAAAACTGGACTTAATTGGCAACCTTGCTCCGGGAGATTGCTCCCACTGAGGCCAAGGCCCCTGGCAGTGAGCAGGTTATGAATGCCTGACTTCTTACCAAACCCATATCTTGCTGCCCCTGTCATTGAGGTGCTCAGCTGGCAGCAGTGTTTTAAGCTTTGGCAGCCAGTTCAGGGTGAACATGTGCAGCCTCCTTCAAAGATAGCACTAACATAGCCCTGTATGCTCTCAATGGAATCTGGACAACAGGGCACAGTTTACTGACCAAATAGACATGTATTAAGGCATAATTAGAATCAAAGTGGGACTTTGACATTTATCTGTGCTATATTACAAACATTGTAGTTGTTATATTTCCATGCATATACAGTGTTGACTTCATGCTTAGGTCTGTACACTGCTACGTAATCAGAGCCATATCAACAGAATTAAATGTGATTCCCTGGTAGTTTATTACACGGCATGGGACATAAAAGGGACTGTTATACCTTGAGAGATTATACACATTTTAATAACAGGGTTTGACAAACAGCAAACGTTCACAACATTAAAAAAAGGAGTGTGACAGTCCTGTGCTCAGCTGACCTTGCATACAGAGATTAAGTCTACATGTACTCCCACCATGTTTAAACAGCAGTTTGAAAGAAATCCAAGTTAGTTAAAAAAACAAATCTCCCCCCCCCCCCGAACTGAAAGTCATGAAAAATACTAAAACGGCCACAGCACCACCTGTCCACCAAGTTAATGTCTAGTGGACCCCAGGTGTGTCCCTGTGCAATTGCAAAGCAATTGGCCAGACACTATAGGACATGAACATCCCCCCCCCCAAAGAAAAAAACTAAACATCAAAATTCATTTTACAAAAACTGAAAAATCACTGGAGCATGTCCATTTCAACAAATTAAAAAGACTCACATTAAGTACATCACCAAGTTTGAAATAAACCTAGTTGATACTCTTGGAGAGGAAGTCAAAAATGTCCCTTACCGTTGACTTGATTGTAATCTATGGGAAAATATGCATAAGACAGTAAGTATCCAAATTGAAAAATTTGTTAAAAATCAGAGATGTGGAATATCATCACCTAGTAAAAACCTTTGTTCAACCCTTCCACAAGCTTCATTTCTGCCAATTTTCAGAGGAATCTTAGCGACAGTTTTGGAGAAAAAGTCAGAAATAGCCTTAATACACAAAAATTTGCAACAAAAAAAAAAATAAATAAATAAATAAAAATTAAAAAAAATAAATAAAAAATTGAAGCATCATCTGGTGAATAAATTAAGGTATAAGGGCCCCCAGAAATCTCCCTATGCAATTTTGAAGCAATTGGCCAAATGGTGTCAGAGAAGACTATTTTGCTAAAAGATGAACTAAAAAATTCATGAAAAATGCCAAAAATCACCGGACCATCACCATTTAAATATACATGTACTTGGCAGTGACTCACCCCAGGTATATACCCATCCAGTTTTAAGAGAGTATGGCTGGTGGTTTTGGAGAAGAAGTTGAAAATGTAAATTATGGACAACAGATGACAGCTGATTGAGCTAAAAAATTCACAAAAGTTAAAAAAAAAATCAGTGGAGTATAACGATTTCAACAAACTTGCTGGAGACCCACTATAAGAACATTGGCAGCAAGTTTGATGTGGATCTGTGCAGTGGTTTTAGACAAGTCTTAAATGTAAATTGCAGACGCTGCTGCTGATAGACAGATGTCTTTGAGATACAAAGTTTTTCCACCCAAGTAGGTACCTAAGCAGGAAAGCAAACCCAAGAATTGCCGCAAAGAGTACATCAGCAGGAAGGAGCACCCACACCTGACAACTGTGCTAACCATACAACCTCAAATGGTAACAACAGCTGAAAGAGTTTGCAGGGATTCTGTATGAATAATTCCTGAAATAGATATGCAAAAATTTGTAAAACTTTGTGCAAAACAGAACTGGGTAGATTTTTTGTGACCCATAATGGCCCAAAAATCAATAAAAACTTGGATTTCTCTTGTAAATATTCTCTTCTGGCTGGGCCATGAGAACTAACATTCAACGCTAATGACTGTATTCCAAGATAAATAAAGGAACTATCTATAACTATCTATTTACTGAATTTAAAGCATGGGTGATAAACTGATAACTGTTCAGGGTACAGCCACCCCCTCACGGAGGACCCTTGACAGCCCCCAAAACTAATTCAAATGGACACACACATATACGTGCTGTCTTTTTTTTTTGGATGAATTTGGCTGCCACATGCAGCTTAAGGTACAGACTGTGGGTACACAGGGCATTGTGTAATGTAGGCCCTGTATCGGTGTAATGCAGGCCCTGTATCAGCTGTAATGTGGGCCCTGTATCGGGTGTAATGTAGGCCCTGTATCAGGTGTAATGTGGGCCCTGTATCGGGTGTAATGTAGGCCCTGTATCAGGTGTAATGTGGGCCCTGTATCGGGTGTAATGTAGGCCCTGTATCAGGTGTAATGTGGGCCCTGTATCGGGTGTAATGTGGGCCCTGTATCAGGTGTAATGTAGGCCCTGTATCGGGTGTAATGTAGGCCCTGTATCAGGTGTAATGTGGGCCCTGTATCGGGTGTAATGTAGGCCCTGTATCAGGTGTAATGTAGGCCCTGTATCGGGTGTAATGTAGGCCCTGTATCAGGTGTAATGCAGGCCCTGTATCAGGTGTAATGTGGGCCCTGTGTCTGGAGTAACATAGATCCCTGTACATTTAGCAATCTTCACAAGAGCTAAATCCCTGGCAATTTCAAGTCACCACAGCTGCTCATCTTTGACTTAATCCAAGAGACCCAGTGCTTTCAGCTCTCATCCCTTTTGACGGCCAAGGATTGTCTGTCCAGATGGCAGAGTTTACCTCTTTTTTCCTGCATCAGTGAACCCACTGCGCCACTTTTGTTCCAAGGTCACGTGGGAGGAGTTACTTTCCAACAGAGTTCATCTATGACAGCTCAATAGCATTCACCATTTGTTTTCCCCGCGTCTGAGTTATGAAACTTGGTGAACTGAACGTCCACAAAGTGCAATGGGCATTTACTTTGTGAGCTGACTTTAAAGGGTAGTGACGGGTGAAGTCTTGTTCATCTCTATTGTAATGACAGAAGATGACCTCACATCAAAGACTGACTTACAGTCAAGGTTTGCTCTTCACATGTGCAAATTGAGGGGGCTGGTTTAACAGTAACTGCTGATTTATCATGAACTCCAAACCTTACTCCTTCAATTCTTATTTCGAAAAAAAATGTGGAGTATTTATTTAAATGCTGTAAGAATCACATGAAACTTCACTGGATCAGAAATAACAAAATATTCCTGACAAAACATGTTGCACAAAAATCAGACTAGGCAAAAACCCATCAATTTGCCTCCCAGGGCAGACAATATTATGGGCTATGATGTATGCATACGGAACATCATCCTTCCTGTATGACTCATAGTTTTACACATGTACAGCTAGCTACCCTCTTGCACTAAATGGTAGAGGGCAAAAAAAAAAAAGAAAAGAAAAAAAAAATGCTGATCACAGCAGAGGCCATCAGAACATTTTACTGGTTTTCTGGAAAATTGAATGTCAGGACGGGAACTGGAACGCCAATAATTTATTGCTATTTTACAACCCAGTATCAACAAACCATGGCCCATAAAAGAGTAGTAACTGTTACACCCCTCATTACCTGAGATAAAACCTGTATACTTTAATTCCCAATGGCTTGTTGGGTCTCATTCTTATCTCTTTATGGCCTGCTCTGAGCAGCACAGTCTGTTTCTTTTTTTAAAAACTGTTTTTAAACCAGGAATCTTTCTAGCTGAGAAATGGTCCCACCAGAAGTAGCTTGCTGCGGATTGCTACCTAGCTTCACACACATTTTTGTGATCAGTGTTTTCCCTTCACCTGTTGCATTTGGACAGACTTTGATGTACTTTAATGGCTGAGACAAGCCAATATTTTCATGGCGTAAATAACATTTAGTCTGTTTTGTTTCTGTTCACAACAGACAATTTAAATTCATATTTACTGAATTAAATACAATGCACACATATCTGTACTTTCTTTCACATCTTAATTTTCATGTGCTGCTTTTTCATTTGGCTATTTTGGACACAGTTCCCACAAAAACCCCGAGAACATTTCACTGTGCCATTATTTTAATGATTTTCTGATATGATAAAAAAAAAGCAGGCGAAATAGGTGTACAGCAAAATTTAAGTTAATATAAAGAATTAACCTGCTTGAATCCATAAATGAAGGCCAAAGTCATTCTGACTGTACTGATGAGGGACATAAGACTTCAGAATTGACACTTTGTATGGTCATTTTTATGCTTGTTGGAAAACCCTTGTGCAATTCTAATCCTAATCCTTATCAATCTCATTATAACACTGGCTACCTCATAATTTATAGCCTTTGTATAAGCAACAGAAATTCATCAGATCTGTGAGAGAAACGCCCTGTGTACATGGACAATTAACTTAATACAAAGCCACAATAAATTCTCAACACTTTCACATTGAAAGAAAGGACAGTGTGCGACAACTGCTATTCATAACTCTGTTTAGTCAAGGCAGAGGGAGTAAACAAGTCAGGAGTCTTTGTAATAGCCTCACAATGCACGGCCAGCTAGGCCAGTCACTTGATTGGCCATGACTGCCATCTCTTTCATTCCGCTGGTTAATAAAGGAGTCCTGTCAGATGCAGGCAATAAATAAGGGTAGCCATGCTGCCAAGTGCCACAGTCATACCAGTCATACCTGCAGTTTGTCTCTGGGTACACACATTCAGGCCAGACACACTCTGCACAACCCCATAAATCATGCCTAAAGCAGACTCTACATTACAGTCCTGTACTTGTCCAGCTATCTGATTCATAGAAAGTCTATAGCCTTCTAGTGGTGATAATATAGACATGAGTTGAATGAGTAAACCACCTTTATTAACTGAAACTTTTCTTCATCCTCCTCCATACACCATTGATGGCCAGGGTCAATAAAAAATTCTCAACATTTCACTTCTAGTGACATCATCATTTCCATTGAGGCATGCCTCCCTCAGGTGGCACTACAGGTAACTTACTTTCCCTAAATATATATATATATATATATACACACACACATATATATATACATACATATATATATACATATATACACATACACATATATACATAAATATAGATATATACACATACACATATATACATATATATACATACATATATACATATATACACATACACATATATACATATATATATACATATATACATATATATATATATATATATATATATATATATATATATATATATATATATATATATATATATACACACACCTGTTGCAGGTGGAGACACCTGGCAGATAAACAAAACCTGACTCATTCACTATTTGAAAATGTCATGTGACACAGGCAGCAGGTGCTCCCTGGACATGGCAGCAGCTTTGTCCCATGTGGCCTTTGCAACAGACTTTTCTCTTGGAGCTGTCCGTGATTTAGTTTTGGGTTTGAACAAGAAGCCCATGGGCCCAAATGCTCTGCTGACATTAAATCTGATGACCATCAGCAAAACATCATTTCCCGAATAACATTCCCTCCATGACCTTCAGATATTGATCAAGGTTATTCATATTATGCAATATCAAACTTCCACATGATACACATTTGTGGCACATTTGGTATCATTGGCCTTATTCTTTATCAACATATTGAATTAAATGTTCTTAAGAGGTTAATGACCTTGAAAACTAGATCACCAAAAAGAGTTTTATGTACAATGTATTCAAGCGCAATTTTGATCTAGAGGCTCGATTCTCTTTGCCACTGATGTCCAAGTGACACCCTGTCTTTACAAAATCACCTCTTTTAATTTTCTTGGACTGGTGGCGTAACTAAAAACAGGTCAAGGTCACCGATATTATATAACATAGCACTAGAAATGATTTATATATCCTATACATTTGGCATGTCTAATTCAATTTTTTTTTCAATATATGGAATTTTATATTTGTCAACACATTTTGGCTGATAATTTCCATCAAAGTATAGATGGTGTGACTATTATTGCATACAAAGATTTTTACCTCCTTCACAATCTCACTAAATTTCATGAAGATCCATAAAAAACTAAGGATGCTCAAGCGGTCACAAGATGTTCCCATTTTGACCCATATATTACATAATGCTGTAGATGATAACACCAATATCCTGGGAGGATCATGTTCTGTACATATGGTCCATCAAGAAAAGAAAACT
Organism: Hermodice carunculata; assembly: GCA_964020975.1. Classification (NCBI taxonomy): domain Eukaryota; kingdom Metazoa; phylum Annelida; class Polychaeta; order Eunicida; family Amphinomidae; genus Hermodice; species Hermodice carunculata. The sequence goes on along the minus strand of CAXHWN010001131.1, from coordinate 478,309 downwards.
CTTCCACAGCAAAACAGAAGGTAATTCAATGGAAAGATATTTATTATCTTTTATGCCATTTTGAGAACAGGTTAAACAAGAAACTGTTCACTCAGCCCTCCATGTTTGCCTGGAATTATTATAATCAAGTTTTTCAATAAAAAGTGTCTTAATTAAAAAGTCAGTGGTTTTCACATTGCCTGGCAAGTCCTGCTCCAGTGGCAAAGGCACTGACACACTGGCAGACTGACACAGAATGAGTCAAAGTGAGGCGGAGCTTTACAGTCATTTGGAACAGTTTGTGACCTGCATTGACCTTTCAGTTTTTGTCCTTATAGAAGCTTCTGTTAATCTAAAATATTCATATTAGTGGCTATTAAGTGCAATAAACCTGCATCAGGGCAGGCACTCACAGCAGAAGACAGCGATCAAGAGCTTGGCCAATGGAGTGATTGGAGTCATCACTAGACATTTACTACTATACTGGATGTGCTGTGATCAGGAACTGGAAAACCACTCTATCAAGGACCTGACCATTCAATGTATGTGCCAGCATGCATGAACAAGAGGAGACATTTCAAACTGGCTAATGCAAGCTGGCCACTGCTGTCTATCTATGTGAATGGCAGCAATACATCATGTGATGACTGGTCATGCTGACAACATAGAGAGCTTTAGCAAGCATGGAGACACCGCCTGAGACAATGGTTTGTGGCCACTTTTCCATGGCCAGCTGCTGTGCTGTACCTTGACAAACCTCACCACTCAAACTATCTTTGATGTCCATCTTAGACACATTTGGCAAGCTTGAGCACCTACAACCTGACAGCCTGACAACCCACTCTCTGCCTAGCAGCTTTCTGTATTATTACAGACATTAAGCCTTTACTTACTTAGGTCTTAATGGTTAAATAGTCTCCATTGAGTTTAAAGATATGGTTTTGGTAATTTACCAAGGTCTGTCAAAACGCGCATTAAAAATTCATAATTGGCTAAACTCAAAACTTGGAAAATAAGCATTCACAAAGTATGAACTTTTTGAAAATACTTATGGTGTTTGTGATTTTAATTGTAAAACAAGAGGCCCATGGGTCTAGTGTTCTTCTGACATATAATCTGGTGACCATATGATAACCAAAAATTCATTTCCTGAAATGCAATGAACAGGTGGATGGACTGACAGATGGACAGACATGAGTGATCACATATAGCTCTGCAACCTACATGTGAGATCAGAAGACCTCAAAGTACCTGAAATGTAAAACATCAAACAGAGCAATTCCCAATTGTAAACCCTGCAAAAAAAGTCTTCCTTATCGGATTTTCAGCTCAGCAATGCTGACAAAGAAACTTTTGTCTCTCTGTGTGTCTTTTTTCCATTGTTTTTGTGTCTGTGGCTGTGACAAAACCCAAAGCCCGGGACAAATAGACCATTAGAGATGTTACATGCTATGTGTAGTCACAATAACAGATGATCAAGTCATTCGTGTCTTCCATGTAGTAATGGAAACAATCATCACTGCCCATGTGACCTCCCAATACACTTCTAAACACTGTCCAAACTGTGTTCAATTCTGGAGGAGGCTGATGGGTGGAGACACTACTTGTATGTGTGTAACACTGACACTACATGTACGTGTGTGTGCAACACTGACACTACATGTACATGTGTGTGACACTGACACTACATGTACGTGTGTGTGCAACACTGACACTACATGTACATGTGTGTGACACTGACACTACATGTACGTGTGTGTGCAACACTGACACTACATGTACATGTGTGTGACACTGACACTACATGTACGTGTGTGTGCAACATTGACACTACATGTACGTGTGTGTGTAACACTGACACTACATGTACGTGTGTATGTGTAACACTGACACTACATGTACGTGTGTGTGTAACACTGGCTTCCAGACATGCAAGATTTGCTCATCCACCACGCAATAATATAGGACTCCCAAAGCTTATGCAGACAAAATGGATGACATGACCAGGTGGGACAGTGGTAAGCTGCTGCCTCTATTATTGTACTGGGCATTTTTTTTCGACCACAGAGTGATAAAATCATTGTCCATATACTGAGTGCAAAGCCCAAAAGACAAACTTTGCTTAATTTATTTTCAGTACTGCACACCAGACAGTCAATATCCATGCCTGTGTCTATACAGCATCAATAAATTTCATATATTGGACAAATGTGATCCTTTTTATCCTTTTAGAAGTTATCCAATGATGAAACCCCCATGTTTTTTTATAAAATGATATAATATGTACCTTATTTTCTGTACTCTTGTAGTGAAGCATTGATTTTTCCTGTACCAATTTACCTGGATCCCCCACCCCAGTGTCTTGCTGCTCTATTAAACATAATGGTATCTCATAATAGATATTAGCTTACACTACTGGACTTCCCTCTTACAAGAAACATTTATTTCATCTAATAGTGGACTTTTCTAATGTGGCCAGAGCTGAAGCAAACTGTTATTTCTGCAGTCATGCTGATTATCACTGTCCAATAAACACCTGCACTTGACTTTTTTCCCAGCTGCATTGAGGAATACTATACACTGGTAGCAACACAGATTGGAACACACAGCATTTTCTGTCTTCTGTTTGCTAATATTTGAGATGGTCTGTTTTCCACACAGTAATCTCAAGTTCCTATCACACAGATGTTATGTTATACAACACGCTCTTCTGTCATTCCATCAAAAGCTGATTTCATGGAAGCAATCCAATACTAAAATTAACTACAAAATTAAATACTGAAAAAAGCAATTAAATACCAATTGTACTAATTAATGATTTGTATATGTTTCATTGTTGAAATTTAAAGTTACTTTTTTTTTCACAGATGGCTGGAAATGTTCTCAAGTTTACAAACTAAGAGCCTAATGCTCTGCTGACTAATCATCTGATGACCATCACCAAACAACAGGAAAGGTTTCGGAGATTTTTTTCAGATTTGCGCAAAAATTGAACAAAACAAAATCACAGAAAATCCGAAAATCACTGGAGCATGACCATTTCAACAAACTTGGTAGAGACCCATCCAAGGGGCATCCCCACCAAGTTTGAAGTGAATCTGGGTGATGGTTTTGTTGGAGTTGAAAATGTGAAATGTTAACAGACAGACAGACAGACGAAAAATGGTTAACCTCAGCTGACTGACAAATAAGCTGAGGTAAAAAAAATTATTTCCATGAAATGCATTCCCCCCCCCCCCGTCTCCCGAGACCTTGAGAAAGTAGGTCACAGTCATCCATATTACGCAATATCAAACTTCCATACCTGTATATGATAAATGTTTGCAGTGTCTTTGGTAGTGTTGCCTTATTTTTTTCTCAACATCTGGAATTTAGTGTCCTTTGATACTTAATGACCTTGAAAAATATGTGAAGGTCACCCATACTTTAAAAAAAATGACTTTTGACCTAATGCATTACAGACATAAAATTTGTAGCTTCATCTTCATTAATTATCACAAACAAGATGTCCATGGGTATAATGCTCTGCTGGCACCTACATCTTCATGTCAAAGTTGCAAGTCCTCAAGTGGCTTCTCAGTGCATTTGTTTTCTGGCATTGCTCATGGACACTCACATTATATACTGTATACATGTATCCCACATTGCATACTGTATACATGTATCCCACATTGTATACTGTATACATGTATCCCACATTGTATACTGTATACATGTATCCCACATTATACACTGTATACATGTATCCCACATTATATACTGTATACATGTATCCCACATTATACACTGTATACATGTATCCCACATCATATACTGTATACATGTATCCCACATTATACAGTGTATACATGTATCCCACATTATATACTGTATACATGTATCCCACATTATATACTGTATACATGTATCCCACATTATACACTGTATACATGTATCCCACATTATATACTGTATACATGTATCCCACATTATACACTGTATACATGTATCCCACATCATATACTGTATACATGTATCCCACATCATACACTGTATACATGTATCCCACATTATATACTGTATACATGTATCCCACATTATACACTGTATACATGTATCCCACATTATATACTGTATACATGTATCCCACATTATACACTGTATACATGTATCCCACATTATATACTGTATACATGTATCCCACATTATATACTGTATACATGTATCCCACATTATATACTGTATACATGTATCCCACATTATATACTGTATACATGTATCCCACATTATATACTGTATACATGTATCCCACATTATACACTGTTTATATGTATCCCACATCATATACTGTATACATGTATCCCACATTATACACTGTATACATGTATCCCACATTATACACTGTATACATGTATCCCACATTATATACTGTATACATGTATCCCACATTATATACTGTATACATGTATCCCACATTATATACTGTATACATGTATCCCACATGCTTAGGAGTCAATGTACATGTATATTATGTACCAATTTTAAAGAAGGCCCTGGGGTATATACACATACATACCATACAAAAAAGCAACTCCACCCTGCTGTAAAATGCTGCTTTCACTAGATGCTTGAAGGTGTCCCAGGCAGAAGAATGTCACATACTGAGTCATATCTCTTGAGAGACAATCAGGCTTTAAATCAGGTGACTCACCTTAAACCTGTCCAGATCAAAGGCATTAACTTGGCTGTTCTTATCCCACTGTATGGTGGGGTGGGGGTCTCCCGTGGCAACACAGTGGATCATCACAGGATAGCCTTCTACTGCCGTCGTGTTTGCTGGTTTGATGGTAAACTTGGGTTTCACTACGAAGGGATAAACCAAACAAAGATGTTGATTTCACACTCAGGTATTTCAGGCCCATGCAGCGGCCAAAAGGTTAATAGGTGCAAATGCATTTACTCTCCTCCATCCAGGCAAATAGTGATTCTCTTGATCAACATGAAAAAATATCCTGGTTTCTCACCAGTTCTTGCCTCACAATAATTATTATTCATAAATATATGCGGGAAAAAAAAATCACAGAAAGCCTTGCAATATGCTATAAGACATGAGAATTACTGATAAACTCTGACATGACTTCTGAATGGCTTTAACAAGTTATTTTAAAAAAGCGAATACAAAAATAGGATAACTTTCTTGTCTGTAGCAGAGGAAGGTTTAACTGATAGGTACCAAAATTGAAAAATGCATTAAAAATCAGGGATTTTCAGCAATGCCACCCTGTAAACAACTTTGTTTGGCCCTTCTACAGGGAACATTTCCACCAGGCTTCAGCATAATCTGAGAGACAGTTTTAAAGAAGTAGTTGAAAATAGCAAAAACACTCTCTTTTCCATAAAAAAATAGTTGAAAAATCACAGCACCACCTGTTGAATAAATTGAAGTTTACGGGTCCCCAGAAGTCTCCCTGAGCAATTTTCAAAACAATTGGCCAAGCGGTTTTGGAGCAGAAGATTTTTTAAGACTTGGCCAAAAAATGAACAAATAATTCATTAAAAAACAAAAAATCACTGGACCCTGACCATTTGAATTAACTTAGTAGAGACCCACCGAAGGTACATTCCCACCAACTTTAAGGTGAATCTGGCCAGTGGTTTTGGAGAATTGTGGGCGATGATGGACTGACTGATGATGCACGGACGACGGATGCCCAACCACCACATAAGCTGTCAGTCAGCTGAGCTAAAAATTGGGGATCCAGAGATGATCATCTATTGAACTGTGTTGTTTAACTCTCCCACATGCTACATTTCCATCAAATTTCAGAACAGTCTTGGAGATGAAGTCAAAATCGTGAATTACCATTGCAATCACCATTCACTAACATAGTAATCAATAGGACTGTACGCATTAACCAGTAAGTACCCGGACTGAAATAATCATTAAAAATCAGAGATTCACAGTAACACCATTTCATCACAAACTTTAGTTGGCCCTTCTACAATGAACATTTCCCCTAAGTTTCAGCATAATCTGTGTGTTTTGGGCACAGAACCCACAACATGTAACCAAAAACTTCTGACTCATCTAAAAATTAGTACTGAAAGGGTAATTACCTGGACTGGGGAAAAAGGGTCAATACCTGTTATGGGGAAAAAGGTAAATACCTGTAATGGGGGAAAAGGGTAAATACCTGTAATGGAGAAAAAGGGTAAACACCTGTAATGGGGGAAAAAGGTAAATACCTGTGATGAAGAAAAAGTATGCATGAATTTTGTATCCCTGATATCAATCATGTTAACTTACCTACAACCTCTACCTGTATAGAGGCATTGATGTAGCCCTGTGGACTTGCAGCGACACAGGTATAAACGCCTCCGTCACTGTGCCGGACTCCATTGAAGTGTAATGTGCCGTGAATGTCTGTTATATGGGGTGGGAACTTCACCTTGCCATTTCCCAACCAGCGGACCTTAGGCGCGACTTCTCCCTCGGCCTTGCAGTGAACTTTTGCCTTTGATCCTAGCTCTAGTTTGGTATTCACTGGCCGGGGACGGAACTTCAGTTTCTCTGCAATTCAAAAATTAATCTGTATAATTTTACTGAGCTTGATTTTATCAATACTGATGCTTTAATCAAAATCAGATTTTTCTTTTCTTTTTTTTTTTTTTTTTTTTTTTTGGCGGGGGGGGGGGGGGGGGCAATTACGCACCTATACTAGATCATCATATATGTATATACATGTATGTATGTATGTATGTATGTACCTGTACATATATTCACACACGCACATATATGAGGCCCCCATCAGTCACTTTCAATTTACTGTTTGTCAGCTACACCTTATATTATGATATAGTGAAATGACCTGCTAAGCTCTCACCCCTTCATGCATTAGCTGGTGTTATTAACACTGTCACATGATAACATCAGACACTTCTTTCCATGATTTTTCACACCAGGCACACAGATAGTGAAAATGGTTTCACTGAACCAAAGTTTTTCTCATATGCACCACCGAGTAATCTGTTATAAAATCTGTTTTAACTAACATTTAGATATGACCCAATGCAAAATGACAACCCAGATATCCTCCCAAGAATTTATCTTGGTGCATTAACCTCTGTTGTGACCTCACAGGTACAGTTGGTTCATCAAATCCTCTATTTAAGATAAAGGAGGTGTTTTTTGGCCAGGTAACAGTGCTTGTCAAAGATAGGTATTGCAGGCTTCAGGATCCCACCACAGTTTCCTGAAAAAGCCACAAATCATCTTCAGGTTGTAATCATAGCTATCAGTCTAGCTATAGCCACTACAAACTTGGACAGTGCAGTGATAAAACATGGAGTGTATTGGGGAGGAGACAGCCCAGACTGTATTTGATGTCTATTTTGTACCTCTGTGCAGGTAGGTGCCTGTCACAGGGACATTTTACGTTAAATAACCAGACTGCTTGGTCTTTGTACCATATTTAATTGCAAATGCTCCAGTCAACAATGAATTGAAAATATAAAATTCACTTGCCATAATATCCAACACCAACTTTGAAATGTGTGTTCTGTAAACTACCCACACTAAAAGGGAGCAACTTGGGTACATCTTTAACCTCCCAAAAATTAAGGATTTTACAGTATTAACTTCCCTTTGTTTAGGACAAGCTTGATATGTTACCTTCAGGGTTTTGTTTTTTTGTTTTTGTTTTTGTTTTGCGGTGGTGGGGGGAGTGGCAGGCTGGGGGGAGGGGGGGAGGGGCGGTGTGTATACAGTAAAAGTGCTTAAGTATAATGGAGACACCTGCAGTACAGTAATGAGATATTTTCTGAGTCTGAGTTTGTAAGATATAAGTTAGCACAAACTTCCATTCACAAAATGCTCGAGTCTGTTGAGCTGTCTGACTCGTTGAAACTTCAATCTTGTAAGGACAGATCCATTTTTCCTTTATATACACACACACACACACACATATATATTATTTTTGTAGGAGGTGACAGTGATGGGCAAAAAAAAAGACCCATTACACACAGAAATCATTCACTTTCAAAGTGACACCTGATCCCTGTGAACTGTGATCTACCTGTGACGGTTTCTTTGACAGGCAAGTGTAGAGTTTTCAGTTAATTCAGTGGCATACAGATAACAGTTTTCCATTTAACTTTAGAAGTCTGTTCCATCACTTTTTTGTGGTGAAAACCATCCATTACACTTTTATCCCCAGTGAAGGCATATGCTAACAAGCCAACAGACACTTCATATTTTTGAAAGGCAGCTTTGACAGGGGTCAGTGTCAGGTATTCAGACGGGACTACTGCCAAAAGACCAAACTTGACGGCTGTGCACAGGTCCTCTTACCAATCTTCACCTTTTATATTTGTTCAAATGAAGCTGATGTTGACAAACAGAATAAAACTGCTTTTTCTTTGATGATACAATCAGTTCCCCCAGGTGAGTCTCTAAACGTAGAGTGGTGTTTCAAATTTCTGATAATCACATGAGACTTACTGGTTATCATGCTCCCTCATGCCACACACATTACACACAAATTCATCTAACGGTTTTTGAAAAAATAGTTCAGTTTTCCACCCTTTCATACAACAATAATGGCTATAGTCACTCACTTCTTTTGCACCTCATCAACAACACTGACAATGTTTTCTTCATGTTTACGTATTTGATTCTGACTTTAATTAAAAGTGTCAGCTTTTCAGTGGGGGTATTCACTTTTGGTGACTCCATATTTTGTCCACTTGCAGGATCAAAGTTGTTCAGGGTTTTCTTAGCAGATGCTTTCAATTTGTCCTTCCAGGTGTCCCAGTGACCTGGGAGTGTACTTGGGTAAAGTCCTGCCACTACAAGTCGTCATCTCTAGGCCACCAGACTGGTCCCACAGCGTCTAACCAGTAGCTGTGATTATGGAGTCTACAGACACATTGAGACATCTTTCCATGTCCAAGCATGATTGTACAGCAGTATTGATTGCAGCCATGTTGTTTACCTGCAAGCCTTCCACACTCTCACAGTTATACGTGCTGCAAGGTTAGATATCACAAGTCTGCCAAGTCTCCAATTAACATCCCATCAGCCAAATGTCAGACGATGTTAGGAGCTGTTCTGCCAATTTATAAAAATCTCCAGCACATTTCTGCTTAGGTTACCACACTCCCCACCTTGTGAATTTTGCTGGAATTTGGTGTACGAGGAGAAGAAAAAGTACCGGCATGGCACGCCATGTAACAGAAGGCCTGGCTAGCATCTCAAGACAACACAGCAACACTTGCAAACTGTACACCAAAACAACGTATCTGATCCCCCAACAGTGATCTGCTTCAAAGACTTGAGCATACAGATTTAAAAAAAAAAAACTGCTGTCTCACTGTGTTAAAAATATTCTGCTTGAAAATTTGAAAAATCAGTTTCTTATTTTAACTTTGATTGCAAAAATATACAAGTCCCAAAATCAATACATTTCTCTATTTTTCCTCAATGCCAAAAAGCACAAACCCATGGCTCCCTTCTCAAAAGTGTCCCAGATGTTGCAGCCAAAATATTGTTGCTGCCACTTCCCTGTGCTGTGCCAAGACAAAAGATTTTGCTTCCAATGTTTGACAAAACCTTCATCAATTGAGCTTCAGTTCAATTAATTTAGTTCAACCAGTTTCACCTATTTTACACTGGAGACATTTTTATGTTACTGTGAAATTTAAATAGATCATGATACACATGATGTTGAAGCTAACAGCTTAATAGTGTTATAAAACAGATGGGTAAATACCTGGCCATGAAGCTGTGCCAGCCACCCATGCAACTGTTCAACACTTGACATACGCTGTCTGTTCTCTCCCAATTTGTGATTGTCTTGTTTTCCCATCCCATGTTAATTTGCTCCCCAGACCTACCCCCCACCCAGAGATGAGCTTACCAAATGCCGAGTATCAATTACTCACTATCTTTCTGAATTTTGCCAAATGTTTGGCGCTGGTCACATGAAATCTGTGAGGCCTTTCTGCATGATGCCAATTTGTGTCTTGGTTGTTGTGCCTATTGGTCATTGATGGATGTGCAGGCAGACACACACTGCCACCAAATGGTTTATGATTTGTTCATGCACTGAGCCTATTTACAGATTGCAGGAAATGGATCATTATGTAGAAAATTCAATGTCCAGGGAGTTATACTTCTATTATTGAATTAACATCCATCATAGTTGTCTCATTATACCAGGAGTGACTATCAAATGTGTGATACAGTGGTACCTGCTATTTAAGACCACCTTTAATGCCAGACAAAAGTGGTCATATATGACAGGTGGTCTTTCACTGCAGGTAAGCTAGCAAAGAAATTAAAAGCCAGTGTCTTGAAATGGTGGTCTTAAAAACTAGTGTGGTCTTTCGCAAGAGGTGGTCTTTAGAGCAGGTACGACTGTATAAAAGATTTGGAGTGATCTGAAGCCTCAGGGTCTCCAGTCTGATCAAGCAGCCAGTGCTGCCATCTGTTGGTACACTTGAAAATCAGAGATGGTGTGGCGTGTCGACTCATTACTATTTCACAATTATTACATTTTCCATGTTCGTTAGGAATAGTTACCTATCCACTATATTTGGTGTGATTTCTCAGAGATTGATATCAATCCAAAACTTCATCCTGTCAGAAAACCTTCCTGCTCCTAAAATTGGGAGGTCCCTCCCACCCTTTATCTGCTGTCTTCAGCACCCATCACCTGACCTCTGGCACTGACCAATCACATCAGTTTCTCTCGACAGACTAACCTCGGAATGATCTGATGTGGGGTCGACTGGGTAGGTATTTATGTGGTGGCCAGACGTGTCTGTTGCTGGTGAATAAATCTCTTTGACTCTGTACGAAAAGCCTGGTGTGAGAGTGAGACAAGTCACCTGATATATATAGACTCCTCAGGCACTGATGGCATTGATGACAATGACAGCACTGGACTATGCAAATGACTATTTGGACCGAAGCAACATTTTCTGGCCTGGCAGTGGAGGTACAATATCAGTGTACAATGTGTAGTCAGTCCCCACCACCCTCAGTCAGTGCCCAATGTGTGGCAACAGCCACCACCACACTGCACTTGTCCTCAGTGATCACCCACTCTAAACACTGATGGTCCACTGTACCAACCTGCAACCTTGCACTCTGGGCCAACCTGTTCCACACAAAAGCTAATCCTTCACCTCCTGAGCATCTTGGTTAAGGGATGAGGACCCTGGTTTACAGTGTGTATGATGTTTCTTGCTTTTCTTATGATGATGACAGTGATGATGTCACTTCACTGACTGGTCACCAGAAACAGTCCCAAACTGAAGCGACTAGTACCACAGTCACTACCCATGAACCATCCATGAGCTTAACCACTTGTTGTCTGTAAACACTGACTGGTTGTGCATAATCTGAGCTAATACAATTGGCAACTATAACGCTCCTGCCATCTAAATCTGGACTGTGAATGCATCAATATTTTGCACAGTGGCAACTGAATGTCATTCACTCAGTCTCCAAACCGCACCTGCAAGTCCATTTTGAGCTTACATCTGCCCTCTAGTAACAGGAGCAGAAACATCGCTATGTGAAGGTGTAATGCTATCCCCCGAGATGGGAACAGACTTATGAGACACAGCAATCTTAGCTGTCATGCTAGACTGTGTCCCGTGTTGAACAGGTATAGCACATGTCCCAATAACCAGTCCACTACCGTCCTCACGCACCACACTGACTCCGTGAGAGTGACATACCACATCCTGACTGGTGACCAGTATACACTAGGCAACTTGATTGGTCAGCTAGAGATCTGACAACTGGTGTGTTACTGTCAACCATGTCTGGCTCTGCAATATCTGCTGAAATAAGATGTCGCTTTCTGTTTTATGTTTCTGCTCTGCCCAAAGATCCAACTTAGCAACTTTATTCAGAATTCTTGGGGCCAAGATTGACAGACCTCACATGGTCGCTTACTGGAGCACCTAAATCCTCTGATATCCAACATACACAGATGGCAGTGGCTGTGGTGTCCCAGCTAGCCGCCACATTGCGGGACCCTTGCTTCCCGTTTGCTGCCAAAACTATCCTTTGACACCATGTTGATTGTCAATAAACATGTTACCACCACACCAACAAAAAATTTGTTTGAACAATTTCCACAGGGTACCACCATAAACGTTCTGACCTACCTACTGGTGCACTAATGATAGCTCATCAAAACCATGTCACAAACTGCACAAATTACTGAAGAAAATCAAATCAGTGCAATGACAAACAATTGACGCAGTAGAACCAGGTGGATGCCATAAGCAGCCAAAGAGTGTAAACTGATGTGATTGGTCAATGCCAGAGGTCAACTGATGGACGCAGGGGTTAGCAGATAGAGGGTGTCAGGGGCCCCCAGTACAGATCATGGATGGAATATAGGAGGAGGGTTTCTGATGGGATGAAGTTTTGGAGTGAGACCAGTCTCAGAGATCATACCACATGTAGTACATATGTAATGTATTACTACACTAACAAACCATATTCCTCCCAGTAGAAGCCCATGCTCTAATAAGAAGTGTCCTGCTGCTTTGAAATTTGAATTACACTAAATACAAACACTGAAGGTGTCCCAGTATTACATTAAATACAAAAACTGAAGGTGTCCCAGTAATATACTAACTACAAACACTGAAGGTGTGGCAGTATTATATTAAGGCATTTACAAACAGCACTTACTTGTGACATACAGATGTGCATTTCGTGATGTGACAGTCGGGTGGCCAATGGTAGTCACTTTGCAGGCGTAATTGCTCTCATCAGACAGGTGAACGTTTTGAATTCGCATGATGCCATTTCGTGTATCAATATAGAATCGTGGGTGGGAAAGCTGCAAACATCAAAGTAGAAGCAAGATGAGCTATGTAATTGATTTAAAACATTAGTCTGTGCCTCTCTCAAAAGCTGGAAAAAAATGTTTGTCTTTATCATCACAGAAACTTTTAAATTCATTTCATGAGTCCATAACGGAGATGATTACATAAAAAAAGTGACAACAAATTTTAAATTCTCAGACTTGGGGATTGCAAACTAGACATACATTAAATTTGTGGGAATAACCCACAGACAATAAAATTTCCTGACAACAAAAACTTGTACAAATAATGTCCATTGTGTCCTGTCAATTGTACTGTGCAACCTGGACAAATCAAAGTCAAATTCTATGATAGAGGATTAAATACAGCCAGACCTGGCTTCACTACACAAGTCAACACCATTGTACAGTTTTAAATTTTGTTTCTGTGATGACAAAATGGCTTGTTGCATTCTACAGCACTGGGAGAGGCAGTAGGGTGGGGTGGGGGTGGGGTGGGGGATGTCCCTGTGTTCCCATCTCCAGAGATCATTTCAATAAGACACTAGCTGTTCAGAGTGGCCATGTTTCTGAAATATACTAGAGTGCAATTCCATGTTGTTTATGCATTGAGACCATTGGGTTTGAGTAAGGGTAGGTCGAAGGTACATGTATAGAGACCAGGCCAGTGCTGGGAGGCTGGCCAGTGGTGGGAGGCTGGCCAGTTCTGGGGAAGGGGGGCAGGCCAGTGGTGGGAGGCTGGCCAGCGGTGGGAGGCTGGCCAGTGGTGGGAGGCTGGCCATGCTGGGAGGCTGGCCATGCTGGGAGGCGGGCCAGTGATGGGAGGCTGTCACACACTGCTGCTCCCTGCTAGGGCTGGTCTGTCATGACCAAGTTTTACTGAATATATGTTCTCCAATTGAGAGAATCTGCATTAAAAATAGGATACCACCTGGCCATGGCATTTTGTATCATTGAAGGGGCTGCCAAACAATTACTTACCATACATGTGAAATTTGATAGTTATGGAAGGTGATGACAGAGCAAAAATAAATATCAATGTCATACATCACTGTGTAATGATCTTCAAATGCAGCAGCCACTGATGTTTCAAAAGGCCCACATTTACCATTTTATTGACAAAAATCAATTTTGAACAAATGGATTATTCTTTCAGATGCCTGTGTACACAGTCTACACAGATGATAATTACATGATTTGCATAAAATGCAAATGCATTTACACACCTCAGTGTACATTGAGGCTATGCAATAAGCCTCATTACAATACCTGCTCCCTAAATACACAAGTATCTGATTACAATCGCACAAAGTAGTGTTTAATATGCTTGCAACAGAAACAATTTCCTACTAAAAATGAATCATATTGACAAAGCCCCCACAGGCCATAAATCAACACAAAGCTGAAGAGCGCTGCCTCTTGCCAGGGCCCTATACATGCTCCATAAGACGAAACCTTTCTGCATGGGCAGGTTGCCACCAGACAGCCCCACGGGGCATTCCCCACAACACAAAGCTCTCTTCAGGGCCTTTGTTTCTCATGTGCTCCCATGATACACCTCCTACCGCCTGCACATCTTTCTTCTCTTTTTTTTTTTTTTTTTAAATTTCTTGATCTTTAATCCTACACATGTGATAAGCCTTCTTTTTGCACTCTTTGTTAGGTCTGGAAAATGTACAGAATATAAAAACCCCTCCATCTGGAGTAAAGATGACCATCATAAGAATATAGCGTCTGGTGAATGGCCACATTATGTACTTGGTGAATGATTTCGAATGTTTCACAGGTGGTAATTTTTTTTTTTACTTTCACTTCAAAAAGGCAGTCACTGAGAATCATTTAAAGATTCAGATTGTTTGATAAGAATTTTATCGCATGGTGTTCACTTCAAATTTGTTTAGTTTGCTGCTGACTTTTTGCACATTTTGTTGCTTAAATAAAGCGAGGGCTGTTTGAATATCCTGTCCTTGGCTGACTCAGACACTTTCAACTGAAAATAAGTCCCACCCTGCTCTGTGGGTACCCACAACTGTTTGTGTGCAATTTCAAAATAATGGCCATGTGGCTTTATGGAAAAAACTTCTAAGACTTTCCCCCAAAAATTAAAAATGTATATAATGTACATACATAAAAAATTTGAAAATCATAAAGAGTCTAAAAATCACTAGTGCAAGACCCCTGGAAGGAACATAACAGACACTTGCCCAGGCAGATCTCCACCAAGTTTCCAGTCAATCTGACTAATGATTTTGAAGAAGTAGCAAATATGAATCACTACTGCACATAGTAATCAACAGGAATACACACAGCGAACCAACAAGTACCTGAACTGAAACATTCATTAAAATCAGGGATCTGGAGCAAAACTTCCTGAACACCTTTGATGAATGCTTCCATCAGATACATTTCTAACACATTTTAGCACAATCAGAGTAACACTTTCAACAAAGTAAAAAATAGCTTTAACACACAAACAAAAAAAAAAACAAAAACAAAAAACAAAAAACAAAAAAAAACAATAAATATTACAGCGCCACCTGTTGAACAAATTCAGGTCTAGAGATCCCCAGAAGTGTTCCATGAAATTTTGAAGCAATTGGAAGAGCGCTTTTGGAGAAGACTTTCTCACGATTTTGCCAAAAAATTAACACAAAAATTACAAAAAAATATCCAAGAATCGCAGGAACACGCCCAATTGGACAAATATAGTAGAAACTCACCCAAGGAACATTCCCATCAAGTTTGACGAGGATTTGGCTGACAGTTTTTGAGAAGTTGAAAATGTGAAGTACCAATGCAGTACCCACTGACTTGTGTTGTAGTCAGTATTAAACGCTAAGTACATCAACTACAAAATTTATTAAAAATCGAAAGTCCACAGCTTCATCACCTTCATGTAGTGTCCAGTTTTGTTTGACCCTTTCACAAGCTACATTTCTATCAAGTTTCAACACAATATGTGGAACAGTTTCACAGAGGTCAAAAATAGCTTTAACACACAAAAATTCATTAAAAAATATAATAAAAAAAAATCAACACTATCTGTGGAATAAATTAAAGGGAATGCCTGGAAGTGCCCCATGCAGCTTTGAAGCAATTTGCTTTGGGGTTTAGGAGAAGAATAATTCTAAGATTTTGCCCAAAAAATTGACAAAACAATTCATAAAAAATCCAAAAATGTCTTGATGATGACCAATTGAACAAATTTAGTCGAGACCGATCCAAGGTAGATCCCCACCAAATCTGAAGTGCATCTGACCACCAGTTTTAAAGGAGAAGTCTAAAAATGTAATTGTGGATGGATGGACACAGGGATGGATGGGATGGAAGGACAGATGACGAACGATGGACCATACTATAACCTCAGCTGAGGTGAAAATCAGCATTTCACATGTTACAAATTTGTGTGCAAACATTTGGCCTGGATAAGTATTAAAGATATAGTAACTGTTATTTCTACCTACACAGAGTTAAGTGGGGAGTTCTGAGTTCAGGTTTGTGCTGATGTGTTCCATACCAGAAACTAAGGTGGACATCAGGAGAGCACATGGTTTGTTCTGGAACTAAGTTGTTGGTTTGGCAGAGGAGGATATAGTGGGCCGACTTAATTCATGAGGTATATCTGTTTTTCACAAATGTACTTTGTAGAAAATACACGTACAGACAGGAGAATATACATTTACAGACAGGAGAAAATACATGTAGAAAATACATGTACAGACAGGAGAAAACACATATACAGCCAGTAGAAAATACATGTACAGACAGGAGAAAATATATGTACAGACAGGAGAAAATACATGTAGAAAATACATGTACAGACAGGAGAAAACACATATACAGACAGTAGAAAATACATGTACAGACAGGAGAAAATACATGTACAGACAGTAGAAAATACATGTACAGACAGTAGAGAATCCATGTCCAGACAGTAGAAAATACATGTACAGACAGGAGCAGATACATGAACAGACAGTAGAAAATACATGTACAGACAGGAGCAGATACATATACAGACAGTAGAAAATACATGTACAGACAGTAGAAAATACATGTACAGACATTAGAAAATACATGTACAGACAGGAGCAAATACATGTACAGACAGTAGAAAATACATGTACAGACAGGAGAAAATACATGTACAGACAGTAGAAAATACATGTACAGACTACATATCCAGACAGTACTCTGCTACCACTAATGTAAAGCAGCAGTACACACAACCGTAATATATATGTATGGTAGAATCTCCAATTAAGACCACCTGTAATTTTAAAAAGACCACTTCTACATTAAAGACAACAGTTGCACTTTTTGTTTATGCTTAATTAAAGTGTGTGTGTCAACACACCCTTTTCTTTCTTTCTTCCTTCCTTCTTTACCAACAAATGTGTCCGACACTTTTCTCAGACACTATTATACATAGAAACTCCAAACTTGGTATGATTGTACCTCCATACAAGGAGTTTGACCGTTTTATATATATGAATGAAGGTGTTTAAAACTATGCAAATTCAGAGCATTTGAAATTTTAAATCTTGAATATCTTTATGAATTAAAAATAAAAGTTGTAGCAATTTAAATTATGCTAAATAGCACCATTAGAAATTTTAAATCTTGAATAACTTCAAAGCTATAATAGATAGAGATGCCATTCCAACTTCTACTCCTGTGTTATGGAATACTTGTACATTGCCATACCAATATGCTTTGAAGACACACACACTGATTTGCTATGCAGCAAATCATCTTTCTTAGTTCAATTCTATTTTCTATTTAGATCACTCTCCTGTTAAGAACACTTTTTTCAGTCCCTGAGGTGGTCTCAATAAGGACATCCCACAGTATTGAAAAACCTGTCTTAAATGACCATCTCTATCAAAAGAGCATCTCTTACAGCGGATAATGCATAGGAAAAGTACTGGTCTTAAAGGTGGTCTTTCTGAACAGGATGGTCTCTGATAGGAAAGACAGAGGCCACTTTAACCCTGTAGTCAAAAGGGCTGCTGTAGCATAGATCTGTCCTGCTGTAGAATCTTGCGCACGTGTGAGTGTGTGTGTGTGTGTGTGTGTGCGTGTGTGTGTGTGTGTGTTGCATTATGTGACATGCAAAAATAATAAAGCTACTCACGTCGACTGGGACGCCTTCTTTGACCCAGTTGATAGTGGTAACAGGGAAGGGGGTTCCCTGCACCTTACATTGAAACATGGCTGACTCGCCCTCCTCTACCCTGGTACTCAGAGGTGGCTGGGCAATACTGGGTACAACTGAAATATGTAACAATATGACAACTGATATACACTTTGTATGCAATATGACAAATGATATACGCTTTGTATACAATATGACAACTGATATACACTTTGTATGCAATATGACAAATGATATACGCTTTGTATACAATATGACAACTGATATACGCTTTGTATACATTATGACAAATGATACACTACAGTGCACACATCATGACAACTAATTCACTCTGTACATATATAGCTGTGTCCAATGTGACAGCATACAATATTGTACATGTATATACAAGGTTGACATTTTTGGTTTGTCACAAGGAGACAATTGAGCCAACACACATTCTGGCCAAGATTTGTTTCTCTCTTTCATATCATGGAAGTTTCTTTTCCTTAATTCTACATTGTCTGCGGGGTGCTAGGAGTTACATGTAGATCTAAGCATGGTATTTCACTTTGAATGCAAAATCTGATCTAAGCCAGTGAACAACAGGCTCACTGTGATTCCATTTTGTGGTTATCAAGTGACCAATCATGAACAGTTTCCCAGTCATGTGATATGATGTTTGTGTATGTGTTTCCATCAGACAAGGAAACAATCATGTATATACTGTAAATGAAGGCTGGACAGTTGTGACATTTTCTCGCTGTGTTTATCTTCTGTACACAGATATTATAAAACACATGGCAGGTGTCCGTCCTGCACTGTACCTCAGTATACTGCAGTCCTGTACTTTTATCCTAATGGGTTTATTCTAAACTCCTTTCAATTACACATGTACTTTTAGCTCACTATTGTCAACATCGTCATCACAGCTACATGCCAACAAAACTTTAAATGAAACATTGCTTGCTTGAACAGCATCTCGATACCAGTCATAACGCAAGACGTCTGCAGGCAGGCAAAGTGATCAGGAAACCCTCCCCCCCCCCCCCCAGCTTAATGAATTATCATATATAACAGGCTGCTTTGGACATGTCTATTTGATATTGGAGTCTGCAGTGCAGAGTACCACTTGCCACATTGATACTCAAACTGCCAGACTGCTCCCTCCAGGCATTAAAAACACAACTTTTACAGATAAGGAAAAACTAAAACTAATTTGTTTTAGGAAATCTACAAGCCATTTCAAGTGGTGCCCTTGACTGCTGAGTGACTATCAAGACATGAAAAGAGTACATCTACATGTAGACTACACCATGTACAAGTGGAACTTGTTGAGATAACAGTCTCTATCAAGTCTGTCATGGATAAGGGATCTTGGAGTGGCCTCAGCCCCGTCAGGTGTGACCTAAGGTGACTGGAGTACAGCTGGACAAAGTGAGCCAGACAGAAGTGTTTCACTTTGCAGCACTGGGGCAGCCAGCAAGTGGCTGACTGACTGGAAACTGTTGTCATCAAGCTAGTAGCTGGCATGTTATCATGTGCCACTTACTCTGGCTCTGGCTTTTCATGTCTGGTCACAGCCAAGTTGGACCAGAGACATTCAACAGCAGGTCTTCCCATTTAACCCATTCTTCAATCTTGCCCAGTCTTTGGCTCCATTATTGCATCGATCATACTTCTAATGATCCTAACATTAATATTCTTGGGACCTAATTAAGACTTCCCAATATTGTAAGTGCAGCAAGATTGTACCCACAGACTATATCAGACATTGTCAACTCTCAACCCTGCCATCAAGTTATCACTGTACATTCCTTGATCCTTGAGTCAGCTTTTCCAGTTAAGAGTTCCATGCATGTTGAAAACCAGGTAGATCATAGGGCAAACTGCCAGGTTTATCTGCATCCTACTGTCTCCAGCCTCAATATCAACTATACGAATGCTTAGCTTACATCAAAGCTTAGCCTTGATCCTTTGCTTGCTTTTTGAGTCACCTGAACTGTATACATGCATAAAATTCTAGACATACTTAGCTTTATTTGACATAAACCTAGTTTACAAAGGTGCAGTCATTCACACATGTATTGAAATACAAGACAAAGAGATTATACATACAGACGTTAAACATGTGAACACCACTGAAAAAATAGTAAATAGATTGAACCATTCTTTTTTGAGAATGGGGATTTGGTCGAGCGGATGTGTGCGTTTCCCATTTCAGCCAAGCGACTGGTGCCAAAGGTTGCAGGTTTGAGTCCCGCTCGTTCCGAACATAAAATATAGATAAATAGACAAAGCAAGTGACTTCTTCTGTTTCTATGACAAGTGCACAGTGATCCAAAGGATCTATGTCCCCTGCCACAATATTTTGCAAAAGTTGTTGCCCTTGTTTAAAGGATGCACAAAAATGGATATGTTTTTGGGCCCTGTGACCTTGAAAATACGTCATGGTCAGAAACAATAAATGGCACACATGCCCTTGGTATGATGCATCTGTCGTATAAATTCCATTATTCTATCTCTTAGGGTTCTAGAGATATGCTGCTGGATGGACACATGGCTCCCTATCCTCACTAACTCTATGCCCACCGTCTCTTTCCATGACCATAGTTTGGGTGCCACAACAACCAAGCATTCAAAGCATGAGAACACAGACAAAAGCTATACCATGTACCCAGCACGTCTAGATGCACAAAAATTGATATATGTTCTTGGGCCCTGTGACCTTGAAAATAGGTCAAGGTCAAAATCAATACATGGCTTACATGCCCTTGTTATGATGCATCTCTGGTATAAATTTCATTATTGTATCTCTCAGGGTTCTAGAGATATGCTGCTAGACACATGAAAATGGATATGTTCTTGGGCCCTCTGACCTTGAAAATAGGTCAAGGTCAAAAACAATACACAGTGCAGATGAGTGGTATGATGCATCTCTGGTATAAAATTCATCATTCTATCTCTTAGGGTTCTAGAGATATGCGGACGTCTCCTTTGAAACTTAAAAGCATCATACACTATTCCACCATACCGACACTGGTATAAACAGGTAAATAGTAATACAATTGTTTGTTTGTTTGTTTGGTTGTTTGTTCAGTTGGTTGGTTGGTTGTTTGGTTGGTTGGTTGATTGTACAATGTCTTTATACAGGGTAGCCCATAAAGCATAAAACCAAGCTTCTCTCCAACGGGGCCCTGTACATACAAACAATAAATACATTCATACATAGTAAAACACATAGATACAGTTGTTCCATAATACTAGAATAAATATATAATGCTTTAAAGAGTAAAAAGTTGACTAGAGGTGTTATGAAGTAAAGTGTACTAAGGTATGTGCTGGAAGCCACCTCTTCCACTATACTGGATGAAGATTGAAAAGAAAGAAATCCTGCAAAAAGTGAGTATGATCATGGTTTTCTGTCTTAAGACGGACTAGAGAAAATTATCTAGGTGGGTTAAGTATACTTTACCCCTTGTACTTTCCCTCTTACCACTCTAAACACTTTGATGACTACACTTTGTCATTTCAAGCTCCATCTTGACACACTTTGACTAATGTTCTTGAGTTAGGGTTGTATTTATTAGGTATTTGGTCATATCTCTGTAAACATTTCAACAGAGTTTTGTGTAATTGTTCTTTTTATAACCTTTGTGTTGTAGTTTTTGCAACAAAGTTCTGACTCTATTGACAAAATCGCTAAAAAGTGTGGTGTTTCTAGCAATACGTATCACTTGTTCGAAACGAGCTCCACATGCTTGTTTCTCTGGAATGTTTCTTGTCAGATCAGGGTAGGAGATAATATCAAATTTGAACTGGTCTCTCTTGTCAAATATCTTATGGCATAACCCCCTATCCTCACCAATGCTATGTCCCCCTATGTCACTTTTGGTGGGTGGCTGGGGGGGGGGGGGACAATTAATCTGACCCTGTGAAGCACCAACAGACCCAGGCTGACAACAATCACTTCTACATTCAAAATCTCCAGCAAACGTCCTTCAGTGACATGCCAGACCTAACTCAAGTAGTTGACAGCAAAAAGAATGATTCGACTCAACAGCTTTCATCAGTGTACTTTGTGCGCCGTGGAAACTGACCGACCCAGTCTTAAATTCAACACTGTAAGAGTTAAACAGTAAGGATCCAACACTAAAATTTTTGGTGATGGCAGCAATTGGCATCTGAAATTTTGAAAGTCCTTAAATAACACATAGGCCATAGGCTGACAAGGCTGTCCCTGGCCAAGCAGTGTGCGGGTGTCCCCACTGACCTACACTGCTCATTAGCCTAGATTACTGCAGCACAAATAAACTGCAAACAACATTGCAGATTGACTTAGATGCCCAAAAAGCATGCTAAGTATCCCAAAGTAAGATGTCTATCTCATTTGTACCAACATCAAGAAAAACACTCCCCGTTTCCTTTTGCATACATTAGTGACAGAATTCAGAGGAGGTCAGGGAGTTGGTTGTGTTTTTTGGCATTTGGTTAATGTGTCCCAGACAAATTGGAGGGACTGTGGTTCAAGCAGGTGTAGCCTGGCATGTTTCTTCTCTAAATATTGTGATATGAAGGTGTCTCTGATCCCACTGCTTTCTCCCCTGCTCTGGTCCCCCCTGATTCACTGATGACAGCCCTATCTAAACACTCACTAGTTGCCCCCATTCCCTCCTCCTATTTATTCTATCAATATTGACGGACAAATAACTCCCTCCTGTGCCACCTGAAAATCTCTCTTAAGTTCCACTTCTTGCCAATCCAATTAACATCACCTTCCCCAGTTTGCCCCTGTGATGGGCCCTCAAATTAGGCCTGATAATAAGATGGGACTCCTTTTAACTTGATCTCCCATGTTGGGAGTTGGCTTTTAACTTGGCTTAGGTGTCCAGGGTTCCCATACACATGTGGAGCCTTTGTAAATGATGCACAGATTGCAACCGTCAGCCAAAAAAACACTGTAAAGAAAAAATAGGTTACACTTATGAAAGACCAGGGTTTGTTCTAAGAGGAAGAGCAATTTGGAAACTTCCTCCAACATGTTTTGCGTATGTTCTCCTGTTGTCACAAAGATAAGTTGTGTTTCTCTCTTAATTATAAACAAATTTGTCACCTGTTTTATCCAACTTGGCAAAATGTTCTTTTTTCCCTGAGAGAAAAACCCCTGGAAGATCTGTTGAAACTTTATACAAGCAAACAGATCCTGTTTTGAGAACTGTTCCAAATAGGCTTAACCAACTCTGGTAAACAAACAATATATTTTACCATGTTTCTTTCCTCATTACATACTGTTTTGTAGCTACTGCCTCCCCCCCCCCCCCCCCCACTTAGAAATATCTACAAGTTGCTACTGCTGATGGTTTATGCTTCTCCTGCCAACAACAATGCAACTGCACACATAGCTCTGTGCTATAACAACTGCACACATAGCTCTGTGCTATAACAACTGCACACATAGCTCTGTGCTATAACAACTGCACACATAGCTCTGTGCTATAACAACTGCACACATAGCTCTGTGCTATAACAACTGCACACATAGCTCTGTGCTATAACAACTGCACACATAGCTCTGTGCTATAACAACTGCACACATGGGTCTGTGCTATAACAACTTGCAGTCTTGGGTAAAAGTCCCCTTTGAGGCCAGTGTGTGTCCAGCCTATCATGGTGACAATCGAATGAGGCAACAGCTTTCCTTGGCATCAGTTGTGACCACCTTGCCATGGACAGCTAGCGTCCTGTCACATGCTGTTCAATACGTCTGATAGGCTTGCCTTGTTTCACAATCAATCTACAAACATGGCTTTAAACCTTTTATTTTTTAAACGTCCTATCTATAATTCTCACCATACATGTTTCCCACTGATGGGAAATTTAATCAAAAAGAGTGCGACAAGTGACACTTTCCATTGGAATTCTTATGGGCAGTTTGAGAGGAAAAGGGTTGAAGAGTACTGTCAAAGTATGATAACATAACACAATAGCCGCCCCACAGTCAACTTCATTCTGTCTGCTCAATGTGGACGTTGACATTTTTAACACAACCTACCAACCATCATATCCTCAGAAGGACTCTACCAAGTTTTTGAGCGCTTGTTGCTATGGTTTCTGAGAATACAAGAAGCAACCCAAACTAAATTCTTTCAGATGAACACACAGACGGCTGTTGGCTATCACTGCACTCCCCACCCCCCACCCAGGAGGATGGGGGACAACTGGTGAGCACCAATCACACAGCTAATCATACATTAATGTAAAAAGGACAAAACAAAAAAAAAATGACATGTGCATGTTAAACATAACTTCAAATACTGACAGGTAGAAGTAAGAATTAGATGGGTGGGGTGTTCACAAAGGCCAATAAAAAATAAAACCATGTTGGATACCCTACATACCTGAAACCATAATCCACACATCCCCACGTTTCTCGCCTGCCAAGTTGGAGGCCACACAGGAGTAGTTCCCACTGTCTGACTGTGCCGCCTGGGTAAGCGTAAGTTTGCCGCCCACAGACTTCACTCTCCCAGTGTCTTGGATAGTCACACCATTTGGCCCTTCCCACCTGCGAAAAACACGAAACATACACTGTAAATATGAGGATTTCATATACATAACCTAAACAGTAAATAAACATGATACATGCTGGGTGAGGTACTCCAATGCTCCTTCAGACTTCCCTGTAAATTTTTACAAAAAAAACAAATGTGCTACAACAACTCAAAATCAGCAATAGCCCGATTCTGTTAACCAAGTTCAATACTCTCCATGTCTGTTCCATCACTGCCTGCCTCTTAAATATAAATACAGAAACACTGAAGACTTTCTTTTTTTACGCTTATTTCTATGAAAACAAGTTCCATACAACCCTTGAAAAAGACCTTCTCTTATTGTACATGTTTATTCTGTCTTTCTATTGGTTTAGAACAGCACACAATTTCCTGATCCCTGTTCTTTACCCTGCTTAAGCCACACCCATTTCTGTTTTATACAAGAACCTCAATTTCAATTTCTGTTTCAATCAAGAGACGACATGTTTCCAACGACAGCCTCGTTTTCAATCAATATGAATTTTTGCAGTGCGAGCATTCCTGTTGACGAAATAACAGCTACTGATCCTAACTTTCAGTCTTAATTAATCAGGAGCAAATACCTTTTACACGATAAAACCATCACCACCTGTGTGGTGAAGAGAAACAGAAAAATGCCCCTTGTAACACTTGTATCATATCCCTACTTTAATATTCCTGTTGAAAAAAAAAAATAGATATGCAAGGGAGTATCAATATTTTGCAACTTTTCAGTAATAAAGTATCAACTGCAGAGCACCTCCATATTTTAGGAGTAAACTTTGTCCAGCAGCCCACTGAAATTAAAAACATCTTTTTTTCCACTCCTTCCTACCTCTAGAAAAATGCTACTTGGTTAATGTAAACCTAAAAATTAAAAAATACTGGCCTGCATTGAGTAACTGTTGGCATCCCCCAATATAATTTGGAATCCACACATTCCGTTCAATATATATGACCTGGGTCTATGCCAGCAAATCATCTTCACATAAATGTTAAACTTTGAGATATGCTTCAGAATTTGTATTCACTGGGATTTCACATGCATTAATACAAAGGCTGTCTGGGAAAACCTACTTATATAGGCACACGTACTCTGTGCATCTGCAGAATGACAGAATAAAGTGCAGGCTTATAGCGCTTTATCCCATTGTGCAACTCTCTCTCTCTCTCTCTCTCTCTCTCTCTCTCTCTCTCTATCTATCTCTATCTCTCTAAAGTTACTATATGTCAGTCAGTACATAGAGGCACCATTCAAGCTGCATAATACATGTACCTCTACCGTCAGTACATTAAGGGCTCACTCCTGTGTTCCCTTTCCAGTTCAGAGCATGAAGCACTTTCCTCACTGGAACTGCCTTCGTCTCTTGAAAATTCAGGCTGAACTACATGTCCCTCTAAATAATCATCCATGATGACATATGAGAAATAAAACTTTTATGGGGGTATATTAACAAGATTCCCCCAGATCAGCTGGTCCAGGCAAGAGCCCAACGGGCCATGTTCATGAGCTTGAGAGGTCACTACAGCACTTCTGCTTTCAGCAACTTTTCATTGCTCATTTCAGGCATTAAATATATATATAAATGCTTTTTCTTTTGATGAGAATGTTGCTGAAGGTGTCCTTTTTTGAAACACACAAAGGCTGTAATCTACAGGTTTTATGGCACAATTATCAACAGGCCAAAGATTGCATGACCTTACTTTAATCATTTCAATGGAATCTCGTGTGCTACAGTGTGCATCACTCCCTAACCCTCTCCCCCCAAAAAAACATATTAGATGTGTATATATATATATATATATATATATATATACACACATATTGTATATATATAAAACTAAGTCAATACAATGAGCTGAAAACCTATCAATTCAAGGACAAAACCACACACTGTGACAAGTTTATTCTGCAGGTTTATTTAACATTTGATGTGTAGACAATCTATATACAACTGTAGTGTAGCAGTGGAATGTTGTGTACTCCGCTGTATACACTCCAATCCTAACTGTCACCTCTTCTACATGTAGCTACAGATTTACTATACACATATATCACAGTGCTAAGATAAGAACTTGCATGTGACTTTGGGAAAAACAAAAACAAAAAACAGAAAATCAAAACACGATGAAAAAAGAAAGATGATAAGGGGGTGTCCACAATGCAGGCTAACTGTCTGTCCACAATTCAGGCTGACTGTCTGTTCACAATGCAGGCTACAACTGTCTGACCACAATGCAGACTAACTGTCTGTCCACAATGCAGGCTAACTGTCTGTCCACAATGCAGACTAACTGTCTGACTACAATGCAGGCTAACTGTCCGTCCACAATGCAGACTAAATGTCTGTCCACAATGCAGGCTAACTGTCTGACTACAATGCAGGCTAACTGTCTGTCCACAATGCAGACTAAATGTCTGTCCACAATGCAGGCTAACTGTCTGACTACAATGCAGGCTAACTGTCTGTCCACAATGCAGACTAACTGTCTGTCCACAATGCAGGCTAAATGTCTGACTATAATGCAGACTAACTGTCTGTCCACAATGTAGGCTAACTGTCTGTCCACAATGTAGGCTAACTGTCTGACCACAATGCAGACTAACTGTCTGTCCACAATGCAGGCTAACTGTCTGTCCACAATGCAGACTAACTGTCTGACTACAATGCAGGCTAACTGTCCGTCCACAATGCAGACTAAATGTCTGTCCACAATGCAGGCTAACTGTCTGACTACAATGCAGGCTAACTGTCTGTCCACAATGCAGACTAACTGTCTCTCCACAATAAAGGCTAACTGTCTGTCCACAATGCAGGCTAACTGTCTGCTTTAGTTTTCTTCTGACAAGTAAATGCTGTAAATATAAGGACTGCTGCACGCTACCTTCACAGATTTGGACTTATCAGGTGGTAACATACTCTGAGAAGACTCATCAATGTCATACTTGTATGTTAGTAGCCTTCAAGATGTAGCAGATTGACCTGGACACTCTGGCCTGAATGTTTGACACACTCATCCCTAGATTTGTCTTGGAACACACGATCTGTTCCAATGAAAGATAAGTGAATCTAGAATGTCTGGCACACCAATGTGGGCATGGCAAGTGTATCACTTGAACATCCCCTCCATTTGTCAGTATTCATCACTGCTGTCTACAACACATACATCAGGAGCCAGCTTACTGCTTGTGGTAAAATAATACCTGTTAATTTTCCTTGGGGTTTGATAAAATGATGAAATCTACCATTTCAAAATTTGACATTTTCAGTGAAGCAGATGAGACAGATAAGAAAAGTAAAGTGCCAGTTAGCAAGCTGTGTGCCTTACCTGGGTGATGATGACCAGTAGGCAGGCCAACAATGGCCTTCACAGTCAATAACACACCTATCAGATGTGCAACATGTGTGCTACATCTTCCAAGCTATTGGCTCACCAGTGTCCAATGGGAGTCACTTTATTAACACACCATCTGCATATCAACACAGTTTCAGGTCTTCTCTGCTGGCAAAAATAACTTTATATTTTATGTTCGGAACAAGCAGGACTCGAACCTGCAACCTTTGGCACCAGTCACCTAGCTGAAATGGGAAACGCACATATCCACTCGACCAAATCCCCATTCCTAAAAAGAATGGTTCAATGGAGGTAGTTATGTGCGAGTGCCATATCAACACGGTAATGCAGTACATTTACTGAGTCGGCATTTATTTCCAGAATCGGGGACTTAAATCCACCGGCATTAAGGAAATGCCAAAAATATATATTTTATGTCCGGAACGAGCGGGACTCGAACCTACAACCTTTCGCACTAGTCGCCTAGCTGAAATGGGAAACGCACATATCCACTCGACCAAATCCCCATTCCTAAAAAGAATGGTTCAATGGAGGTAGTTATATGTGAGTGCCATATCAACATGGTAATGCAGTATATTTACTGAGTCGGCATCTATTTTATGCTTTTGAAAGGTGTCTGCATCAGTTAACTTATGAACTCTCTCTCCTCATGTCCTTAAAATGTGATCTCATCTTTCCTTATGATTTTTCACTTTTCCCCTGAAGTGCATCCTTATAGTTCTAACAAGTTGCTGCTAATACTAGTGACATCCCCCCCCCTCCCATAATCTGTGGATGGGGTGTGTGTGTAAAAATCATTGGAAGGCTGACTTATAAAACAAGAGGGCTCTCATGAGCCCATGCTCAGCTGACCAATAATGAACAGATCAAGTAAAGTAGGCCTACCTTAGTGGAAATGAGACTGGACCTAGTTGCACTCTTTTTGTTTACATGCTAAATATCAAGTAGAATATCTTGGTGCTATCTGTAATCCACATTCTCTTTATAACAGTGAAGACATTTTTACAATGGCTGCTACGTGATCTTCCCACAAATCCCAGTTTTTTTGGTCAACCTTTTAGTGGTGGATGGATGGATGGATGATAGATCAAGATCCATCACATTAACTCAGCTGACTGACATGTCAGCTGAGCTAATAACTGGAACAGATGAGATTTTATCAATACTTTTCACTTCTTCACTCTACATAAAAAATGTATGCCTATGCACACCTGACAAAAACATCTACCAACCCTCTTTTAGTTCCCAAGATATGGCCCAAACAAAATTGTTGCAGACTTAACAAACTTCATAAAATCAATTTTCAAAAGTGGGTTATAGATAAAAAAAAAAGCTCTGCCTGTGCACACCTGGTACATACATTTATGGACCCTGAAAATTTGAAAGGGAAAGCTGTTAAAGTTGGCAATATATGGCACAGGGAAGAAAAATGGATGAATGGATGGAAGGACAGACAGCACACAGACAGAACCCACCAAATGTGCCTCCATTTTGTAGGCAGGGGATAATAAGGTATGGCCCTACCAAGGTAGGATTAACATTTTCAGGCTACTGTGAACTCATTTCATTTCATTGGGTTTTTATTTTTGCTCATGTCGCTGATGCTTCAAAACTGCTAAAATAATAGCCCAGTGAAAAAGATTTTGAACATGGCAAGGATGAGCAACAAAAATAATGTAGTTAAAATTAGAACCTGCAATAAATGTATTCACAGTACATGTATATTCTAATTTATTGCGTCATGACCATGAACAGCGACTTGTAAATGAGGTAATACTATCAAATTTGCTACAACTCTCAGCATGAACTCAGAAATTACTGAAATGCTTTAACACTTACGTACAAGGACAAGTCACCATCTCTCTTCCATATATCTTTTTCACACACTTGGGTCATTGAATTCTTTAAATTATAACTGTACTCATTGGCCTGACTGTATAGACAGCATGCAAATCACCTTGACTAGACATCACAAATCAAATAATTGATGGCCCACAAATTTCCAGTTCTTTGCATTGTTTAGCAAATATGAAATTTCTTAAGCAGCCATCATCACTGAAAAAAGCATATCTGGGATTTAAGGCTGCCAAACATGCTTGATGGTTTGCCGCTGATGCCCCACGTATAAATTCATTTGGCTGTTGAATCCTAGAACTTTCTAGATTTTGAATCGCACCTGATCATACAATAACTGAGTATTAGGTTAGGACATAGACTGGATTGGCTGTGGAGCATAGACAGATTGGATTGTGATAAATTCTTCTGGGGTAGGTGAGTGGTGTGGGGTGAGAACTACACGGAAGATGTGCCACTGTTGCTCTGTTTGAATATTAAGTGGGATCTAAATACTTGACACATGTGACAAGCTTTTATGCTACCTGGTGGCAAACAAAATGAACTATGAACACATGACAATCCTTGTGCAACTGTCACTATTTTCATGATAGGAAAAATGTGAGCCGTCTTCATAGGGAAAGTAATGAGGCAAATAGCCACTGCTTTCAATGTCAGACTTGACACTTTCACCTTCACAGATACCTCAAAGTCATGCTGTGGTGATACATCTATAGGCTGTCACCTCATTCTACACTGTGACAATGATATGAATCACTCCCTTAATGATGACCACCAACACACAATATTGACCATTCAGTGGCAAGTTTGTTCACCAGACATTTCCATACGCCTAATGGATTTGTTTCAAGAGCAAAGACTTTTCTAACTGGCAGTGCAACCCAGCCTAGCAAAGTATCATACATTGTCATTTTTTTGCAAGGAAATTTTCCTGTTAATATCATTGCTACAATATATTAGGACATATTGAAATAGATAATGTCACAGCACTGCAAGCACCTCACACAACATACTTTCATTAGGGCACTTTTTCAACAAATAATAGTACCTCAGTTATGGAATATCTTGCCTAAATAGTAAAAACAATGACCAAACACTTGTTTTGAAAGTGCTCATACCCAAAAATTTTGACTTGTCAATGAAATTTTGGGTCATTTGAAGGAAATATTAACCTTTTCTAGGAAATTCTGGGCAAAAAGTTAGGACCTCTGTTAAGGAAATTTTATGGTAAAAAAAAGTGATCTTGATCATGGCACATACCTGAATACAGTGGTCAGCAGGAGGAGTACGGCCTCCTGGGCATGTAAGCCTGGCCAATAGAAACCCATCCAAACTCACCTGCTATGTATGGTTGACAATCTGGCATAGGTGAGCTAATAGATTGATATGCATATATACTCAGTTCTGCTGTTAGTAGCATTATCAAAATATGGTAATTTGATAACCCAAACAAAGGTACACTGGAACCACAGCAATATAACCAACAGGCACATAACTTCAAAAGTAAATGTGCAAACTGTCTGTCATATTGGCCACTTATTTTTTTATTTTATTTTATTTCTTTTACATTTATTTTCAGCGAACTGAACATTTTCAAAGCAGTAGTTCCCTGGTTGCATAAAAATGTTACATTCATCAGTCAATCATAGTTGAGACTTAAAAGATATCATATGGCACTAGCACTTTTGAAGTTCCACTCAATGACAACCTGTCCCCTGGCAGCCAAGTCATCTCTGGAGGACTGAATGTTTATTCTACAGGGAATGGCTCACTTCACCCAGTGGACAACCAATTATTTCTTTTGGAGACAGATTGCCTGCTGTATGCCCTTCAAAGGCAGAAAGTACTGGAACTGCATCTATGCAACACACTTTCTATGTTATGAACTGTTGCCAGAGAATTCTAACTGTCAAGAATCTGAAAACGTAATACAAAAAATGCAGTTAAGATTGGCATATGTTTGACTTGGTCCTAGTTTGATTGATGCACATTAGAAAGCCTGTAATTTTCAAAGTATAGTCTTCCTTTGCATTTTCAAGATTACAAAAAATCCATAGCCATTTTGTCTGTGTGACCTGTATAAATCCCTGCAGCAAAACATGTCCAAGGGCATGCCAACAATGCAACTGCTAATCTGTGCCTAATATGACAGCCCCCTGGTAGTCTGAGCAGGTAATTCACACCCATCTCCTGCCAAAATGAGACAAGTCTTCCCCTCAATGGGGCTGTAATGTGATCTGGGCAGGTCACTGCTCAACACAATATGAGAGAAAAACACTCCCAAATAATGTGTAATT
The DNA here is from genome assembly GCA_964020975.1 of Hermodice carunculata. Lineage (NCBI taxonomy): Eukaryota > Metazoa > Annelida > Polychaeta > Eunicida > Amphinomidae > Hermodice > Hermodice carunculata. The sequence continues at coordinate 446,283 of CAXHWN010001131.1, read as the reverse complement.
ACAGGTTTTCTGCTCCACAAAAATAAACTTTGGTAAAAAAAAAAGAGAACTCATCCATAATTTAAAGGATGTGGCTCCACAAAATTAACATTTGATAGACAGCTCTCTTAATCTTGCAAGAACACATTCTGTTTTCAAGTTTCAAACCACCCTTTACTGTTTTAATAATGTGGATTTTTTACCTGTTCAGCTCCTCTCGCCATTCAAAAGATTTTATATGAGCCTTGTGGAAATATGGTACATTACTGAGCAGTGAAAGGGTCAATATAACAGCAGCACTCCTCCCACAGAATACAGTAGCAAAGAAAGGTGGTAAAAAGTCCTGGCATGTCTGTCTGCTGCCCAGCTGCAAAGACGAGTCAAGTTTATGTTCATGGACACCAATCACACACTTGGCAGCAGGACCCCAGTAACTACCCCATACAAGTCACAAATGAAAAACATTTTGTGGTAGGTCCTTGCTGAGTGACTGTGAGTTATGAACATGTCATCTGAAAGACCTTTATCCTCCGTCTTGAATTGCACCTGACAGACCTGCCAGGTAGAGTGGAGTGGATCCCTATGGTCCTTAAGTGAATGAGACAGATCAGCCAATATCAGTAACCTTGCAAAACCTTCTGGAATGTCCCACATCCCCCCTCCTTCAACCTGCACGGGTTCAACCAGGTCTAGGGTAAATGCCACACTGATATGACAGCAGTCTACTTCTTCCTATCTTTTATTTCTCATCATACTTACACAAATTTTACTTATTTCTGGTAAATCTGTGGTAACAGTTACACGCTATCGCTGCTGGAGCTCTCAAGCACCTGTCTCTCTCTGGGCATGAGAGATAATAGTTCCTTGGTGCCAGGGCTGAACATTGATTGATACTGCCGATTATCCATCTTTGACATTGCCGCTTGCATTATCGCATGAAGTGTGGCATACAGAGATGGATAAAGCTTAAGTAAACTTAGGAGGTGAACACAATTTATAAACCTACAGCTATGTGCCGACCACACAACCCACAGATAGCACACACTCTATTTTCTGTGGAGCTCCGGTTAAAAATTAGTCCCTAAATCAGTTAAGTGGTTAAGGCCAAAGCATCGCCATTTCCTCTACTTCTGAGTCAGCTATGTGGTTTGGCACCCGGATGAGCAACTACCTGGTATCAGGTCAATTTTTATCAAGGTACAGCCACCACATCTCAGGGCAAAGGACCAGTAGTCAGGTCAAAGCACCTTGACCTTCTGGAACCAAATTCTTACCACTCCCTATCTGTCAAAATAAAGTAAGTCTGCCAGTTCATGGCAAAATCCACAACCACAGCTAGCCTTCCCTCCAAATACAGAAATTCCAGCATTCTTCCAACAAGCTTGTACCAGTTATGTGCCACCTTTTACTAGGGAACCAGATGGGGTTTGGCTGTCTTGATGACTGCCAGCTACAATGTGTGTGCAGGACCCAGAGCCTAATGCTGGGTCTGTCTCATGCTACAACTACTAGGCCACTACAGGCCTATGTGCATTATATGCAAACCATCATAAGTGATCAAGATCAGAATGAAATGATTTTGTGTGGAGACAGGCAGGAGCTGCCTTATTAGGGTGCCTGCCGCCATGCACAAATCCTTTAGGTCTGACTGCAAATACATCTGAATGATTGTCTGTACTTGTCTTGCAATTTTCACATATCATTCCTTAATTTAAGGATTAAAAGAGACACCTATATGACTCACACACACAAAGTGGTACCTCTCTTAAACAACCATACATGGACCTTGGACAAAACAGTTCCGCAACTTTTTCAGTGTCAAGTTTTAGACTGAGTTACACAGGTTATCTCGGCATGCTTTGGGTGCAATGCACTCAAAGCATGCCAAGAAAATCGGTAGACCTAGACCATTATATTCTATGGAACTATAGGCACTTGAATGAAAGGTCTTTTCACAAGGAATACAAATCTAGCATCCTTAGTATAATTGAGAACAGTTTGTCTTGCGTTGTTCAATTTTAGTTGCAGTTAGCATTAAAAGAGACAAGACCTACAGGAGGTCTACGTAAAGACTGGGTTTGGGGTCCAATAATCCAATGACATACATAAAAGAACAAAGCGAAAATTTTCATATTTTAGCATGTAATGAAGGAGAAATATACAAATATATGAAAAGAGCTGCATTTACAGGCATTTGTACCGTGAAGCACCAGGGCAAATGTCTGTCAACCCCAGCAGGCTATGTAACTTCCCATAAATGCAATGCAAATGAACATCCTTTCTTTAATGATTGTTCTGGGATCTGGAAAGCATCTCATACACAGTCAATTAGCCTTCATACAAAACTATGGTAACAGCACTTCAGCCAGAACCATGGAATGCAATATAAAATGTGTGTGGGAAAATGCACTCAGCAATAATAGGTGGCAGTGTTACAAGGAGGCAGTGCAGGAGCTCACACAGACACTCCCACACTTTACACCCCGTGTAGGAGCCCAGAAGTAACCCCAGCCTAAAAGTGACCCCCATCACTTCTAGGCTAGCCTAGAAGTGACCCCGGGTCACTTTGAGGCTAGCCTTAAAAGAATCCCCCCAGCCTAAAAGTGATCCCAACATTTTTACAATAATGTTGAGATTCTGTGAAACATGTACTGATATTCATATTTAATAGAGATGGAAAACTTATGTGGAAAAAATGTTACCTCCTGATGTAATCTGGAACATTTTTCATGTGGCATTTTCATATACATGTGCTGAATTGAAGTGGACTTGTTACCAAGTGGACTTGTGATGGGGGTCACATCTGGGCAGGGTCACTTCCAGGATGCTACACCCGGGAACCCACACAAATGTATTGGCAGAGTTTTGACCCATTAAAAATCACCAGAACCACCACTTCTCAGGATCCATGTACCATGCCTTCTTTGTATGTTCTTTGTAATTATGTCTGTGTGCCCACACATTCTCTCTCTCTCTCTCTCTCTCTCTCTCTCTCTCTCTCTCTCTCTCTCTCTCTCTCTCTCTCTCTCTCTCTCTCTCTCTCTCTCTCTCTCTCTCTCTCTCTCTCTCTCTCTCTCTCTCTCTCTCTCTCTCTCTCTCTCTCTCTCTCTCTCTCTCTCTCTCTCTCTCTCTCTCTCTCTCTCTCTCTCTCTCATGCCTTCTTTGTATGTTCTTTGTAATTATGTCTGTGTGCCCACACATTTTCTCTCTCTCTCTCTCTCTCTCTCTCTCTCTCTCTCTCTCTCTCTCTCTCTCTCTCTCTCTCCCTCTCTTTATTCTCTCTCTCTCTCTTTCTTTCTTTTCTAACTTCTTTCTTTTAATTTTTTCTTTCTTTCTTTTCTAACTTCTTTCTTTTAATTTTTTTTCTAGCAGCATATTTCTCTGACATTTTCTTTGAAGACTATTATATGTAGAAACTTGAAACTTGGCATGATTATACTTCCATTAAGTCTTGCTTTCTTTATGAAGAGGGGTGACAGTTTTGAAAATTGTGCAAATGAGGGCCATCTGAAAATTAAAACCTTGAACATTTCCAAAACTATTATGGTTAGAGGTGCCATTCCACTTCAATTCATAGGTTTGTGCCTTAAGTGCATCCAATGAACCACAAACGCAAGTTGTAGAATTTTTATTTATGCTAATTAGGGGCACTGGAGAAGTTTATATGTTGACTATCTTCAAAATTATTATAGGTATAGGAGTCAGTTTAACTTCAATTCATAAGTCTGTGCTGTAGGCATATCCAGTGAACCACGAACAAAGGATGTAGAATTTTGTTAGGGGGACTTGAAAAGGTATATAATTTGGGTTTATACCTATTTGGGGTACTTGAAAAAAGTTATTGTTGAATAGGTATCTATCTTCAAAATCTATTATAATTTTTGCATCCTGGGTTTGTCCATCATTGATTCTGCCCAGAGCTAATCAACATGACACACGGAGGAAAGAAATTATCAGAGTAAGAGCTGGAAATAGATTTGCTGAAAAATGTGTTCAACACCAGATTGTACAGACTATGAATGAAATACCAGACATAGTGAAAAATAAAGTACAAACACACACACTTATTCAGGTTTTAAAATATATATCAAACAATATTTTATACAAAAATATGAGTCTATTTGTAATATCCCTAATTGTTATGTATGCAATGCCTAAATGTTTTAAGTTTGCATATGTCTATTCAAATGTGTAATTCCCGTAATTCCCGTATTATTATCAGTAATGTGCAGCAGAGATATCTGTGTCTTCGAGATATCAATATAATTGTGTGTTGTCACCATGGTAATTTATAATCATTAAACAAACTTAATTTGGGTGGCTCATATGCTAGCAATAGTAGAACAATCTTAATGTGACACAGTTGTGGTGTGCGACACACAACTATTCCATGAAGTGTCCACATACCAAATTTGGGAGCTATAGGTATTATGGTACAGGGAATATAGCCCATACAAGCTAAATCTTTGTGGGGGTCAAAGGTCAAGCTCATAGTGACCCAATTTTGGTGTGCAACATACTGCTATCCTATGAAGTGCCCACATCCAAATTTGGTAGCTGTAAGTGTTATAGTATACGAAATATGGCCAGGTCAAGCTTCATCTTTAAGGGGCGGCGCGGGGAGGGGGAGTCAAAAGTTATGGTCACAGTGACCCAGTTGTAGTGTGCAACACACCCCTAGCCTATGAGGTGTACACACACCAAATTTGGTTGCTGTAGGTGTTATGGTGTTATGGTGTTAATTACGGTATAGGAAATATAGCCTGACAAGCTAAATATTTGTGGGGGGTCAAATGTCAAAGTCAAGGTCACAGGGACCCAATCAGTAGAAGGCTACAACTGTGTAAGCCCAGACACATTTGCTTTGAAGCCAGTCTTATTTTCTAGGTTTTTCGTTTTTTTTTTTTTTCATTCCTTGGTGCTACATCAATAGATAAGGCATGCTTGTGGTCAAGATGTGTTTTGGTGTGGCCAAAGGATCATCCATTTTATTCTCGAGGGGTAGTTTAGTGTCAGACAATCATGAGGCAGAGATATGCTTCACAGTGAAGCAGGATGACATTAAGCGATGTGAGAGCAGACCCGAAGTACCAGGCAGCGTGCTGTCACAGCTCACTGACCATCCACAACTCATACCCTGTACCCATTATGGCACCTGTGGGGCCCTTGGCAGCCCCTGTATAGCCATCATCTCTTGCGTGGCTTGCTTAACAAGCATGAAACAGAAACAGTAATGGCAGCCACAAGTTTGTCAAAAGCTGTATTTTTTTTTGCACATACCTGTCTCTGGATGCCAACAATACACTTACCCGATGTGACTCACAAGTCAGCAGATAAGCATGCCAAGAGAAGACTTATGGATATCCAGTTATCAAGACTTTTAGCGTATTTGTCAAGTCAACTACCAATGGAATGACAGAATGAATATTCTTGTCACTTGCAGCTCAAAATAGTGATAGGCTGTTCCACAAACTTTCGACTCAGTAAGATAAATGCAGAGACTTAGTAAGTCACAGGAAAATATGGATGGTCAAGACAGATCACCTGACACCTCCTCAGGGATAATGTATCTGACTGGTCAAATAATGTCAGGCAGTCCCTCCTGATCAGAAGTCCCTTCACATACATGATTCAAGTATTCTACTTTAAGCCCCTATTCCCCAATATTTTTTTTACCACTTGTTGCTTCCAAAACAGCTGTTCATTTGTTAGCCAGAAGGAGGTTGTTGACATGCCTCCTTGTTACCGGGGCACATCAAGCAAGCAAAGCAAACTCTGACAGTTGGTGATGGCACCCCACTGAATGCTCCCCGTATTTTTCTCCAGACTTACTGCCCATGTGCTCCTTTGGATCCTCTGTTACCACAAAGAAATCAGATTGTCATCTTATCCTCTCCTGACTCTGGCTAGCTAATGTCCCAAATCCTGGTTATCATTTCCTATGACTGTTCTCTGGATATCTTGAAAAGTTCTTGCTCATTACTGATAGCATATGGATACAACCTTTCTCCATGGGCACCACTCACAGCCAGTGTAAGTTGAACACAGAACAACAGTATCTCATTATCTTGGATTTGTCCATAGTATTAGCTCAAGTTACACAGAATTGTGACCTAAGACGTTATCAAGAATGAAAAATATTTGACAATTATCTCAGAATCCAAGGTTTTATTAACTAACAGGAAATTCGGAAAGTATCTGCCGATCAGTGCATGACACAACACTTGGGTCTGTGCAGCCTGCAAATACTTTGACAAGCAGTTTTCTCTGTTTATATGCCAGCTGAATACAGACAGCGACCTCCATCCATTCTCACAAGAAGACCCACAAAACTGCACTTATGTGAAGCTTGAGTAACTGGCAACTGGTATTAGTTCAGGCAGGACATATTAAGAAACTGCAATGTGCATATACCAACCAGACTTGTAGCCATATGTACTACAGCTGCCTCGAAAAAGACAAGAGCATGACGCTGCAATTAACTCCATGCATTTATTGGCACATTTATAAGAAGCAATTGTCATACATGAAGCCTTGAAAGGCGTGAACTCATGTATTACACATGCATTATGCCCCATCCTATTTCTGTATAATTACATGTATAAATGTGCACAACCTTTTGATCTGGGTTCCACTCTATACTGGGCCTTCTATATTAAGTGTGTTTGCTTTGCATACACTTAAAAGGCTATATGGTCAGCCAACACTATTATGTGCCGTTTACTGCCAGTGTTAACTTTGGTGCTACATGTATAAGTATTTGACTCACGTCAATATATCAAACATTGAACATGTGAGAATAGAAAAATACCGCAGCTCCACTATTTGACATACATCAAATTAAGTGGTTAGATGCCTGACTTCACTGTAAAGTTTTCTGCAAAGTAAACAAAAACTACAACATGCAATGGTGTGAATGTTTTTGAAAAAAAGTCATTTCTCATACTTTTACAGTGAATCTGTTTCTGTTTTTTTGTAGTATTTCTGTGTGTCAAGTTGAATTATATACAGCTAAGTTAAGTTACATCAGTACAGCCATCAGGACCATATATACATACAGAGCATCAGCACGATATATATATATATATATATATAACTGCATCGACTTTTTTCTATAATTTGTGTTCAGAAATTCTGCTGTGATCAGTCCAGCATTGCCTTAACCCTTTCATCTCCCCACTGCTGAATCAAACCAAGCATTTCCTGGCTGAAAATACCATTTTCAACAACTTGTCAGTCTACTGTGTGCCGACAGGATGTTGTTGACAAGAGGAAGTGCATGAGTATAGGTCAGCATGTGTACAAGTGTTGAGCTCTGTGTTTTACAAACATGTGAATGCTGTGTTCACACATGCTCTGGGTGTTGCCCAAGGTAACACTACCAAGTATTTATCTGTTAAAAACCACCTCCTTGGGCAGGTTTTTCTGTCGGAAGTGGATTGCACATTTGTAACAGATTGTGTAAAAATTGTAGGCAGTCTGAATGCTACTTTCAGATGTCTTGTGAGTAAAATCCAGCAAAATTTACCTACCGTGTGTGACCATCCCTTCTGCCCAGAAAAAGTGGTCACACACAACAGTTGGTCTTTCATGTCAGGTAAATTTACAAAGAAATTGACTTTTGTGGTCCCCAAAATGTGGCCACAAATGGCAGGTGGTCTCTCATGGCTGTGGTCACATACAACAGGTACCACTGTACTGTGAAAGGGGCTTAAATATTCTTTGTTGTTAAAGATAAATTTGATCCATCGGTTGTTACAGGATCACATGAACTATGAATTATAGTCAATAAATCCTTTTAATAATATTTCCCTGTCTCGATGCTATTTGACAAACTTGGCAAAAAGTAGTTGTACATTCTTGTGAACCAAGCAGGAATTGGTAAAAACTTCAATGGAGTAGTGTTTTTGCTGAAACCCTTCATGGGCAAAAAAATGCCACTGCATTATTGACCAAGAGAATGACAAACTTCCACTGCCTCTCCTGTCAATTCTACAAATCCCTTTTTCTATTCCAAAGTGCATCTTAAGACATTTGTCTTGGTGATAAGCATGTACAAACAAACAGGCTGATGATACCTGCAACATATGTAGCTCTTCCTTTCTCATCCTCATTTTTGCTAATCTTTAATGCCTCTTAGGATGAGGGACACTGTACGATTCTGTTAAAAGCCTACAGTACTACATACATCCATAACTTTCAGGTCAGTTTTCACTAGTGTGATGCAAAATGGGTACCAAATCCATCAAATCTCGTAAGTTTGCGGATATCTATGTCTCTGGGTATAAATACTCATGACTATGGATGTATGTAGCTATTTGATGTAAGTGTACACTTCTTAAAGCAAATGCACTTACAGTTTCTTGTTAATGCAAGCTGAAATTACCTCAGAAGCATCCTTGCTCTTATGAGATGGGATTTCTGATGGTCTTTGCAGAATTGTTCCTCTCAATGCCTGTTACTGATATGGTTTCATTAGCAATTCTCACTCTCCTGCTGCATAAATGTCAACAGCAGCTTACAGTCCTGTGTCCAAAGAATTTCAAATGCATATAAATAATGTAACACTTTTCTATCCATCAGCATGGTCTATTTTAGATTGTTTTAAAAATATATGTACTGATACCAAGATTTTGTATTTTATTGACCACACATATATCCTTGTTTCCTCATAATATTTTTAACCAGAAGAATCTATGAGTTCTGTAATTACTAAAAAAGCTATGTTTTGCCTGGTGGATTAATTCAATAAATGTTAACAACAAATGACCTTTTTTTTGTTCATGTATTATTTTTGTCTTCCCTGGCAGACTGGAGGGTACACAGTGCTTTATTTATAGATACAAAGGTTAAGACATTTTTTTCCAGATTCAAAATTGCTGGCTTTCAACCGTGACTGTTTGTGGTGAATGAGTGATAATACAAGCATTCATTGAATGAGTCTTCAAATGTACTCAAAACTCTCACATTTCATAAACACATGTGTATACCTTCCTTCCTTATGCTCTTTTCAAACAATCCTGGCTCACAAACAACTTTTCTCCGATGGTTTCTTTGCTGAAAAGCTTTAAAGACGTTCGGTACACTGGTCAAAAGAATTTAGAAATCTCTGGTTTTTGGTGTGAAGCAAGATATTGGCATTTGATACAAAATGCAAGCCAAAAATTGGCATGTCACGGTGCTACTTTTGTCGCTAGGTGGCGCTACATGTAAGGACTACAGAAATTTGACAGCAAACATTATATATGTGGGTAAAAGCAAAAAAAAAAAAAAAAATTAAGGATGCAAAAATATGCATAAAATAACTCAATATGAGTGTAAGCAATGTATATCAAGCCTTTTAATAACAAATATGTAGACAAAACATGCTGGAATGTGACTTTAAATTCATCTCGTCTTGCAAAAATGTATAAGTGCTCACATTATTTTTTAAGTTTGAAATAGAAAAAATATTTGCAAATCCCTGAAAAATTGTAAGGGGTTTCCAAAATATGCACTGATTTCATTGATTAACAAAAAAAGATATCATACGGTGCTATTTTTTCCGTAATTGTACAAAGAATTCATGCATGTTGACTTAATTTGTTCTAAGTTCATAGGTACAAGGTATCCATTCATTGTCTAACTTCGATACCATATCAATATACATGTATGTAGGTTAAATAAACGGCAGTACGTCGTTAATTTTATATTCCAGTCATAATATATACTTTCGTAGTTTTACTGAGAAGAGGCAAACATTTTAAGATTCTCTCCATAGTGCAATACAGCAATGTGGAAAAAAAGGTAAAAATAAGAATATCAAAATTATAGTTGCCTTAATACATTGTCGAATGGTAACACAGGCAGCATATTATCAAATATGCCTGTGCCACCTTTTGACGCTGGGGTATTACTGTGGTTCCCCCCCCCCCCCAGTTGGAACAGCGTTTATCGTACCACATTCACAAGAAATGTAAAGTACACTGGCCAAGCCATATCGTTTTTCTGATTCTGTATTTTTTAGGGACGATGTTTTTTTTTTTTTTTTTTTACATTCCTCGCATACAAGATTATCGGCTAGTACACTTAGTTCCACTATTCTACGACCTTCGTCCCAGTTATAACTGTCTGTGTTTACATGTGCATGTGGCATTTGGAGGTGGGCGTGGCACTTTCGACGGTGGCTTGGTCAGCGTTCGCTGATTGTGTACATGCGTTTTGGTCTACCACTGCTGTGTTTCGACGTATTCTGCCTTGTTTTAAAGCATTTAGTCCTTTGTTTTGGCATTTGTTAACAAACCGCCCTTTCTTTTTCCTTTTCACTCTTTGTAAACAATCCATATTTCTCAAACGGAACTGTGCAAAATAGGAAAAGTGAACAGCAGCTAGTGCAGGTATCAACAAATACCAGCTCCAACTGTATAGAAGCATTGGACCATAAATGGTTGTGCATATCGCGGTGTACTGAACATCTTTAAATGTCAGGTGCTTCAGGTCTCCATCCTGACCTGAGTGGCATTTTTTGTATTTTGCTCACCAGATGGTGTTACCGCAACATATCGAAACGTCAGGAGAAAAAATGTGTGTGCAACTGATTGAAAATTTGTGTCTGACCAAGTTGCAACCTATCCTGCTCTTATGTTTTAGACTGGTGGATTTACAATGACACCCTGTCTAATATAGAACAAGTCATGATGCATTCACAACATCTGGCCAATGTCAATGAAAGTGGATGTGTGGTAGTGTGAAACTGAAAGTACCACTGGCAATGTCAATGAGTGATGATCTCCACACAACACGGCAAAGCACCGTTCATTTTCCCCAGGTGTTTCCCTTGTTCAACATTGCTATGGACTAAAGAGCTGGTATTAGGGGAAAACATAAATGATTTTCTTGATTAAAGGTATAAGATGTTTTCAAGTGTTTGGTTTTGGAGCACATCTCACTGATGTGTGGTTGATGCTTTACCTGCCCTTGGCCTCTTGGTCTTGTGTATTTTTACCTGCGTGTTATATACAGGCATATGCATTTTTCCAAGTTTGACTGACCAAAATTATACCTGCACATTGCGCATGGTTGCGTGCTTAACACTGGGAATTATGGTAGTTAGCTTATGTACACTGTAAAACATGAATTTCTCATTACAGGTTTCTCCATACTTCATCTCCTAAAAACGCAAACTCCACAAAGATACTTTTGAAAGTGACATGTTATGATGACAAACTAGTCATGTTGATAAGAGACACGCTAATTGACCGCCCATTAACACAACCACTCACACTATTGGCTTCCTCAGCTAGACCTAGAAGTTTAAAATGTGATACCGCCTTCCATCAACTCAGCCAAATGAACAAAGACCAGTTGAAAAAGGAGATTATTTCAGTAATGACAGACTTTCCTCCAAAGACAAAATGGCCCAGTCTTTACATGGCAATTGCACAGTTTGGTTTCTAATCTAGAACATCTACCATATAGGCACATGCACATGCACGCACGCACGCACGCACGCACACACACACACATATTAGTGCAGAATGACTTGTCATTAAATATTTCTCAGCATGTGGACTCCACAATAAGAATCACTTAACAGGAGAGAAGCCAGTTCTAGGTAACATGACGGATTCCCTTATTTGACTGACTGTGTATAAGATGGAGATAATGTGTCTTCACTGTATAGTTTTTTGGCAATCACAAGTGTCTGGCATTCAAACTATTCATGACTGAAATTTCTGGTACCGTAACTGCTCAGAATACCATATTCCATTCACAACAGGAAACACAAAGACTATCCCTTCACCAATGTCTGTAATGTATCTCACAAACACTGGGCTGTATTTCCACATTTCATAAAGACAGTGCCATTTCCCAACTCAAATATTATGAAAGCTGATCTCATAGCAGCGAGAGCTGCACACTTCTGTGCCATCAGTCAGGCCATTAGCTGCTAGGCTGCCACCCAGCAAGCTTCACCAGCCACTCACACAAACTTTGCTTCCAACTTGGCTCTGTTTTCCTGCATGCAAACTGAACGGTTTATCGGTGTCTCAATGGCTCCCTGCTTTTAAATAGCTCATTGTTTGGACAAGACTAAGCTGTTTCACACTGTTTCAGCATGGCCATATGTCACCTTTCCTCACATTTTCAGCCCAAATATCAAGCACTTTTAACACTGGGTCATGGTATGATTCTTACATTTTAGCCTAGAAAGCCTGGGACTAATTCCATGATGACTGCACCACATAAATGTCTACCACATGAACCCAAATGGCACAGCAGCCAATCATCTGTAACCTTTAGAACTTCTTTCAGTCCATAAAAAATCCAAGCTATCAATGACTCTCAGAAACTTATCTGATGGTTGCAATACCATAAAGTCAAGACAAGATTAATTTATGCATTATCAGAAAAAGTTACAGTAAAATGTGAAAAAAAGGTATGTTAGTCACATAGCCATTTCTGTTTTGACAAACCTTTCCAATCAGACACCACACTCTCTTGAAAGACAACTTTGTCAAACCACAATTCCTATTCTCCCAATGTTATTGTACCTTGAGAGACCATGTTTAATGTGCCCTGTGTGTGTGTGTGTGTGTGTGTGTGTGTGTGTGTGCGTGCATGCAAACTAATGAAATGTAACTGCACAATTAGGCTCATCCACTATGCTCCACCAATCAAAATTGTTATGGCCCACTTTTGGGTCCACATATATGTTAAAGGCTATGGAAACCAAAAGCATGGAAGTTTGCAAGCGTCACAGGCAATTTGCTGTGCTCTAAATTCTGTTCAAAGACTTGAAGAAGAGACCCATGGGCCTGATGTTTTGATGACATAAGATCTGAGACCCATGGGCCTGATGTTTTGATGACATAAGATCTGAGATCCATGGGCCTGATGTTGTAAGATCTGATTACCATCACCCATAATTCATATCCTGAAATGCATCCCTCCATGACCCTGAGAAATTAAACACAATCAGAGATTGCTGGATCCATGCCTCTCCCCACACGCCTCATTGACAACTTTACAGCCCGGACACAACATAGCGGATGGACAGATGCAAGGACGTATACTACTTGACCCAGTGACCTACTTTTGTTACACCACAAACCTTTGGGTCAAGATACGTCTGTGTATGAAGTTTCATGAAACTAAATGAGTAAAGGAATTACAATCCGCACATGATTTTACCAGGACATACCAATGACCCAGATATTTGAGCTAATAAACCAGTTCTACTTCATGACACACCTTTTGGTCAAAATATATGCATGTGTGCAGTTTCATGAAACTTAGTTATAGACTAACAGAATTATAGCTCAGACATGATTTTACAAGGATACATACATGTATGTCACTGTGACCCAGCAATTTCAGACATAATGATCATACAAACACAAAAAAAGAACATTTCTTGACCATGTCCTTCACTATATCCTGAAATGTATTCCCTCTGTGGCCTTATGCAATATCAAACTTCAACATATGATAGACATTTGTGGTAGATTGGCATTATCAGCCTTTCTCTTTATAATGCTAGGCTTACTCTTTTTCGACATATTGAACTTAATGTGTTTTCAACATTATTTGGTCTATATCTTCAATAAGACATGTACTGGAAGTGGGACAAGTTTCCATGTTTTTTTGTCTTTTGTCTGATTGGCACTGCTACCAAGTTTTGTGATGATTCATGAAAAACGGTGCAAAACAGCATTCTCAAAATTTTCATATTTTGGCCTAAATATTACATAATACTACAAGTGGTGCCACCAATATTGAACTCAACCTAGATTTCCGTGCACTTGAAAAGTCTTGAAAGTTATATGGGGCTATCTGAAAAACTGCAGACTATATCACACTCACAAACAAAAGTCTACAGATGGATGGATGGATGGAAGGACAGACAGAAGGGCAGATGTCTCTAAGAAATTGAATGTTTCAAATCACAAATCTCCAATAGTTCAGAAAAACATGACCTGCATTCAAAATCTCAACCCAACAATGAGAGCAAAGTCAAAAATAGCAAAAAGTTGACTCAAGAGTACTCATCTACTAGTGAGGACAGACAGATAGGAGGGAGCATAGCAGTCCTGCAACTTGTGGTCAGCAGAGCTAAAAACAGCACCTTTGATAATTTGATTACCCTGTTGTGATGACAGTTTGTTCCTGCAGCATAAAAAACAGAATAGGATGTATTCATATTCATATGCGGTCCTACTCTAACAGTTATTGAGCAAAAGAGGGAGCCTCCTGCATCAGGGCAGATCCATACATTTAGCATGGTAAAAAGTACTTTCTCAATAAAATAAACAAAAAGTACACATAATAATCTTAAGAAAATTTTTAACATATATTTGAAACATAAAGGATGCCCGAATTGATTAGAAATGAGCTTTCTTGTGCTTAAAAAGGTGTTATTTATGGATGTTTATGTAGTATATAATACAAATCTGCTTTGATCATGGTGCATGCATCAGTCTGTTGCCCTGGCAACACAGGACGTGAGCAGGATCGCAGTTAAATATGAATGTCTCCTATCGTTGAGCACTATGTGAAACAAGAGGCAACAAATGCATCCAACTTTTCCAAAGTTGGTACAGATGGCAAGACCCTGGTCTGTCTGCATCTTATATTTGTGGCAGGGAATAGCTACCCCAGCAGGAGGGCAAGATCACTTTCCAAAGATCAATATTGCCCTAGACAATATAACTTTTATATTGCTGCTGTGGGCAATATCACGCATCTTTGCAAACATGTTCACTTTCTACCTAATAAGTGAGCTTATGTGTATCCTGCTGTGACATCAACAGTTGCCAAAATATCCTCAAACAAGGTCTTTGTTTCAACACGGTAAAGCTGACAAGAAACACAGCAAATTGCATTGTCTTTTACCCTGTGAGTGTGCCATCACTTCAGTAGTTGTGGCCTCACAAAATCAGTCTAGTGGGTGGTCAATATTGACTGTGTTAAGTCAATATTATAGGAACCAAAATACACCACTTTGCAGAATGAATGAAGGCTTGCATTTCTCAGGCAGTGCATACTTGAAGTTACATGAGTTTCAATGTTACAGATAGAGTACCTGTCAACATACTCTGACAAGAAATAAACAGATCTATTTTCTTTCTATGGGAGAAACTGCTCAAAATAAGCCAACTTTCTATTGAAAATTCGAAAAATTAAGGCCAACAAGTTAGAGACTTGACATGTATGAGATAACTAATTTCGGCATTTTTGTGATAAGAACTGTCATGAAACATTTTACGTTTTGAAATGAGTTATGACAATGCAAATCAACATACAACAGACACATTCATCAATCATTGGTACACACTTAAAACCTTCTACTTGTTGAAGTTAACACCATTCATCATGTCCAGTAATTCATTACTCAGTGTTACCTAATTTATCATAGGTTTTTTTGGTGAAATGCTGATAAAAGAATGATCATTAAATGATGGAATATTTTCTTGGGACCTACGAGGATGCTGGCTGATTACTGAGACCTTTTCTTCCATTCTCTACCCTTGTGTTCTTCACAAAGCTGTACATTTGTACTGTAACATCAGAGTGAACCTAAGCATATATCACAAGTATATGATATCTAGATCTGGTAGATGCAGATAGAGGGCAACCATCACCACAGTAAAACACAGCTACTTTGGTGTAAAGACTAAAAGCAAAACTTCATAATCCATGGCTAGGCTGTTCCTGATTTATCCCTCTGAACTACTGCTACTTGACCTTGGTCTGACATTTGCTGTGCTAATGTGGAGGGATTCTTTGCAAACTTGTGCCTCCCCTGTGCTGTATTGCTTCCACAGCAACAATAATATTTAGCTCTGCCTGATATTTGCCCGATGCTGCTGGGAATCTGGTCACATGGGATCTGTTGTACTCTATTAGAGAGATGGTACGTGTGGATGTTGAATCCAAGTCCCATCAGAGACCGGATTTTTGTACAATGAACACACCAACTTACTACTCCATACAGCTTTCTGACTGAAACATTCTTTTAGACCATTTGACTAACATACATGTAAATTTTACACCATTTGACTTACATGCATCTAAATTTAGTACTTAATCTCAAGACAATTTATCAAAGTGCAAAAATGAGATTGAACTTCAAATCTCTGAAATTTTCTTTAAAAAATACACGTGTTGTGCATGCAGCGCTGTATCTCAATTTTTTCGCAGTTCTAGGTGAATGATGCTGACCACTTCTAGATTTACTGCTGGTGGTCAGGAAGTACCAAGGCTATAGCCCAAGTTTACACCAAAATCACCCCCTCCTCAATCTGTCGACAACAAAGTTTTGGAGCTCTGGTACAAATCAACGTTCTAGGAAGACTGCTTTTTAAAGGGTTCTTCAAGCTAGCTGTGTGTGTGTTGTTCTGTGACAGGCTGCCCTGAAGCCCTTACCAACCTCTTCAAACTGCTTGATAGCAATGACTATTCCATCACGGTCCCAGGGAAATAACAACCTGAATCCTCCATCCAACTTAGCATGGTGATGAAAAGCAATTCTTGGACAATGTTAAACACTTTGTCAGGCACGCTGACAGAGATTTGCAAGGAAAACCCACACTTTCTTGCTTGTCTCCCAATGCTCCAATCTAAAGATCGTTGAAAGGAAATGATCAGTATGCATCCCACACAGCCCAGACTGCACACAAAGATATACAAAGAATGTGCCAATAATGCTCAAGTCTATCCCAATTTCTTCTCGGTTTCCTCTGACTTCCTATTGAATTGAGGGCCCACTCTCATTGCATTGTCTTCAGGGTGGGACTTGCCTGCCCCCTCACTGACCTGCTGACATGACACAAGCAAAACACTGGCATTTTGGAACCGTCTTTTGATCTAGTCATGAAAGAAGCAATTTCCTCACAGTTGGCAATTGATATGCCACACTTATATATAGAAGTGCCAGTCATGGGAACTCGGGACCTTGGCACTGCATGCACATACATTGCTCTGTGAGACTTTTATTAAATATAGATTGAGGAGGAGAAAATTTTATGAGCTGGAAAATATAGCCAATTGCTGTCAGAGGTTCATTTCAGTCATGCTATGGTTGAAGACTGAGCAATGTGGGATCTTGACATGAAGTCAGCCCGTGTACCCTTCCATGCCTCCAATTTTTACTCAAATTTACACACTTTGAATTACACCACATTATATGAGGCTGACAATTTGGAATCAGCAGTGGCACTTTTCAAGAGAAACAGGCGAATTGAGAATGAGCCCAAGGCAGTGCTCCTTTATTCAGTCATAATCTGACACTACAACACACAGAAATGATCCTGCCAACTGTGCACCCCTCTGATGTGTGACCTAAACCTCAGCTTAAATTTTCTTCTGCATTTCATGGCTGATTGGCACTCCTGGAAAAATCACAAATTGGATGCTCCAAGAAAACCCCAGACTGCCATCATCAGACAAGGTCACACGGACAAGAAGTCAGGAATCCAAATTAAAATGTGGATAAGGGCCAGGTGCTTTTCAAGTGAAGCAAGGAAGAATCCGAGGTACATGTGCCATGTGAAATGAATTAGGGATCCCCTTCTCTTGTCAGATCAGATGCAACATTTTTGGCAAGTTCTATCTGCAATAGTGTTTACAGGCACCCCTAACATCAGCTTGCTGCCTCTTTCTCCTATGAAATAAATTACTCTTTGGATTCCACCATGCCACCAAAGACAAACTTGTCTGCAAAATGATATGAGCATTCAAGTGCGGCCAGCGTTTGCCCCTGTTGTTTTTAATTGAAAGAGGATGCTACAAACAGAAACAAAATCTTGATAAAAGTTTCTGGAATTGCCAAATTACATGTAATTGACAGCTCATTACAGACATGATGCCTCAAGCCAACAAAAAAGTGGGAAGAGAAAAAAAAGAGATGTGTCTGCAAAGTATTAAATTATGTGCAAATTTACCACCTTCCACTGATCTTTCTTTGTGAGGTTCATTTGACTTTTTGCACCTGCTATGGTACACATTGGGCCTTTTCTTGTAAGCCTGACCTGTAAACCTGCTTTCTTCTTGCTTTTACATGCTGTCAGTATGACCAGTCTTTATCATGGTCTTTGCCACATCTTTGATTATGTCCCATCTCTGATCTATAAAACCCAACCAGCACCAAAAAAAAGCTGCTTGGAAGTGTTTATGATTTCAGTTTCTTTTGCAGTGTTTTTCTGCAAATCGTGCTTATCAATTTTACTCCCCAGCAAGCCTGTGCCAGTGCACTTGTACCAGTTACTTGCAACACTGCCCAACAAATGTGAGTATGTTGGGAGGCCAAGATCAAGTATGGAAATAGATAATTCACCTGCGCAAGGCCAATTTTTCTTAGTAACTTTGCCCCAGCTTGAGCTACCATAGCTGGTCCCTGGCCACCTACTGCCCTATTAGCCCTGCATGGTCTTCAACTTAAATGACCTGTCTGTCTGTCTGTCTCTCTTAATTGATTCTACTTCAAACTCTCTAGCATAATAACCAAGTGGATTGGTTTCTCTGACAGTCTGCAGTCAAAACAACAATGTTGACCACTTTGTGCAAGTTTCACTCTGGGCCAGGTTTGGCTCTGTCTAGCAATAAAAGCAGGGAGGAAAATTGGAAAAGTTGAAACTCAGAAAGTTTTTAGTCATTAAGATTTGAGATTCTGTGTCATGTTGATGTGACAGGATCACTTGATACATGTACCAGTGGCCATCAGTGGCAATACAGACAAGACATAAGCCGTGCTCACACTCACCTTGTCTCCACATTACAACTGCTCACTGATAAGATGCAGTTGAGGTTTTGCTGGAAGCTGTACTTAACACCCTGCAATGATCTGATAAGCCTTCCTCCCTATGTACTTTTACACCACTTCATTCTTTTCATCTTTTCAAGCTGCTCAGAGCCAGGTGCTTGATTCTGGAGTCTCTTTTACCTAGTTAATTGACTATAATAGTCTGTTCCTGGCACTGGCTTCACTTGTTTTACCAACTCTACAGAATTTGGCCTTGCATGACATAATTCCATTGTTCACAGCATAAATTATTCCCAGGATTTTCACATGCTGTCGCATATATTACACGTACCTAATATTGTGTGTGGCACCACCAATATCAAATTCAACCTAGATTTTCATACACATGAGAAGTTCTGAAAGTCACATGGGGCTATCTTGATAGGTAACAGTTACACAGACATGAGTGATCACATAAGCTCTGACCTAGGATCAGAGGAGCTAACAAAAAATATACATTTGTTGATTGTTTTGCACAGCATATCACACTGGAATTTGTAAGAGTTGCAGGAACTTATTGAGAGGAATATGGTACTTATGGTACCATCAGGCCATATGGCGTATACTGCACCCCTACTGGGGTGTGTAACTCCCATTCTTGGCTCTGTGGGAAAAACCTGGGGTTTTTTTGGGTGGGGGGCACTTGTCACTCTCAAAGACCCCCTTTTTCGAATCATCAATCCAAATGCCCTCCACCCCTTTTAAATTATCAATCCAAAAGAACCCCCTTTTCCATTGTTGCTCCTAAAGGTCCCAACATATTGTAATCCAGCTGGATTTATAGACGGCAGTTTGTCCATACAAGCGTTTAGACCCTATTTCTCATGGATTCAGCTCCCATTGGGTCTTGATCTGTGTAGAGCCTCCTCACACTACAGATGAAAATTGTAATTGGGAGAAGACTAAATTAAGTGTTTGGTACCAACCATTGCTGTTCCATTGAGTTCAGGAAAGCCTACATTCAGTCAGATGTAGTCCACATATCAACATGACCTACCCCCCCCCCCCCACCCCCCCCCCCCCCCCCCCCACTTTTTTCTGTTTCAACACTGCAAACAAAAATGCAAACTTCTGTTTCAGCTTAGGAAAAAAAACCCATAAATTCTTTGGCCCTAACAATGCCTGCTAGACACTGACATTCCAAAACTGTGTCATCTCTCTTGACACTTTTCCTTTTTGTCTGATCGCATTTTATTCATTATGTCTGTGTACCAACTCTCTCTCTCTCTCTCTCTCTCTCTCTCTCTCTCTCTCCTCTCTCTCTCTCTCTCTCTCTCTCTCTCTCTCTCTCTCTCTCTCTCTCTCTCTCTCTCTCTCTCTCTCTCTCTCTCTCTCTCTCTCTCAAACAGTGAATCTATGTGCTTCTGTTTCTGAATACAAAGCTGAACTGTTCATTGGCTTAATGTCTTTTCCGATGGCACCCCATTGGTAGACTGTCTACACATATTTTGGGCCAATACAGACTTGCAACAGCATTCAAAATAAATACAACAGCTTCCATAATGAAGTAGATAATAGGCTGCTAATCCTTAAATGATAGTATCACATATGGAGCAAGTGAACAATCTGTATCCTGTTCACCTGTGACATAGGACAGAAAATATACTAATATGTACACCCTGGGCCCCTGTGCCAAACTCTCAGTAGAATGCTGTGTGATTAATACACAGCTCTGTGCAAGACCTTTCTGGTTGACTGATCTGTCTGATGCTGTCCCCTGCCAGGGCAGAGTCCCCGCCTAACAAGCTCCGTACTCAGTTGAACAGGCCAGACGGGCACCACTACCCACGTGAATGACAAATCTTTAACCCCCCCTTCCCCCCATTTGCATCATCACCAAATTTTCACCCAGCTTTTTCTTAATCTTAGGTTGATCTACTGACAAACTGTAAAGATTATGACATCACCATTTGCATGTGGAAGATGTCCTTTAAAACAGTTCAAACACTGTATATATCATGTTTAATATTTAGTTTCCATGGCACCCTCACAGCACTGATAAACAGTTAAGCTAATGAGGCATACTAATCCCCAGAGTCCAACTGAAATTGTACATTTCAGTAGTTCTACTGATGTTTCACAAGGACCATGACGCCCCCAGCTGGGAAATGAATTGCATTATCAGATTAATTAACATACGTAAACAGAGGAGAACAGAACAAAGATCTTAACTACAGCCCAACTGGCCTTTGAGGTACTGCAGAATAGCAATATGACCACTTTATTACCTGTACTTCATTCTATACAGTGATCATAGCAATCACAGGCCAGACAAAGTGTAAACTGAAAAAGCACACACATAAACCTCTGTAAGTTTTTAAGCATGCTGCAACCAACATGTGTGGAATTAGCAAAGAGGCCCATGGTCCTAGTGCTCTGCTGGCACTGTGGCTATATTGCACCACTTCATTTCAAAGTTGCCAGCACTCAAGTTGCTTCTGAACATATAAAGCTTTTGTGATTTTAGTGTCTTATCTGTCCACCAGATGACACCTCACTCCACATGTAATCATAGCTCATTTGTGCAATTTATAACTCCTCAACATTATCTGGGCTTATCTCAAGAATTCTGGGGTGCAGAGCATTCACGAGATGACCTCAATATTCAAACTAGCTATTTGACCTTGACTTTCAACTCAGATTGAAAAACTGTTATGTTCAAAATATGTGCCCTACATCCAGCTTTCCATAATATAGTCTGTTTTTGTTCAAATTGGGTACTAACTTTTCAAGTTACTGATGAAAAACAATAAACTTGGACAAGTGCCAAACTCCATAATTACTGGATCACAGTCACCCAAAAAGTAGGTCACAAAGTAAAGTTTTATGTAATCAAGTGCAATTTTGAACTGGAAGCTCAATTCTCTTTGCCACTGATGTCCAAGCTACACCCTGCCATTACAAATTCACCTTGTCAACTTTACAGGCATGGTGACCTCACAAAAATAGGTCAAGGTCTCTGATATTACATAACATTCTACTTTTGGTCATGGTCTATATATATCCTATAAATTTGGCAAGTCTAATCTAATTACTTTTACAAATATGGAATTTTATATCTTAAAACACATTTTGGCTCATAATTTGTCAAATTATAGGTGGTGCCACTAGTATCTTTAGCAACTTAGACTGTGACCTCCCCCACAATTCAAGCAAATTTGGTAAAGATCTTCCAAAAATTAAAGATGCGACAGTGTTCAAAAGATTTTCACATTTTGACCCCTATATTACATAATATTGTAGGTGGTGCCACCAATATCGAAAGGGGTATAGATTTTCATACACTCTATTATAAGTCCTGAAAGTTATATTGGGCTAACTTGAAAACTGTGGATGGTATCGCGCTAATGAGCAAAAGTTAACGGAAGGATGGATGGACGGACAGACAGACATGAGCAGTAGCACAAGCTCTACAACCTTTGGTCAGCAGAGCTAAAAAGAAATCTTCAAAGCTTCTGAGTCCTTCATATTCCTGTTCCTGTCCATGACGCGGGACCTGCCACCCCACAAGTTATGAGGCAACCTAAAAATACAATTGGAACAGGGCTTTCATGGTAGTTAATGGGTTAAGCAAGCTTGTGAATGATACAGGAAGAAACTAGCATCTCTGATGTCCATCATACAGGGCTCAGTGATCACAGACCATGAGGGCCACTTATTTCACTGCTCTACTTGCAAGCAATGCTATAATTATTGAACAGAAACTGGATCCACCACAAACCTACGGAAAGACAAATTTATAAACTTTCACTTGTGTCATATATATAATTTGATTCCCATGCGTTTTCAAGGGTAAAACTTGCCACTGTCAAACGGTTTATTATGCGAAGAGGGCATGCACCTGATACAGAAGATATTTACCCAAGTTCAGAATACATTTAAGTAACTTGTGTCACTGCATGTTGCCAGCAAGTACTGTGTGTCAGCCATAAGCACTTAACACACACACTTGCTGTGGCAGGACAGGGCTTGTCTGCCTGCTCACCCAGTAGGGCATGTGTGCTGGCCAATCTGACTCTTATTCCATACACATTTCATTTATAAAACTTTTGACTCGGGGAATCTATTTGAGTCATCCAAGAAAACAAAGATTGTCGTGTAATACACTCTTTGGCTGGCCGTTTTGTTGCCCTTTTTGTAAAAACACATACAAATTATGAGCTGCTTCCCATTTTTAAGTCTGTCTACACACTTTTCTTTCTTTCTCTCTCTTTCCTTCCTTTCTTTCTCTGTCTCTTTCTTCCCTCTTTCCTTCACTTATTTATTTATGTGTAAATCTGGTCCTCAGTCTGTCTTGGAAACTGCTGTTCCTCAAAGTACCAAACTTGGCGGATGATTAACCTAGTAGTGAAATTATGCATACTGTTTGGAACAGTCATGATGTTAAAAATTATGCAAATTAGAGGCAATTAAAATTTTGCAAGCTCCATACCTTCACCTATTACAGATAAGACACAAAATTTCAAGTTGTTCACACAGATTTGTGAAAACCTGCCAATTTATGGACAGTGAACAAAAACTATAGCATTTTAAATTATGCCAATTAGGCATACATGTACTTGAAAATTTGAAAGTTGAATATCTCCAAAACCATTACGAAAACAGGTGCCAATCCAGCTACCATTGATGGATTTGTGACAAAGCCGCTTCCAGTAAGCCATGAAACAAAGTTGTAGCATTTTGATTTGTGCAAATAAGGCAAACACACAAAATTTAAATCTTGAATAATTTTTGAACTATTGCAGATACAGGTAGTGTTCCAACTCCAATTGATAAGTTTATGACATCATCACATCCAATGAAACATGAACCTAAGTTGTAGCATTTTAATTTTTGCAATAAAGGAGAATATGAAAAATTTAAATCCCAAATAACTTCAAAATTATTACAAGCAGAGGTGCCATTCCAACTTCAATTGACGGGTTGGTGACACATATTATGTGCATATCATGGACTATGAACCAAGGTTGTAGAATTCAAATTTATGCAAATTGGGCACATTCATGCAATTTAAATCTTGAATAACTTCAAAATTATTATAGATATAGGTGCCTTTCCAACTTCAATTGACAGGTTTGTGAGATAGCTGTATCCAATATGAGACATTCATATTTAACTGCGATCCTGCTCACTCCTGTGTTGCCGGGGTAACAGACTATTACATCCACCATGATCAGGGCAGATTTGTATTATATACAACATAAACATCCATAAATAACACCTTTTCATCCAAAAGAGAGCCAATTTCTAATCAATTTAGGCATCATTTTTGTTGAGAAAGTATTTTGACCATGCTAAATACATGCATCTGCCCTGATGCAGGTGGCTCCCTCTTTTGCTCAATAGGTGTTGGAGTAAGACCGCATTTAGATATGAATACATTCTATTAAGTTGTAGCAGCTTGATCTATGCAAATTGGGCAAATACACAAGACAGAGAGGCTACTACAACTTCAATTTGTAGATTACTGTTGAAGGAATTACACAAATACTGAATAGACAATCTTTAAAAGTTTTCAAGCAACACAGACTGATTTGCTGACAAGTAAATTGATTTTTTTCTTATCCTAATTTAAGTCAAAGGTGTAAAATTATTTGTACATGCAAGAATTTGGTAGAAATAGATAAGAAGAGGATTGTGAGCTGAGATGTACATATATCCTACAATCTTTTTAAGATTTGCCCCCAAAAGAACAAAGAAATTTCATAAAAATCCAAAAATCAATGAAGCATGTCCATTCGAACAAATCTGGTAGAGACCCAACCAAGGTACATTACCACCAAGTTTGAACACAATCTGGTTGACAGTTAACACAATCTGGTTGACAGTTTTGCAGAAGAAGTGGAAAATGTGAATTAGCATTAATATGCTCATTGACTTGCATCGTAATCAATAGGAAAAGTGCATTTACAGATCTTTGTACCCAAATTGAAAAAAAAAAAAAAAAAAATGGTTAAAAATCAGGAATCCACAGCAGTTCCATCTAGTGAACAACTTTGTTTGACCCTTCCACAAGGAACGTATCCACCAAGTTTTAGCTTAATCTGAGTGACTGTTCTGGAAAAAAAGTCGAAAATAGCAAAAACACAGAAAAAATAAAAATAGAAAAAAAATTGCAGCACCACCTGGTGAACACATTAAGAACTACGAGTCCCTAGGAGTGTTCCTGTGCAATATCAGAGCAATTGGGTGAGCAGTTTCAGAAAAGAAGATTTTTCAAGATTTGCCCAAAAAAGAAAAAAATCATAGAAAATCCCAAAATCACTGGAGCATGACCATTTGAACAACTTGCTAGAGAACTACCCAAGGTACATTGCCACCAAGTCTGAAGTGAATCTGGCTGACAGTTTTGGAGAAGAAGTCAACTGTGGACGCCGGACGCTGGAGGACAACAGACAAAGGATCATAAGATAAGCTCAGCTACTGACAAGTCTGCTAAGCTAAACATGTGCAGTGTTACAATGTCCACAATTTAAGCCAAACATATTTAAAATTGGATAAAAATTGACCGAGTTATGGCTAGAAGAAAATTTCAAATGGCAAAATGAACTTGACCTTTGACTTTTATAGGTCACCTGTAAATTACAAAAATGTGCAGTGTTACAAACATATTAATTCAAGTTGGATTGGTTACCTGTACCCATAATAGCTTTGGAGATACTAAAGATTTAAATTTTGAAATGGCCCTAATTTGCATAATTTTCAAAATCATCACCCCTCTTCATTAAGAGACATGACTTCATGTCTGGAGCTATAATCATGGCAACATCGTTGTTAATGGTGCGACTGTTACCTTACTCAGAAAATATATTTATATCTTTCACATTTAGCATATGATTAGTTATATCTCTGTAGCCCACTGTGTGTCTTGTTACACTTGTGGTGTCTTCCTTCAACTTGTTGCAGAATGTGATGCTCTGTGTCCCGTTTACAGTGGATGGTAAGTGTACCTGGAGCATCGCACTTGGTATTGTGTTGTTTCGTCTGTCCTGTCCATTCGTCTTTCTTCCACAAGAGGGGTTAATATAGGGCTTTGCCCTTCTCCCCAATTGTATTCGGTCGAATAAAATATGTTTAAATCAAACACGGCAAGTTTGGAGTTTCCACATGTAATAGTGTCTGAGAAAATTGTTGGACAAAATTGCTGGGAAGGGAGGGAATGAGGGAGGGAGGGAGGGAGGGAGAGAAGAAGAAAGAAAGAAAGAAAGAAAGAAAGAAAGAAAGAAAGAAAGAAAGAAAGAAAGAAAGAAAGAAAGAAAGAAAGAAAGAAAGAAAGAAAGAAAGAAAGAAAGAAAGAAAGAAAGAAAGAAAGAATGTCTGTGTTGGCACAGAGACATAAAAATAAGTTTCTGGTATCCATGAACAATGGAAAGTTCAGGCCCTCATCATATATGTGTATGATTTAACTATTTCAGTGCTAAATGTTGGATTGAGTCAATAGCTTTTCTCAGTGCGCATTGGGCACAATGCGCCCGATGCATGCAGAGAAAAGCTGGTGACCTGGGCTGTTCTCTCCCGAACTATAGGCATGCTGGTACTTGAATGAAAGGTCTTTTTATGAGGAATAGGAATCTGGGATCCTTATGATAATTCAGACTAGTTTTGTTTAAGTAGATTGACCTAAGTCATGCTTGGCACTGAAAGAGTTAATCCTGCTGGACTTTCAGCAACTTCTGATACCTTCCTCAAAGAAGCAAGCAACAAAGGCAGTACACTCATCATGGCACCTTTCTGTTTCAGCTCCATTAAAATAGAGATCTGGAATGACAAATAAAATGGGCAAACAAAAGCAAAAACAAAGCCTCCCTGGTGGATCCTAGCTGGATTGCAATTGGCTGATGCTGTGAAATTGTGCTGACAAATTTCACTGGCACATCACCTCTACTGGGAAGTTAATAAAATTTCAAGTATGATATTTCTCCTTGCGGTCTTGGCCCTATTCCTAGAAGGTGAGGTTAAACTGTAAGTTTGGTGCATTTCTGGGGAAGTAGCCACAGACAGGGAGAGTCAGGTGGCTCATCTACCAGGTTTTTTTGCTCTCTGGAGTGTTTCTACTTTCTTACCATATTCAAATTAGTCCAAATGTGACTCATGGGGGCTTAAAATAGCAATTACTATGAGAAGGAAGGGATGACTTTTACTCTTATTTATTGAGACCAAGACACCTGGGAACTCCCTGAGATAATAAAGATAGCACTTGGAGGAGACCCTCATCATGGCACAGTGACAGCATTTCTTTTTCAGAAATTGCAGGCTGTATATATATGGGACAGTTACACAAAATGCTTTTATGTCAAGCATACTCCAGCAACAGAAACATTTTAACAAATGTCCTCACCACTTTCTTTTTCTTTACATCATATGATAAGTGTTAGATAGCTGAAACACTGCCATGAAAGATAACACAGATGGGAAGAAATGAAACAAAACCTAGAATCATGAATGTCAAACTATTACACTGAGCAGACAAGGCAATTACTGACAACACATGAGCAAAATAACAAACTATTCAATTACACTGACAGAGTACAACAAAAGAAGTGACAAGCACACCATAAGCACAAATAATACACCACACCATTGTCTCATTATTCTTGTGAACAATTACCTCCTACCTCCCCAATGTCCACAATGTATTCCCTTTACAAACACCTAGCATGCAGCCCACGTACAGGTGACATGGACATGGGGCCAGCAAATGGTCAGTGTAATCACTTCTGTTCCTGTCAGTTCTCGGCAATACCCACTGCAACGCTGTACAATCTCCCTAAAGCATTTGTCTTTCAGCCTGATTAAATACCAAAGCTGATATTACGATATTAAATGTGTTATATGATCTAAGTGGGGAACACACACCTAGCAATATAAATCAGGCAAGCCTCTGTTAGCTGTTTGGCTTTTTAACATTTCAGTCCTGTTGGGAAGTGCATTGGTAAATATTTATTGCTGTCCCTTGTGCCAGGAACAAGGCTTCAGTACACACATGCCTGGAATATCATAGGACGCCTTAGCTCAACCAGGACACAACTTGACAAGAAAAACAATAGTACTGTGGGAGACTTGCTATTTCATACCTCCGGTGACAATACATTATTCTTATTGTGAGAAGCATGTAATCTTTTTTTTTTTTTTAAACAGTGACTCTCTTAAGCCTGCTCTGTGCAGATCCCTTGTGTGAGTGGCATTAAATTGCTGTACTGCACCGGCCTTTGGCCACTGAGCTTGCCTTACTTCATACACATTATAGGACAAGACAATCATTGCAAATCCATTGCTTCATGATGACGTGACAGTTCAGTAACCTTTTTCTGATTTCATGTACATTTGTACGAATACCCAACAGTAGGTATTCAACAAGAGGCCCATGGGTCTAATGCTCTGCTGACTAACATCACCCAAAAAATCATTTTCTGAATTGTATTCAATCCACAAACTTGAAAAATTAATCAAGGTTCGTGATATTATGCAAAATACTTCCACATGATTCACATTTGTGGGACATTTGGCATCATTCCCCTTATTCTTCATAAAGATTGAATTAAATGTCCTTTTCTTAAGTGCTTAATGACCTTGAAAAATAGGTCAAGGTCACACAATCATTCAGTCATAGTAACCCAAAAAGTAGGTCAACAAGTAGAGGTTTATATACAATGTAATCAAGTGCAATTTTGATCTGGAGGATCAATTTTCTTTGCCATTGATATCCAAGCTACAGCCTGCAATTACAAAATCACCTCTTTCAATATTACAGGCCTGGTGATCTCACAATAATAGGTCAAGGTCTCTGATGTTACATAACATTTTAACACTGGACATGGCCTATATATCCTATAAATTTGGCAAGTCTAATCCAATTACTTTTCCACATATGGAATTTTATATCTCAAAACACATTTTGGCTCATAATTCCATCAAATTATAGGTGGCATTACTAGCATTAACAGCCAGTATGACTTTGACCTCCCCCCCCCCCCCAATCCTTACCACATTGCGTGAAGATCCACAAAAAATTACAGATGCTAAAACGTTCACAAGATTTTCATATTTTGACCCCTACGTTGTATATTACATAATACTGTATTTAGTGCCACCAGTATGGAACTTGTTCTAGATTTTTATATACTTGATAAGTCCTGAAAGGTAAATGGGGGTATTTGAAAAACTGCAGACTGTATTGCACTAACAAACAAAATGTTTAAGGACAGACAGACATGAGTGATCACGCAAGCTCTGTGACCTTTGGTCAGCAGAGCTTAAAATATTATAAAAAGTGTGCTTTTTTGTGAGCCTATTTGTATGAATGCTGTACCTGTTTTTGTACCATCAGTGAATATACAACCTGCTACCACAAATACTGGCAAGCACTACAAGGCTTCACTGGCGATTTGGAAGCATGTGTCAGAGATTTTTAATCAAATGCATGGCATGCAAGTTAATTCACTGCTCCCATGCATGCTGGTGACATCCTTTAGAAATTATGACCAAGAACTGTATATTTTATGTGCACTTTTTCATTCCCTCTGGGACTGTCGTGTCAGTGATAAACTGGTTATCTAAAGAGGCACTGTATGACCAGAGTACAACTAAACAAGGCATTTTATTTATGTACCAGGGGACCATAGCAAACAAGGGCTCCCTAACTGAGAAACTCTCCCTCTTTATCCAATCAATTAGCATATGTAAATGCCAGAGAAAATAACAGACCTTATCTACACCCTAATTGCCCTATCAAGCACTTGGTATAAGACTTGTAATCTAACAGCTTGCTGTATGGCCATGATAGAGCCAACAGGACATAAGGTAGGACATTAAAATCTGCAGTGCTTAGCTTCTCCACTCTCTGCTCTCACTGTTTAGTAATTATAACCCAAATTTCCACTATATAAAGTACCATAAATTCTGTATTACTGACATTTACCTGTGAATCCTTATGACAATGATCCTGGCATTACAAGTTGGATCATTTTAGCATTTCAAATTCATTATGTCAAAATCTTCAAGTCTAATATGTTACCCATCAAATATAAGAGAAAGAGCTATAGACATTATGGAGCACAACCACTCGATGGTGACCCATCAGCATGACATTATAATGCAGACTAGAGAATAAACCTCTTTGTTGGCTGACAATCTTGGTGATCACCCTGTCTTGTCATGGGGCACACTTTCCCCCGTACCACTCCTGCAGTACTTTGCATTTGCTATGTCCCAAGTCTCCTGGCTGCCTGTGTGCCTGAGGTGACCGGGACACCACAGGATCCATACTGAGGACCTGGGGGGCTTCTTACTGATAATAACTGAAAAAATTTGCTTTCTGTGAATTTATGAGAATAATTAGTATGAACAGTGAATGATCATGTTCATGGAATGAACTTGGTATCTGAGTAAACCATAACAAAAAAAAAACAAAAAACAAAAAAAAACAAAAACAAAAAAAAAAAACCTTAACCATGAAGTGTTAGCATCACTACCCTCCCCCCTTGCCCCAAAGGAAAACGGCCTGTTGCCCCCCTAGCATGTGACACTGTCTTGCCCTGTGTACAGGCAAGACTAATCTGGAGAGCTGGCAGATACCAACCTGGGGTTTGCCTCACTCACTTATCAGCATTACCAGCCAGGGTGCACTGGCCCAGCCTGGTACATCTATATAAGCTGGTCTTTAGTTTCAACATATTACCTCCAGACTCCTACTATATGTATCAGGTGAATCCTCTCCAAGCAGAGGACTCCTAAATTTATTTTTTGTCAATTAACATCTGACAGAACTCCACTTGATGATTTAGTTGTGCACATTTGGACTTATTTCATGACCCCACATGATGACTGCCCAATAGAAAAGGTCTGCAATGTAATGCATGTTGCCAAATCCCCCCCCCACACACACACACACACTCCTCCAATCCCTATCTGTACCCCTTCATTTTACAAAAAGAGTAAATTTCACAATTAAAGACCACCCTCCTTAGAATCAACCATATGGTGTACCTGTATTTAGTCTTTTGAGCACATCTTTGCCAGTGTGCAGACCCTGAATGGGTCATTTCAAGAGAGTCTGCCTACTGCCTGAGAGATGACATTTCTTGATAAGCATTGGGACACTTGATGAAACTGAGGCTAGTAACCCCTTTTGATCTGTGTAAAAATACACAGATAATTATGTCAACTGATCTCTTCACCCTCCTGCATCAAATCTGTCTTATAACTGAACTGCTGCGCAGGAACCCCACCCATTTGGCCAGAAACCTAACCTGCTTTCCCAACACACTTTTCGGTTATATGCACAGCAGGGAAAGGTGGGAGATAACAAAGGTAAACCTAGACTGAAAATGAGAATTTTGGTGCTGCTTTGAAGACTGGCCAAAAGTCTAGGTGCTGCTGGGCTATGCCCTGATCACAGATTATGGCCTAATAAAGTATACCGCAACAAAGTTGCCACTTGTGATCCAGATCCCTAACAAACAATCTTTGAGAGTGTTGTTGCCGTTTCATATTTCAAGGTGCTACAATGTTTCTAGCCAGCCAGCTGTTTAAAGTTTACCTGCTGCTGAAGTAAACCTATGCAACTACAGTATATCCCAATAAAAAAATACAGTATATACCACTGTCAACAGAAACCCATCAGTTTGGCTCTGTAAATTAAGGTTGTCTTCTTTGCCATAATGTACTTGTGGGAACCATCTAACCAGTAATTATTAATACATTATCTTCTCTTTCTTGCTCATGTCTACTGACTATATCACATCCTTTCAATACTATTTTATCTTGACTTCATATACAGTCATGAAGCCCTTGATAACTGAATCCTTTTAACATTGAATCCTGAACGTGGACCTACTATCAGCATGTTATATTTAGAACCTCCACATATACATGTACACTGTGTATATTATTCTACCTAGCCGGGCTCTCCATCCAGCCTTCTTGGTGGGTGAACTTTGCTTAATTTACAGCTGTGAGACAAATTAAGTCCCACAGATTGCCTAACACAGATACTGTCACTGCACCATGCCTCCATCTGACCTCTGATGAGGTTCATGGGTTTTGAGTGCTGATGAGCTGACAGCCTTCTGTACAGGTCTGGATAATGCCCCGTCACGCACACTCTCTTACCTGCATGCACTTCCTACACTACTCATTCTGGCGGCTTCTGCACAGAAGCCCTTCAAACAGCAAGACAGGCTGTAAATGAGTTTAATTCTTATGCTGAGTGTACACTGACATGAACAGATTTAACATATTGCCCATTTCTTGTTCATTAGTGGTGCATGACAAATGCTGTTCTCCACTTGTGGGCAAACTCCTTGTCAGAGTCTGCCAGGCCTCTGACTCATGTCTCCTTCATTCACTTGACTGCATACCTTGATAATAAGATAATATGACATCATAATCACATTTGTCACACAGGCTGTTCCTCAAGTTAATACCAGATACAGACATTTTCAATTAATCCAGGTGTGGAAAAGACATTTTTCTTGTTGGGAAGTTCTGCAGTGTTTTGTCTGATACACATAACAACCTCATTAACTTCTTTATTTCATTGGAGTAAGGTCATCTCAAGGCTTCATGTGGATACCCACATTACAGTCCACTCAGACCTTATCCTTTGTGATTTCTGAGTCATTTTGTGGGTGTTTCAGGAAAGAAGGTCCACTGTTGTCTTGGGGAAGCTGTTTCCCTTCTAGTAACCTGGTGGTGTTGTACCATGCCAGACAATGAGATGATACACTGTCCCAAATTGGCTTGAAAATGAGACAAGGGCACTGCACACTTTGACATCAGAAAAACAGAGACATTGTGCAACAGCAAAAACTAGTTTAGTGGCAACAAATTTGGATGAGTCTATAGGTTATCCTTGGAGAGCATCATGTGTACCCTGTATGGCACACATCAGTGGCACATGTACCCTGTATGGCACACACTTCTGGCACACCTACCCTGTATGGCACACACCAGTGGCACACCTACCCTGTATGGCACACATCAGTGGCACACCTACCCTGTAAGGCGGACACCAGTGGCACACCTACCCTGTATGGTACACACCAGTGGCACACCTACCCTGTATGGTACACACCAGTGGCACACCTACCCTGTAAGGCGGACACCAGTGGCACACCTACTCTGTATGGCACACACCAGTGGCACACCTACCCTGTATGGCACACACCAGTGGCACACCTACCCTGTAAGGTACACATCTGTGGCACATTTATCATGGTACATGGCTCACACCTTGTTGCATGCCATACAATTTGAGTGCAGATGCCCTGAGCCCAAACTCAATTTTTCATGATAAATTAAAGTTAGAGAAAAGCATATATGTCCATCAGTAATGTTCAGTCTTTAGACTCAATGAGGCAAAGAGTGCTGTACTTTAGTCTTGAGACTCACTGAGGCAAAGAGTGCTGTGCAAACTACATGGACGATGAGAACAACCAAATTCTTTGACAGACATTTGGCACAGGACAAAGTCAAATTCATGATTTGATTCTTAAAGAACCTCCACCCATACCGTACCTTTTGCTTCACACTGTTTCCATCAAAGAGTTGGCTTTTGAGTTACACAAAACCTCTGGCAGAGTTTCAGCCAGAGGGTAAAAAGCGTAAGAAACGTGTACCCGAAAAAAATCTCACTGGTGTTTTTGTTTTATCTAAAAAATCTAAAATTAAGTGATATTCTACCCTTCTGTACCCAAAAGTGTGCCTAGAGACCACATTGTGATACTTTCTTTGGCAGAATATCAGTGCATCACATGATTATATTTGTTCGTACTGACCCACCTACCTTCATAAATAAAACAAACTGAATGAATGAATGAATGAATGAATGAATGAATGAATGCATGAATGAATGAATAAATAAATCAATAAATAGATAACTGGCAGAAACCCTGTCTATGTAGTGAGCATCTCTTTAGTTTCAATCCTATGAAGTTGCTGAAGATCAATGGAGGGCAAGTTTGCATTGTGTGCATGTTGTTGGGCAGCCAGCTAAGGGTGATTGTGCCAGTTTAGGCAGCTCCATGGCACATGGACATTTCACCAGCAATCATTCTAAGCAGCTTTTGACCTCTGTCATTTTAAACGGATGGCATATGTTTGTCTTCCACTGTCAAAACTTGCCAATTAAAATCTGCCCTTATTAACCTGCAAAACACCGCTGCCGCCCTCCTATGACCCTGATGTATATGAATATAGCGGCAAGAACACTGATTGAGAGCCTTAATAACCCAGACATCAGTCAGATGTCACTGGCAGTGTCATCTTAATGACAACATTTCACACCAATATGACCTTTGTCACATTATTAGCAGAGGTGACAATGTGTGTCGTGTGTTTAGGTATGGCATCCCTGGACAAAGGTGGGCAAACTCTGCTGAATACCAAATGCTCATAAAAGGTCCACCAATAGAACAACATACATGTAGTGTTCAAATGAACAGTCAGCTAGCACTTAGGCTCACATCTCTACTGGTTTTCTTATCACATTATTTCAGTCTTTTGACTTTCTATACACAAACTCTCTGTTCTTTTAATGGAATGATGAAGACATACTGAAAATTAAATCTATAAAGTGCATTTAACAAGAAACATAACAAAAAATTACCCCTTTTGTTTGAAATTAAAACCTATCAGTGCAGGCTGTGTATGTCCTTGCAATAAACTGTGGCACTGGTGGCTGGTGCACTGGCCAGAGGAATATGGAATCATTTCTATGTTCTCTATTCTATAATAACAATTTCAACTTTGATATACAAGCCCTACTCCCGTGATTTATCCCCAGTGTAAATTTTATCTCCAAGCCTGAGAAGTCTGATAAAGTTTGGACAGAGCATACCCCTAGAGCCCAGTCATGTCATTCACATGAGCACCACAATACTTATCACTCCATGACATGTACCCAACTCAGTTCAGTGCTCCTCAATATATACAAATTATCATTGGCAGAACAATAACGATTATGATAATGTCTTTGAAATTGCCCTGTACTTTATGGGGGGAAATGTATTGCTGGGGATTTGATGTTTGGCCATGTGTTAAACTCTTTGCTGGCTTGAAAAATTGCCTTGGGGCTAAACTAAATGACAGAGGGCCTATAAATCTTGTTTATGCATGTGTTTATTGACCCAGCAGGCGCATGTGTAGATGTGCTAGAATGTGTGTGCCTGTCACTGTGGCTGGAGAGGGTCCTTTTGCAGCAGTCCAGTTTGAGGTGTCCTGGACTGTGTCGGCCACTTGGCTGCAGACGGGCCCTGACTGAAGAGGTCAGAGATAGTTGCATCAAATGCTGTTTACTGGCTGTGATTTCACACCCTTAACCCCTTAACCCTTTACATTAACTTTTTTGTACTCGACTTTTTTCCTTCCTCAAATTTTACAGATTGAATCTAACAGGGTTCAGTGGGTTATCTTGTATTTTTTGCACAGATGGTACATTTTAAACACTAACAAGAGGCCCAAGGGCCTAATGCTCTGCTGACCTATCATCAGATGACCATCATCAAACAAGAGAACTGTGACAATCCTGTGCTCAGCTGACCTTAGATGCACAGACTAAAGTGGTCCTGTGAATTTCAGTATATCATGACCTTTGTTTCAAACCATCATCACTGTTGCTGAAATCAACAAATCCTCTTGATGATTTTTTCAAATTTTGATAATTTGCTAAAACATCAGAAAATGGTAGCACCAGCATGTAGTGAACAAATTTCGTGGACATCCAATCTATGTGCATTCCAAATGACTGTGAAGAGGATCCAACTTATGCTTGTGGAGAAAAGTCAAGAAAAGTGAAAACACACCCAAATTCTTAAAGAAGTAAAAAATTATCACAGTGCAACCTGTTGAACAAAATTAGGTCTAAAGGTCCCTAGAGGTGTCCCTATGCAATTTTAAAGCAATTGAGCTGGCAGGTTTGTCCACCTCCTTGGCTGGGTGACATGCCTGCCATAGTACCAGTATGGTGAATTGAATGAATGTCAATTCTAGCAGGTACAGGAACACTTTTTTTTCCACCACTTGACTGTCCTATGAACAGACAAATAGGTCCAGAGTTTCTGGTCCATCAAGTCAACCCCACCCATATGGAGATTGTACATTTCTATGGCCGTGGGTTTTTGCACCTCATGCCTATTGTTCTTAGTGGGATCCATGCATCTCACTTTTTGGTCATAATTTCCTCATTGTGCAGGGATGTAAGAAGGTTACCCTTGAGACCCCACTTGTGTGGTTTCTGGGGCATGTACTGTGTCACTTGGAACCTGCCCTTGAAGGCGATCAAACTCTTGTTTACAGCCGCATCCCTGTTGGGAATGTAAAGTTCTTGAAATTTGGCCATCAAAATGTCTATGATAGGCTTTATTTTGCCAGCCCTGTCATACTCAGGGTTGTCCCTAGGCAGGATTTCATTGTTATAAGCTATGTGAAAAAACATCTATACAGAATAACACCTGTCTCTACTCATGATTTTTAACCATTTCTTTTTCTTTTCAGTGGGAAAGCAGGTCAGAAAATGATCTAATAGGTATGCTCAAATTGCATTGTGAGGTACCAGTTTCGGTTTTGCTATGGAAACGACAAGTAGGTTTGTATAAAAATTTGAGTCTGCTTGAACGCCAGAGATGACAATTGTAGTTTGTGTTTTGAGTGCACTTGAAAATTAGCAGGTTAAGAGTTGCTGGATTCCAATTTTGGAGAAATTGGCTTCATGGTTTCAGAAATTTTTTTTGAATATTTTGCCAAAAAATGAACAAAAAAAAATCATTGAAACATTTAAAATCACCACAACCATTGGAAAAAAATTGGTTAAGACTCGAGCAAAGTACATCCCAACCAAGTTTCAAGTGAATCCAGTGGATGGCTTTTGAGAACAAGTGGAAAATATGAATTGTTAAAGGATGGATACCAACGAGAGATGAAGGATCATAAGTTAAGCTCAGCTGACTTGTCAGTCAGCTGAGATAAAAACTGTAAATGCTTTTGTGTTGACAATTGATTATGGACAGACGGACAGATGGATGGACATGAGTAATTGCATAAGGTCACAGGTCAGCAGAGCTAATAAAAATCAACATGTCTGGTCATTCCATGCCCACGAGAGACAGCAACTGACACAAGTCCATCCACGCACGGTTAATGGCAGCCTCTTGAAATGATAGCTATTCCAAGCCAACTGTGGGCGGCCAGTTTCTCCCTGTGTGCCCACATGTATGAGAGCCATAGGCCCACTGTAGTGGCCACCCCTTCCACCATTAAAAAAAAAAAGTATGGACCCATATCTTTTACATGGATTGCTAAACAGGCCAAGCCTATATTAATCACTCTCCATGGCACAGACGTTGGCGTATACTTTCCTACCACCATGTTTGGTGGAGGAAACCGAAGAACTCGGAAGTGGTTTTCTCAGAGTCCTTCCGTTTCCTCCACCAAAAATGGCCACATACAGCAGGTGGCCACTCACTACAGGTAGCACTGAAAGTACACGGAGAATGACCAGAATACATGTACATGTATATAGTGATGTGTTCTGCTTGTTTGTGTACAATACACTTTAATATGTGAAACACTATATCTATGTCCATGAATATACACTAGACAGGAAAGCAGGATCAACCAAACTGTCTTATTTAAATTTGTCAAAGTACAGTTGTGCAAGATTGCTGAAACATGGTAAATTAAACAAATGAATTGATGAATTGGGCTACAAAAGTTTATTCAGGGACAACCTGCCATTGCATGGAAAAGAAAGAAAGAAGAAGGTATAAAGCAAACAAATGGGTCACCAACTAGGCCTGGGTCACTGCTCAACTCAGCTGTATTTGTTGGGAAATGCATCTTAACCTTCAAAAGTGTTCCCAAGGATGGTAGAGAGAGAAAATGAAAGTCTCTGGGGTTAAAACAACTTTGCTTGGAATAAAAAGTGTCATAATCCAATCAATTGGTGTTTCTGCTTTGATCTAACTTGATGTGTTGAGTTAATTACCGAGATCTCTATCAGCGGCCAGCTGATCCTCTGTGCAATACACAAGTGTCCACTGGTACATGTGTCATACCGGGAAAGAGTCAGTGGAGAGATGACCCACACTGCCACCGACACTGAGCAACATCCCTGGAAACATGCTGTCCAGAAGTAAAAGCCTTTGCACATGCACGACTGGTTTTATTCAAATTCAATGGAAGACAGTTGTGTGTGGTGGAAAAATTTGAAATTGCTGACGAACTTATAAACAATTCAATACCAAACACAGTGAGCCAAGCTTTCCTGTTGCAATATTACAACTTGAAAACTATATTTGTTTGGTTGATATATTGTCAGAAGTTCACTTGAAATGTAAGTTTTAAAAAAACATGCGCCATACAGACCTGTTAGCAGTCATTGATGTTCGATAGCAAGAATTATTACAAGTCAATATGCCATTTGTATTTTGGAGTCCGTGTAGCGCATTTAAAAAAAAAAAAAGAAAAAAGATTTTTACTTGATGTTTTGTGATAGTTGATCACCTCGACCAGAAATTTAAGGAAGCAGCATTTTATCACTCCTGTACAAGGAATATATAAGGACTTATTATCCATTTGTTTGCAATTTAATCATTCCAAATTTAATTCAGTATTCATGAATCATCTCAGATCAAATTATCAATTGATTAGTAGACCAGGTTGTGGGGTGGGAACCGAGGCCAAATGTGAAAATTAAATATTATTTTCTGCAAACTACAAGCAAACACACACACTGTCAGAAAACCCCTATTTCGATCTCTTCATTTGTGTAGTCTGTGAAAATGAAGGCAACTAAGCCCAATAATATTCTTACTCTGAAAAAAAAATCTCTTTTCTGTCCTTGCAGTCTCTGAAATAAAGATATCTTACTAAATATTTTTTGAAAAGTTTGAATTTGTGACTGCAAAAACACTGTTCTGTCCTGACTGCCAACCGCATCTATCAGGTGTCCATACACAGTGGGTCAAATAACACTGCAGAAGGCTCCCTGTATTTGAAATGTGACCAGTCACAGCAGCTAACTGACCAAGGCGGGGCAGCCATTGCAGGTACCAGTGTACCACCCCCTGGCAGTCAACATCTGCTTGCACTGCTTCAGCAATGACACCTGACAAGCTCTCATCCTTCCATAAACTGTGAGCTTATAAATCAATTCCCCCATGCATACTTTCGACCTGCCATATTCCTC
Organism: Hermodice carunculata; assembly: GCA_964020975.1. Classification (NCBI taxonomy): domain Eukaryota; kingdom Metazoa; phylum Annelida; class Polychaeta; order Eunicida; family Amphinomidae; genus Hermodice; species Hermodice carunculata. The sequence continues at coordinate 407,338 of CAXHWN010001131.1, read as the reverse complement.
CCTACAAGTGGCCTGGGTGTTTACAAAATTAGAATGTAGTAGGTCTTTAATTTAGAACACAACAGTGAATGTTATAAGTGTGATACTGTGAAAAGGCTCATTAAGTGCAAAAACTTTTGGTCAGATTTTTGTTTACTCATATTCCAAGGAAGTAGGGGCACCCTATGAGAGCACAGCCCTTGGGAGGGATACAGTGCCCTGTGAGAGCACAACCCTTGTTCGGAGGAATAGAGTGTCCTTTTTTCTTCTTCTTCCCATCAACCCCATTTCAATTTTACAACTCCTCTACCACAGCTCTGCTAACTAATACACATGTACCTGAACACGGGAATCTCCAACTAAGACTGCCCCTGTAAAGACCATTTTAATATTAAGACCACCTATTTAGTCAAATTTTTTTATCCTTAGTTAAATTATACCGCTCCCTATTAAGACCACATTTGTCGATATGTCTGTGGCAGTCTTGGACGGCACATTCTACTCTGTAAGGTTTGATACTCCTCTTGTGTATGCTGGACAAAACTGTTGCTTTCTTCTCTCCATTTTGTTCCTTTCCAAACTTTCTTGATGTTGGTATCTGTGTGTCTCGTGCTTGTATCTATACCTAAAAATCTTACCATTGTTTGGGTGTAGGCAGACCCTTGGGTGGTGTACATTTGACTTCAAATGTTGATCCCACTGGGATGACCTCAGGTTCATTGTTAGGCAACTGTGGATCAAAGGCTTTGGATCCAATGTCCTCAAGATCTGAAAAGATACAAAAAAAATGTAAATAAATGGTTCATCCATATTTCTATATTTATATTTATTCTTGCTGCATTCAACATTTTACAAATATGCACACAAAAATCAGCAAAATCAAAATCATTCATGTAGCATCTTAAGCTTAGTTTTTTTTGGAAGAAGTTTTTTAATTCTGTGGTAGGATTATCAGACAACAGAACTTTATTGGCACAGTTCAATGAGAACACTGAACTGCTCTGGCTCATTCAATTTAATAAAATGTTGCTTATCAATGCAGTGTCATTGGGGGCATTTAATGCCCTTTCATGTTGCTGTGAGGCGTCTTAATTGCATCCGAACTAATCATATCTCCTGAACTCTATCAATTCGCATCTACACAACAATGGCGAAAAATGGAGGCAGCGAGATCAGCAAAAACATTTGAGACAATTATAACTATGACTGGAATGAATCCCTGCTGTTTGAAGGAAGCCACATCAAACACTGGTGTGGAATTCCTCTGCAATCTTCCTTTGTTGACTCAGCAAATTGAGAGATACAGGGTACAAGAGGGTGGTTTTAATTTTGTGCCACCCTTTTGTTTAAATCATCACACCAATTATCGCAAAAACCCTATCATAACAAAGTCCATATTTCCATTTGCATATCATTGTCTTAATCTGCCCGGAGCTGGCTGGAGGCTGGCAGGCCTTGGGATCATGTCTTACCCTCGCAGTCAGTCTATTCTACCCGCCAATTTGCATGTAAATTATGAACAGATGAACTCATTTACCTTACAAAATGTGGGAGGTCATACATGATTCATCCAACAAAAAAGCTGAAAGATTTTTGTGTATTCCAATTATCTTCAATTACACTGTCAAAATGAGAGTCATGACATGAAGCACCAAAACAATTATTTCATAATTGTCATCTGCAGAAGCAGGTTGGGGTATGTGGGGGAGAGGATATCACAGCTGTGCCCCAACTTGTGGTCCCTTGATACTGAAGACGTGTACACATACTGTAATATGCAGGGTACTTAGCAATGAAGAGGGGTAGGGTAGTGCACCTGTGATCTAATGTTTGGAACTCACATCATGATAACGTCCATATTGTAATATTTAGTGACACACACACGCACACAGAGAAAAGAAAAGTTGCTTTGACACTTAATAAAATTGTTACGGGGGGGGGGGGGGGGGGGGGTATCCGGGCATGTATGAAGGTAGGCTATCACTGCTATGATCTAATCATTTGAGATCTAAGATAATAACACACTGTATTCTATAATACATGTATCATTCAGCTAAAAACAATTTCCCTCCCCACCCCCACCCCCCCACCTCCATCCTTGCTGGGGGAAAATAAAGCTTAAATGCTGGCTTAGCAATCCGACCCCTCGCTACACAACATCTTTCATTTAACACAATCTTGGTGGAGATCCTGGATCTGTTAGCAGATTATGGCTGACTTGAAGCCACTTATGGTCCACTAACATTGTTAGGATGATGATTTATGCATGGAAGATCAATACAATTTGTTTAAGTGTCAAAGCCGGTTGTCCTAAGTCAACAACGTACATATGGGCGTTTCTCTTTCTCTTACTGGCTTCATCTTGTGCATTAGAAGACCTCTCATTCCCAACACAATACATGAATTTTGGATGTCAACATTTGGGAGTAGGGCAATAGGACTGAAATACTATACCTAGGCTATAAGCCATTCCCTTTAAAATCAGTAAAATAATAGAAAGCATTTCTGTTCCATAGGGGACTATTTCACTTTCAACAACACCATTTGATGTCTTTGCTCTGCTTGCCTGAACACAGTCAAGATGGCATCAGGCACTGACAAGTTCCAGCACAGAAGTGGCACGTGGGGATATTGTGCATAACATCATGTGTGCTATCTCCAGAAAAATTCCAGTGGCCCAATAGCACAGTTTGTCAGGAGAGCCACATGGATAGGCAAGTGTTGGAAAAACAAAGCCCCATTAGAGTACTTAATTAGCCATAATCCTACTGACCCGTGACATTCATGTAGCATATTCTCCCCTCAGGGAATACAGCCAATTTTTCCTCAGTGCTCCCCTCAACTTAGTTGTCAATTCATCAGGCCACCCCTGTCCACTAATGAATCATCCGTTATATAAAAAAGCTCCAAATTAGTGTATTTAATTAGCTCTCCATGCCTGGGGGTGATCTGTTGCCCAATGCTAGGTTCATGTGACCACCAGTCAAGTACATGTACTACAACCATGTATGTCAGTTGTGTGGAAATGTACTGATGCAGTGGTCCATCTTGAGAGACCACTGTAATAACAGACCACCTGATTTTACAGACCGCCTTGTCAAGATCTTTATTTGCTACTTGTCATGTCATTTATAGCTCCTTTTAGAGCCCAAGTGTCTGGAGAGCCCCCAGTTTGGTTATGACTGGAGGTGGTCTGGCAGCACAGGTTTCACTGTTCCTGACTGGTGTAGGTATGTGTAGACTCCAAGTCCTGCTGACATGTCCATGTACACACTGTCAATCATGTATCTGACTGTAACAGCCTTTAACTTGCTGCTATTTATCCTTTATGCAGATGTGCAGTCTGGCATAGGTCTGTCACACATTAGCATGCACTGGTTGCACCCTGATTTGAACACAGCTAAAATGCATGTACATCAATGTATGATAGCATAACATTATAAAAGGTACACATTCTATTTGTCATCCAATGATATGACACTACTATATTATTCCAGGTGGTGTGCCTGTCATTTTGCCACTTGGAGGTTCACCCCCATTGACTGCTGGTGCCTAAAAAATGAGTCAGTTGACAAATGGCTCAGGCACAGTGCTCATGATGGATAGCAGCCTTCCATTGCACAGCAGTAAACAATATACAGCTACTGTATGCTTTATGATAACAGTGAACACAACACAACCTCCATTATCAGCTTTAACAGTGAACACTTCTCCAACAAGTCTAACTCCACCAGTTACCTTTTGAATTGTCTGTCCAGAGATCTGAGAAATTGGAAGTTCACAGATGTTTTCATGAAAAAGACGTACATGTATGTATTTCCCCAGGACATAAGTATAGATTAAGTGGTCAAGCTTAGGTGTCTTCTAACCCTCACACCCTTTGCCTACCCTACTCTTGCGATTGTCTTTTAACCCTCTGGGGACTGAGTCAAGAACTTTCCATCAAAGGTGCACAGTGTGTGAAAGCTGCCGACTGAATGCATCTACACAACATCTACAGCACTGCACCATTGCTGTCCATTTTGAACGGTAGAAACTTGCACGCTGATACCTGGGTCTCTGGTGCCTGAGTGTTAACACTCCATCTCTCTGCACGTATTGCTGGCTTTGCTAAGTTATGTATCTGGGCAAACCTGATCCTGTTCTTCTACACCTGCAGACTCAAATTTAAACACTTCTGACTCTACTTTGCTGATATTTTTTACAACAAACTCCTTTCATGACAAAAGCTCTACAAAGCATTATTACATACATGTAATCTCAGACAAAATTTCTTGATGTTTTTGGACATCAGTGGTGATGAAACAATGCTACCGGATGGAAAGTGTGACAATTTTTTGTGTATCACAAGGGTTGATATGATGAAAGTAGTGACAGGGATAAAATGATCCTCTGGTCATGGTGTGATAGCTTAGAAGAGAACTAGGTGAACCTCACAGAAAATCCACCCTTATTCCATCCAGGGACTAGCAACAGCACAAGAGATCCCAGCCACTGCATTAGCACAGAAAGTGACATCTGGTGGACAGATATGCCCATTTTTCACTCAACATTTGCCCTGCTGTGCTCTGGCCCTGAGGGAAAACTAGTCACTCATTCTTGCTCTGATAAGACAAGGCTTAGGCTTCTACTCATGTACTGGGGTTTCTTTGTGTTTCACTTATGTTGGTGATATTTCTTTGCTGGGCCAAAAATTTCTGGAGAATACATAATTGTCATGCTGCATAAATTGGTCATTTTACACAGTCTTATCTCAGGAGAAAAGTGAGGGTTAATCACATCATTACTGCTCTATATGTTGCTTTCTGGTGCCCACATTCTACATGTATTACAGTGACAGGCAAAGCCAATTTGAGCTCACATGACCAATTCCTTATTTATACAGCAGAAGCTACATTAAAAACCAGTCTTCCACAAAGCGGCTATTACTACAGACTGTGGCATGCACTAAGCCTGTAATATCTAAGATGATAAGGCTTAACACACTGTTTGGTGTGCATATCATGTCTTTGAAATCTCTCTGCTCCTATTATTGAGGAAAACATCCCAAAGGTTTATACATGTATGGCAACATGGCTTGTAACTTTTATATGCACCAATTCACTCTCTGGCACTTCCCTGCTGCACCCAAGATTCATTTTGGTCATTGGTATGAAACCTTTATGTTTCACAGCCACTGAGTGAGCACTTTGTGTGAAGGGAATGCTCTTAGTGCACATACCAAATGACTAGCACTGCCTCCACAATGACATATTACCAGTGTGACCCTTCATGAATAAAGAGTAGCAAGTATCACTGGGCAATCATACAGACAGGTTTTCATAAGCTGAACTTCTTTCTTCCAGTTGTGGATCAACCGAGGTTATAAGACTGCCACTAGTAAACTGAATGATCATTGTCCAAGTGTGGCCATTGCTGTTTTAGGTGGCTGACTGGTGGAGTCACACAGTGGCACAAAAGGGTGTGGAGGACTGCACTTGTGCCAGCCTCTTTAATTGCCCCCTGCCTGCTCTACACAGTGCTTTGTGCAATGCTTCAAGGTGTGTTGGAAACTTGCAGGCACACAATGCTCTGTACAGTCAGTCCACAGGTTTCCTGGGTACACTGCAGGCACCTATCGTACACTGCAGGCACCTATTGTACACTGCAGGAACCTATTGTTCACTGCAGGCACATACTGTACATTGCAGGCACCTATTGTGTACTCAGAAAAACTGCAGACTGATGGAACAGTATTCTTCCAACAGAAAAGGAGATAATATTCATGACATCAGCTTGTAGGTAATTTTTAATGGGAAAAAGTTGCATGCTGATACATTGGTTTTAGATTTTTTCACTGTTAATTTCTTTTAAAATTTGTCAATTTCACTGCCTTCTTTGCCTGCCTGACACACTGGGCTGTGTTTTATCCCTGCTTATGCAGCATTTAAGCAGGCAATCCCTCTTGAGCTCAAAATGGAAATGGCTTCTTACTTCCCAGCTGTGGCAGTACTTGAACCTGGAGGGGGTACATGTACCCACCCTGCAGAGATGTTTCCCACCCCCTACATAATACCCTACCTTTCAAGGCAGAGGGTTGCACTGATAGGATAATAAACAAAGGGGACTGTTGTGGGAGCAGTGCACAGCTGGGGTATGCTGACAGGCCCAACTTCCATTAATCCCTTAGCAACTTGTAAACATGACTAATGGGAAGCACAGAATTAGGATGGTGGTCTGCCAAAAATTTGTTTTCTCAATTTCCAGTCTTTTTCACCTCACTTAATTATCCAAGACACTTTCAGCATCTTGCCTTCCTCTGGATTGACTGCAAAGGTCATAGTAACTGTTACATTACATGAAGCTACCCAGGAAATCCACCTTTGATCAGTGGTTTTTGCAGTGCCTGGCCCACAGCTGCCTTTTGTTCAGATTGATCCTTGCAGCACTTTACTTTCTACTATCTTTTCCACTTACCTTCAATACACCAGATAAAGGTAGAATGAGTCACATCAGTGTATATGCATGTACTCATGCTAGTCAATATCTTTCAAAAGCTCAGGAGCCTTGAGTCCCTGGCCGCAGCCTTCTTACTTTGAAACAGGAAAAAGCTGAAATTATGCCAATATCATCTATACACTTTAATTTTACCATCAGTTGGATGGTACAGCTATAATCATCAATATTCAGGCACCTATATGCCTCTCATACTCATCTTTTGAAACTATCTCACCTGCTTACTCACAAAAACATTTAAGACTGCTTCATTCCAAAACACTATATCCAAGTTAAAATCTGAATAAACACTATAATGGCCATCTGATGTTTTTGTAGGCTGGATTATAAATGTTTTGTTTCCTGCATCATGATACCATGTATGCTCCAAGAATTCCTCTCAGGGTGTCACCTTTTTACTTTGATGTAACATGATCAAAAGGAGTGCAGGCTGCAGCACTCATCCAAGCGTGACTAAACATGTGACAGTGTCATACCACATCACATGCAATGAATGCTCCCTCACTGACATGAGACTGCTCTTTCTGATGTCTTGCTCTGCTGAGCCAAGAATTACCTGCACTCAATTATCTTCTGCCATGCATTTTTGGAAAATTATCAATCTCTTTCATAATTTGCATAAAATCTGTACTTGGGACCCTCAACTTAATGAAAATATTTTTCTTCCAAGCTTGTCTCTGGCCATATTACCCTTCAAAGACATCAGTTGGTCACTGACACTGACCATGAAACAGGAAGATGGGAATTAAGTCCATTCCCATGCACTACATGCAGTGACAGGTAAAGGTGTTTTCACACCTCAGAGATTGGACAGATCCATAAAACCTGTTGGCGCTCTAATGGGGTCTATGCCTGTCTTGTACATTAAGTACTCTGAAGGACGATTGAGACCTTTAGTTTCTTTGTATTGTGAACTGAAGTTAAGTAAATATTGCATAACGTGAAAGACCATCAATAGTGAAACACAGCTTGGTGTCTGAATAAAATTTGAACCTCATGTGAACATATTCATGTTCAGATGACAATAAGAACAATCTGTAAACTAGGAAGAGGACCTACCCCTGCCCAACCCTTCCACTGTCAATGCCACAAGCCTGGGTGAGGATTTATGTGCAGATAATACTCACATTAGCTGTTTGCCAGCCAGTACAATGCCACATACAACCAGAGGCTGACGACAAAATGGTGCTGTACAATTGTGCTAATGGCCCTAGTCTACCTGGCCAGTGTTACCTGTACTACCTGTTGTATAAGGGGCTGTTAACCAATGTATAGGTTGACGTTTCTGGGCTATCACACCATACACTGAGTGCTCTCCACTACTCCTAATGCCAGCCTCATTTGGTCACTTTGCAGTCTTGACAAGTGGTTCCATGCAACTTTCTTTGACATTCTAAAGTGTTTGTCAAAATTCCAAGGAAAACAAAATAAAAATATGAAAATGGTTGAAAAACGAGTAAATGCTTCACCGGGATATACATTATAAAACAACCTTCAACCTTTCTAACAGAGGGCAGCAGGCTCATTTAGGCATGTACCATATAGGCATGTCCCATTGTGATGCTTTGGTCAGCAGCCATGGAAACGTATGTGGACTGCCAGTACATCTTCAAGGAAACTTTTTTCAAAGCTAAGCAAATCAAGCTTAACCATTATACTCTCATAAAAACAAGTGTTCAAATGGCATGTTTTGCATGACTTTATCAACTTTCTTGCACCTACTTACTGAGGCTTCAATTTCTATACATCATCTCACTTGAAACATCTCTATGCGTCAAATTCAATCAAACCATGGTGACTTGAATTGCTTTAAGTCAGGCCTTAAAAATATTCATTAGCCTTTCCTTTTCACGTAATAAAATTTTAATACAAACAAGAGGCCCATGTGCCTAATGCTCTGCTGGCATTGTGGCTATATTGCACTGTTCATTTCAAAGCTGTGAGTCCTTAAGTGGCTTCTGAACATATAAAGCTTAATGTAAAAATTGGCCACCAGCTGGCACTTCTTTCCACGTGTAATCATAGCTTATTTGTGCCACTCCCATGATGAATATTGTTGCATGTGCCAAGACAACAACGAGTCCTTAACTTTATGTCCTCAGTGACCTTGGGACAGAAGATCAAGGACACCAAGAGTATGTAATACAAGAGGCCCATAGGCCTGCCTGGTGCTGTGCTGACATTGCCATTGAAGTCCAAGCTATACCCTGCCATTACAAAATCACCTCTTTCAACCTTACAGGCATGGTGACCTCACAAAAATAGGTCATTGACCATGGTGATAAATACAATCTCATTCAATCTGCAAGTCTAATCCAGTTACTTTTCGAGATATGGAATTTTATATCTTAAAACACATTTTGGCTCATAATTTCATGGTCTATATATCATATAAATTTGGCAAGTCTAATCCAATTACTTTTCCAGATGTGGAACTTTATATCTTAAAACACATTTTGGCTCATAATCTATGTCAAATTATAGGTGGCGCCACTAGTATCATTACCAACTTGCACTTTGACCTCCTCCACAATCCCACCAAATTTGGAGAAGATCTGCCAAAAATTAAAGATGCTAGAGAGTTCACAAGATTTTCACATTTTGACCCCAATATTACATAATAATGTAGGTGGCGCTACCAATATCGAACTCAGCCTAGATTTTCATACACTTTATAAGTCCTGAAAGTTATATTGGGCTAACTTGAAAACTGTGGACGGTATCATGCTAACGAGTAAAAGTTTGCAGACGGAAGTCTCTAGTATGATACACTTATGGACGGACAGACTTCTCCTTTGAAACTTAAAAGCTTCATACACCATTCCCCCATACCGAGAGTGGTATAAACAGGTAAATAGTAATATAATTTTTAACACCATCAAGTTGACTGGAGGTGTTATGAGGTAAAGTGTACTAAGGTATTAGCTGGAAGCCACCTCTTCCACTATACTGGATGAAGATTGAAAAGAAAGAAATCCTGGAAAAAGTGACTATGATCATGGTTTTCTGAATTAAGATGGACCAGAGAAAATTCTCTAGGTGGGTTAAGTATACTTTACCCTCGGTACTTTGCCTTTTACCACTCTAAGGACTTTAAGAATTACACTTTATCATTTCAAGCTCCATCTTGATATAGTTTGACTGATGTTCTTGAGTTAGTGTTGTATTTATCAGGTATTTACTCATATCTCTGGAAACATTCAACAGAGTTTTGTGTAGTTGTTGTTTTTTATAACCTTTGTGTTGTAGTTTTTGCAACAAAGTTCTGACTCTATTGACAAAATTGCTAAAAAGTGTGGTGTTTCAAGCAATATGTATCACTTGTCCGATACAAAGTCCATATGCTTGTTTCTCTGGAATGTTTCCTGTCAGATTAGGGTAGGAGATAATATCAAATTTGAACAGGTCTCTCTTGTCAAATATTTTTGTTACATACTGGTTGTTCATTATTTCTATATCCAGATCAAAGAAAGTAGCTTTTGTATCACTTTCATTTTCTAGATTTAATATTAATTCATTGGGATATATGATTTTCCAAATCTGACAGACGGACAGACATGAGCGGTCGCATAAGCTCTGCGACCTTTGGTCAGCAGAGCTAAATCTACTTACTGCATGGTCATGTTTATTATTAGCCCTGTGCTGTCAGCATCAATAGACGAGAGGTGCCAATTAGCAATTTTATGTGTATTTCGCAAGTACACAACCCAATACACAAAATTCTTACGGGCTGGATATGTATATTGCCATAAGAACCAATGTTAGAGTAACATTCCATATCTTGAATAGTTTTGCAGCAAAAGTTATCAAATATTCAGGAGTATATACAACCAATTACCACATGAAATTTGGTATTTGTAGTTAGAGCAGTTTTAAAGTTACAGAGGTGCACATTACAATACAGTTTTAAAGTTACAGAGGTGCACATTACAATAGAAACTAATGGAAATACATATACCTAGCTCACCTGCTTACAGTGCCTTCTATCTCAGAACCCACATGAACCAGTCAATATTGACTTTACCTATTTCTGTGCTAATAAACTCTGCACTTGCATGAAAACAGGTACACTACATGTACAAGATTACTGTACTGCTAGTAATTAATCAGGCACAGTGACCTTGGAAGAATACTTCTAGTCATTAATCAGGCAGAGTGTCCTTGGAAGAATATTTCTAGTCATTAATCAGGCACAATGACCTTGGAAGAATATTTCTAGTCATTAATCAAGCACAGTGACCTCGGAAGAATATGTGGAGTCATTAATCAGGCACAGTGACATTTGAAGAATAATAGTCATTAATCAGGCACAGTGACCTTTTAAAAATACTAGTTGACATGTATATGGAATGGCCTTAGACAGGTCAGCCAAGGTACCAGGCCCACAGTTGTCAGGTCAGCCCAATCTGATGCTCTTGCAAACTGCTACAATTGTGCCTTTATTTATCAGGTTGGGGACTAGGTGGGTGCAGCAGACAATCACAGCCAGCATGAGACACTGCCTCCATATATCTCTCTATCTTCCTGTTAGGTCTGGTTACACTGTAATTCTTAGCAGATGTTTATTTGGTACACTGTCAAACAGAACCAGAACTGTTTACATTTCCTTGAAACAAGAGGCTTTGCTAGTTTGAGAATAAGATCTATAGAGTAGTTGGTGTAATGTCTCAATGTACTGCTTTTAATTGCATCAATATAGCTTTTATAGGAATAAATCTGCCATATGTGCGTGTGTCGAAGACTTGCTAATTTCTACCTTTAGTAAGGCATGTTGCATTGCAAAACAGTCATTGGCTGGTAAAGTGAACACCAGAATATGAATGGATTACAAGCCTGCATGGCACAATGAGACATTATATGATGCCTGAAAGACACTTTATATGTAGCCTGTATTATACCAATAGTGGACTGCCATAAGTTAAGACAGACAGGATGACAAATAAATCTATTTTATAAATGGCCACATAAGTGATCCATGGTCATTTTGTGTACCTATTTTCTGACATGTCTAACTGATATGGTGACCCCTGTTTTCCAGAGAACTTCAGTTGGCAGCGTCTCCCCATCTCCTTCAAAATGAAATGTCAGGCTATCTTGTGGTACTGCCAATACGATCAAATTTGATGCCTAAAGGCCTCCCTCCCCTCAAACCCTCCTGGACCCCTTTGTAAGATGGAGTCAACAGTGTTCCTGCCCGGCATATGGTTCTTCACTGACATTCAATGTGCCAAGGTGGCCAGTGTGTGATCCACTGAACCTCAATCTATGTGAATGACCTATGACCCCTCACCTCTGGGCATGACAAACAGAAGGGAGGCAGGGACAGAAGGACAGACAGATGGGAGGGAGAAGGCAGGAACAGAGGGAAGGAGAAGGGAAAGGGGGAGGAAAGAAGGACGTTTGTGAAAATCTTGCCAATTTAAGTTATTTAATTTCACTGTATATTTATTTTCGTTTATTTTACTGATGAAACAAAATCATTAAAATAAGATCACAATGAAAAAGTATTTCGTTGTTGGTTTAACAGAGGCGATGTCCAAGATAGTGAAATTTAAACTGCAGTTATATTCCTGAAATGTGAAAAAAAAATGTTAATTTATATCCATGAAAATAAGTGTACTAAATGTTAGTTTATATCCATGAAAATAAGTGTATTCACAGTATGTCTGCTTGTATGTGACACATACATCATGATATCAGCATAACAGAACCTACTGACCTACCCAATGTGTCTACAACAGCATCAACTGACCTTCAGATCATCAATACACAATGTATTTAAATGTGATGTACTGCCACAACTAACACAGTTTATGTCAGACAGGTAAGCTATAAACACTGCTTGTTAACCAGATCTTGGCCACAGACAAAGTGTCACAGCAATCTGGTCCTATTAGGCTGCCATTTTGTGCTTCCATTAGTTATCTGACATGTCAGCTACAAGCACTGCATTGTGGGGTCCCTGTCCCCCTGGCCACCTCTCATGTGATAAAGAGGGGTGGGCCCTTCCAGGCATACAGAGTGGGGAAAGGGGGGAGAAAATATAACGGAAATGACACACTTTCTGCATGAGAAGGTGGCATCTGGTGATGTTTGGCCAGGGAGGGGGCTCACTGGGACAGCTGGGTGGTACTGTAATGACACATTTCAACATTTCCCTGCAATGACATAATATTAATGAAAATCATACAGAGAGCAAAAAGTGCATGACGCTACAGTCAGTAACTTGTCTCACTTTAGCTACTTCCAGATGCACAAAAAAAAAAAAAAAAAAAGGCAATATATGACCTGTTTTGCATATAGGATAAGGGTTACTTGTCCACATGGTACAGTCCGTACTTTTCTAATCTACCTAAAGTTTCAAAACCTTGCCCAAAAATGATTCCACATATTACTAACCTCATTTTTCCCTGCTTACAAATGCTGGGTATCCAGAGTTGCCAGGAGATTTAAATGTGCTCTTTTGAAAAGTTTTTCTAATACTCTGAAATTTGATGAGAGTAGAGTTTTATACATGCAGAGAATATGATCCTCTTAGCATGGTAAACATCACTGAAATGAAAAGGGGTAGAAAATAAATTAGCAATCGTTGCACAGATTGATTTTAATGTGTCAGTTTGAACTTTGTGTCTAGAGCCACTGTTTTAGCACCAGACCAGAGTGCCACCTAGTGGCCAGAAAAAGTAATCATAATCATGACTTGCTTAGGGATAGTTCAACATTATCATCATTTTTTAATTAGTACTTAGGGTACTAAATTTCACGACCCCCTCCCCCAAACTAGTACTTTAAAAATGATGATTTCCCAAAAAATCATAGCAAAATTGTACAAAACAGGCCAAAAATTGACCACCATTTTCCAAATTTTGCGAAAGTGTACAGATCCATTTAACCCTCTCCCCCTTTGCTTACTGCAAGTACTAATTCAAAAAAGATGAAAATGTTGCACCATCCGTTACTGAACATAAGTGTTGTGAAAGTCATGCATGGTCGGTTTTCAAATTTATACCCTACTAGGGAAGATGACATGATGGTCCGTAAAAAAAAAAAAAAAAAAACACTTGAATGTTCTGATCTTGTGCAAATGCACAAACAGCCTTTATTTAGCTGCCCTAGCCTGGCAGTCTGTCTTCACAAACATTCAGACATACTCACCCCACTATACTTATGTTTTTCTGAATGTTACGCACAACTGCCAGGTTGCCGGGACTCATACAGTGACTGCTGCCCACCCAATTACACAAGCATTCTAGTTAGAAACAGAGCAAACTTTGGCAGCTAACACTGATTGAAAACTGAGATAACAGCAGCAGATGGGCAGAACATAATGACCACAATTACTCTGTATAAACAACACCAAACTGTGTTTACAGCACACTCATCTAACACCAATACTGTAACAAGGCCCTTCCTCTACTGGACAACTCCCAGACAGCCACCCAGCAGCTTCAACCCCATTGTATTATATTCCACCTGAGACCACAGGGGCTCTCATTACCCACCATGCTTCTTTCTTATCTGTTTACTTTCCATGGTGATGAACATCACATACACAGCAGCAATCTTCAATATTTATGTTTCACATAATCATTTTGCAATCTCTTTGCCAGAGGCCAACAGTGTTTTGTTTTTGTTCCTTTTCTGTTGGGGTTTATATATCATCAAAATTAACATTGACAGGTGTATGGAATTTGAGGGATATATATACAATGTTGAGCATGTGGATGCACTTCATTGCCTTCTGTCCTTTCAAAGTTTAGCATATGTAATTTTTTATTTTCATTGCAATAAAAATACCAATTTTCTTTAAATGAAGATAAATTGAGTTGCAAAAGGACACCTGCGAGCTGTCCTTCTGACCATCTCAGCAAAAATACTAAAAGTTACTTTAAACAGGACATGAAAAACTTTTGTAAATTTATCAAATGTACAAAGTCTTTGATGTTTCCTCGTCACATTGTCTGGGGTCCTGCAGGATTCTGAGCCCAAGACTTCAGAGTTTTTATGTTCCTAATCTGATTCAAGCCTATCCATGGTCAGAAAAGAATCCTTCACCATGGACTATCTGGCAGAATAACTTTGTAATCCAGAGACCAGATGGACATTCTTCATGTCATACATTGAGGTTGGGACACATTATCAACAATTATTGGCACATACCTAAAATCTTGCATGTATTAGTATGAAAGATGACCTGGACATGAAGCTGCTTCTTCTGAAGCTATGAGCATGTTGTGTATGCAGCATTACAGCTGTTGGTGCAGTGGTGTCACGTCCTTCCTCATACTAAGCCACTGACATAGCTACAGCACCACGGTAATTTGGGACTTCAAATTGCCAAGTTGATCTAGCATGGATTATCACACTGGTAATTTGGTCATCTTTCAAACATAATACAAAACTATATGCTGTGTCCCTGATAACAGAACACTGCTATATTTGGGCACAGTATGGACGCAATTTACCTTCCGGCTACCATTTTTCACAAGTTACACATGTATTGGGCATGGACCAGGATTAAGCCACTTTTATTTTTGTACTTCTCATGCAGAGACAATTCCACACTGTAAGCATTCCTGCAAATTGGTGCCATCAACTTAAAAGTGATTTACATCTGAGTAAATCAAACCATAATTTGTGCATAATTGTCTTTACAAAAGAACCAGGAATACAGCTGATGGACAAATTGGTTCTTTCTATAGTTTCAACATTAGTATTTTGGCCACAAAGGGTTAATTGCACTCTATAACATTTAATAAACTGAAAGCACATTGGTAACTATTGGCCAGTCTGTCCAATTTGATCCCCGGCATCCTGTGTGTCTCCACTGACAGGCCCATCACATCTCTGCTTAGGTATGCTTAACCTTTTGCCTGCATTCGCCAGACAAATTCTTTGGCAAAGTTTAAAGACTCAGCTGACTATGCCTGACTGGTCTAACCTAGATCCTTGCTGGCCTAAGGCAATGGCGCTTAGGTACTGTGTGTTAATTATTTATTTTTGGCCATGCCCTATCAATAAGCCAGCCCTAGTTGGTGTGTGATTTATGGTTAGGCTGGTGGGTTTACCAGGATGGCAGGGCAGCATTGCACCCAAATATTCCTCACCCTGACCTGGGCTGGACATCAGAGTGCCTCATATGTGACCACACTGTGTAATGTTGAAGCCACCTCAACCCCTCTCTGTCACCTCACTTTAATGGGGGCAAAATAGGGTCACTGGTGACACTGAAATACATGCAAACCTACACCATGTTCTATCAAACTGACAATGGACATGGCAGCCATTTTGAACCATTCTTATTGCACACAAAATTGAAGTTATTTCCATGGAAAAAGAGCAAATAAATATAAGGCCTCTCTCTACTCAGTCTCTCAGCTACAGATCAATATCCCCCAGTTGTGCAACTGGGAACACTCTCACAGCTGGGTTCCTATTTCCTTGGCTATATAAACAGAGGATTACATCCTGGGCTATCATGTCCACCTTGCTGTGGTTATGTCACCTACATCCCCAGGCCCACATACTGCCATCTTCAAAGTGCACCAGGTCTGGGAGGTCCTGCTCCCAAAAGCCAAATGAGCCATAATAAAAGTCTGCTATCTGTCATATAAATAGCACATTACCTGTAGGGTTCAACTCAATATTATATTTGCACAACAGCAGCACGTAAAATATAGCCTGAAATACTTAGGATTAATAAACTATTAGTTTCTCCTCAAAATAAATATGGTCCCTAGCATCAATGTGAGGATTCTTAACATGATATTCCTTCAAGTTCTCATAGATATCATAAAAGATTTCTTCTCATGTATCATGAGTGAAATAAAATCATATTGCAAACTCACAAATTAAGAAAATAGTGTGTGGAGAACAGATTACCCTTGGCGCCCACAATCTTTTTTTCCTCAATTTTGCAATTTTTTTTTTGAGACTTCGCAAGAGAATATTTTACATGCAATTTTCATATTCTTGTCTATGAAATGAAAGAGCATTTTTGGAGGCGTTCTTGGGGCAAGTTCTGGTGACACAGATCACTGTACTGTGAGTCACTAGCTCAGATGACCATCAAATAAATACTTCAAAAGTTTCATAACATGTTTACAAATAATAAGAGGAAGCTGGATTTCAATAGGCATGTGGTCCACTATAATGTGCATCACTAAAAAAAAATTGGTGAAGCTGCGTTGGATCCTTGTTGAGTTTTTTTTTTATAAAGTTGTCCCTTGTGCGCCACTCAAATGGCCTTGAAGATAAATAATTTTAAGTTCAATAAAAAGTTTATAAATACAAAGAGGAAACTGACTTTATATAGGAAGCTGGCCCATCATAAGATGCATCTCTGACAAAAATTTGGTAAAGCTGTGGTCAGTATTTTTTTAGATATCGCGGTAACTTTGGCAGGGTTGACATCACAAATGGTCTCTGAATAAAAGTTTCATAAAAAGTTTAAAAATACTCAGAGGAAGCTGGTTTTATATAGGAACCTTGTCCATCATAAGGTCCTTCCGTGACAAAAATTTGGTATAGCTACGGTGAACACTTTTTTGAGATATCGTGGTAATGTCGACAAGACTTGACTGATGGACAGAGGGACAGACAACACAGGGGATGACAATACCCTCCGGCACTTTATGTGCAGAGGGTTAAAATGAGAAGACAGTACCATGTCAGTAGGAATTGTGCTCTTTGAAGAAAACTTGTTGTTGTGCACCAAAGGGACAGATAAGAGTTTGTGAGTCCTAGCAGATTAGAGGTGAACCATTGCAGCATGGCCAGGGGGAAAACCAGCCATGTGGGCCATCTCACCTGTAAAACACACACAAAACTGGCCCACTGTCTACCCTGCACAAGGACTTTTGCAGCATCTGACAGGACTCCTCAGTCTCTTTGGTCACCAAAAGGTTTTTCTTTGCTAGTAGCTATAAGTTATACTACATTTCATGATGGGACCAGCCATCACTAAGACTAACTGGCAAGCACTAGTGCATTTTCTTATATACACATCTGGAAAAGTCATTGCACAAGGCTTTTGCTTACTTTGTTTGTTTGTTTTACTTGTCTGTCTGTGGCGTGGTGAAGGGCAAGCTAGTTGTACTTGGCTCTCCAATAAAACAGCACTTTACCATGGAAGAAGGCCAGGATACCTGTCCATCTTAAAGGATATATGGCCTCCTTATTGTTTACACCTGTAAAGGAACTGTTCACTTCTTATCTATTAGAACTTTACATATACTCATTGACTACACCTTTATTGCCTAACTCTATCCAAGTACTTGTAAACATCACCACTGGCCCTTTGGGTACATTCTCTGTAATACCAGGTTCTCAGACAAAATAAAGTCAGTCCTCATAAAACAGCTCCAAATATCTGTAACCTGACCTTGCACTCTATTCATCTTCATGACTGAACTTCTATTTATTCAATGACAACAAGAGGGCTGTGTGAACAGCCCATGCTCAGTTGACCTAGAGATTCATCACACTCGTGGGTCTGTGAACTTGGGATAGGATAAAGGTCACCCATGTACTGAGTAAGTCTGACCTTTATGGAAGAATACTAACATGTGCAACATCAAGGTCCCAGTTCAGGTAGTTCTCAAGTTATAGCAAAGAGTAAAATTCATGTCTGTTGCACTGTGACCCCAGAAATGAGGTCAAAGTTACTCATAAACTGTCTAAGCATGATCTTCATAGAGAGACATTAACATGTGTAACATCAAGGTACCGAGTCAAAACAGATCTTGAGTTATCCAGTGAACAGTAAATTTCATGTCAGTTCTCCTGTGATCTTGGGAATGAAGTCAAGGTCCAAAAAATCACTGGAACATAATCATTTGCACCAAATAGGTAGACACTTATATAATGTACATCCCTACCAAGCTTGACACAAATCTGGCCCAAATTATTCAAGTTATAAATATTACAAGAAATTCCTATGTTACACTTTTCTATTAAAACCTTTTAAGATTTTCCAAAAACATCATAAAAAATCCAAAAATCACTGGAGGATAACCATTTGAACAAACTTGGTAGAGACTCACCCAAGGTAGATTGCCACCCAGTTTGATGTAAATCTGACTGACAGTTTCTTCAGAGAAGTCCAGACAGTGAAATAGCATTAGAACGCCCAATCACTTGCATTGTAATCAATGGAAAAGGTGCATTTAGGGATAAGTACCAGTTTTGAAAAAATCTTTAAAAATCAGGAATCCACAGCAGTTCCACCTTGTGCACATCTTTGATTGACCGTATCACAAGGCACATATCCACCAAGTTTCAGCTTAATCTGAGTGATGGTTCTGGAGAAGAAGTCAAAAATAGTGAAAACATACAAAAATCATAAAAAAATAGAAAAAAAAAATGCAATACCACCTGCTGAACAAACTAAGATTCAGGAGCCTCTACGAGTGCCGCTGTGTTATATCAAACTAATAGGGTGAGCTTTTTAAAAATATTTTAAGATTTGCCCCCAAAAAGAACAATAAAATTCATTTAAAATCCAAAAATAATTGGAGCATGGTCATTTGTACAAACCTGGTGCACACCCACCCAAGGTACATTGCCACCAAGTTTGAAGTCCCTGACAAGTCAGCTGAGCAAATAATAACAATAACAACAATAGTTACTCCATGTACACGTAGCCTATCTGTAATTCAAGTTTTACGCCCTTTTAAAATGAAACAAATCAAATCAAAACACACACATACAAAACTGCATCAGAAATGCAGGAGAGTTGCTTGCTTAACTGACCAAGCTCTTGGTCTTCTTCATTCCACTCCAAACAAACCTACAGCCTGGGCTGCTTACACACAAACCTGACAGTATGGGCCACACACTTGCAGCAAATGCTGGAACAAAACCAAGCTATCATAAATCAGGTTCATTATCCTGTTCAATGGCTTTTTACCTGCACCTAAAATGTTAGGCACATGGGCTGTCCACAACTGTCCATGTACTGTGTGGGTGCCATGGTCTGTTGGTTGCCTTCCTGCCTCCCTGATCATAATCACCTTGCAGCAGACCTAGTTAGCACGACAAGGCTCTATACATCTAACACCTGGACCACAGTCAGCGCCCTCCATACATCTTACACTTGGACCACACTCAGCACCCATCTTATACTTGGACCACAGTCAGCACCCATCTTATACTTGGACCACAGTCAGCGCCCTCTATACATCTTATACTTGGACCACAGTCAGTGCCCTCTCTCTATACATCTTATACTTGGACCGCAGTCAGTGCCCTCTCTCTATACATCTTATACTTGGACCACAGTCAGCACCCATCTTATACTTGGACCACAGTCAGCGCCCTCTATACATCTTATACTTGGACCACAGTCAGTGCCCTCTCTCTATACATCTTATACTTGGACCACAGTCAGTGCCCTCTCTCTATACATCTTATACTTGGACCGCAGTCAGCGCCCTCTATAAATCTTATACTTGGACCACAGTCAGCGCTCTCTATACATCTTATACTTGGACCGCAGTCAGCGCCCTCTATACATCTTATACTTGGACCACAGTCAGCGCTCTCTATACATCTTATACTTGGACCACAGTCAGCGCCCACCATACATCTTGTACTCTGGTGATTAGAACTAGCTTCCCTGCCCCACACAGAAAAACACGATTGAATGTTGTGCTTCGAATGTGCTTGAAAGGTGCTTCAAGTGTAAATATTGCTAAATTTCAAAGTGTGACTTTTCTGCGTTGTTCTTTCCCTTTTCCACTTCACTTATATACATATCAATAAATTCCCTTGTGATGTTTGCTCCTGTTCCATTCATGGTTGCGCATTTGTCATAAGTCCAAGTGCTAACAAGTCTAGTATGCGTTGGCTCCCCATTGAAGTTTAAACGGGACCAAATGGAAATGGCGCAAACAATCTATGGGCACTGAGATTACCATAGACATAACTATTACTAATTTGCCCATTTACCGTAACAATGCTTTTTCGTCCACTCTACTCCTCCAATTAATTCCTCATGAATGGTAAAGATGTGCCATGAACAAGCCAAAGCAGCTGCTGTCTGTTCCTCATTGCAGCCTGTACAGTAGGCACAGGCCTCGGTGCCTACGGTGTGGATAGTTTGACTGATTCAACATCCTAGTTATGGTAGTGACATTTCACTTATTTGTCCATGCAGTATAAATAATCATTAATAGTTGTTTATGGCAAGTAAAAGTGTTGAAATCAGTAGAAAAAAATGCAAGTTTCCACAAGTTTGTGTTCCCTGTAGGGCCATGTTTGTTTACCAATGTCTGGAATGTTTGGTACCGTGGGAAAGCCCAAAAGCCTGTTCTATTTGGGATAGTCTCCTCCAGTTGGCTAAATTTGATGTCTGTTGATATTTCCTGCCATAAAAATCAGTCAAATTTGATGTTAATATTCATATTTGGAAATTCATCGAGGTTATGGATCCAAATATGGTAATCAGAATACATCAGAAAAGCACTATGGGCTGCCGACGATAGCCGAAAAGTACTTCCGTTTCCGATATCTACCAAGTAATGCACCGAAAACAACAAACATGGATGCTGTTCTCCGATGAACTTTCAAAAATGGGCGAGATAAATGTGACACAAGAAGTTGATTGTTGCCATCCATTATTGAACTTTGATGAGAAAACAGTCCACACAAACTTTACTGAAGGGGAAAGAGGCATAGTGAACCAAACACACAGACACGAGCTATAGAAAGACTCAAATTCACTGAATGTGCTGGATATGCATTGTAAAATGTAAACAGCGTAATGTTGATCGATGGTCTTCTTGACACGATCAGAAATTTCACCGAACAATTGCTCCATCCTGCTTTTCAGTTACAATGTTGGTATGGCAATATGAAGTAAATGATGCAAAAATGCCTACTTCAGCTGGTGGTTTTCATGATTTTACTATAAATCTATTAAATGACCTGGAAAGATTAGTCACGTGGACCAAGGCAATAAGGACCATGAAGATGCCCAGACTGTCACTTTTCCCTGGACTTCTGCCCAGGTCTCAACAACATGCTGTTGGTGAAAGCACGGATGCCGTCCTTTGACCGAGCATGATCACGGCACAAAATCTAGCTGTTTTGATGCTGTTAATGTATAAAAACTTTGATATTTCCTTAGGATTAGGACTCAGATAGTTCTTCTGAAGCTTTCTGTTTCAATTGCAAGACATACAGAAGGATATTCACTTTACATTTGGTACCGATAAAGGCAACATCTTGTGACTTCATTTGCACATTGGAAGCATTGTTTTTGCCAAACATATCACTTTTGAGTTCAATAAATCCAACCGCTAATTGTGAATAACTTGTCAAATAAGCAAGATAATAAGATTTGACAGTGTGACTTGGACTTCCAAACTTTTCCAGCCTGTTGCATCATGTTATATCTGTTGCTTAGCAACCTTGCCATTTTTTCGCTGTTAAGTGCATTCCGTTATTCTCATTTAATTGCGACTGATTGACAATCTCACATCAGCGCATCTGGTGTTTTATGCCCAAATATGACACAGTTACATTTCTACTTGAACATTTTTTTCTGTTCAAATGGGAAAATTTGAGCAACGTATTAAATGAGCTTCTTGCGCTTTGAACTCACTTCAAGCACAACTAGTGCGCATCTGAAGTGCTCTTTGTTTGAATTCAATTAACGGATGATCTGCTCGGGAGGGTAGCTCATTCTAATCACCACTGTACTTGGACCACAGTCAGCGCCCTCTATACATCTTATACTTTGACGTGTAATCAAGGTTTCTGCCTGTCTCACTGGGAACCTTTTTCTCTTCAATGAATCCAGTCCCCTATTTTTTTCTAGCACTATCTGTCATGTTTGCAAGTAAAACTTGATTCTGTACTGATCACAAATGTATAGGTCTACGACTACCTTGATGAACTTCTTGTAGATCCTTAGCAATGCTCCAGTCAGTGTCCCTCAATCCTGATCGATGTTCACATCCATCATGCAATTCCTGGACTTGCTTCAAATTTGGTGAAGAGGTGCGTATTTCTTTTTTTATTTTCTTTTACACAAACTTGCAAGACAAATATGTTTTAACCCCCTGCTTTTACACCATGTGATCCCTCCACTCCATGTACAACAATACCTGTTTATCCTTCTCTATGTGATCCCGCCACTCCATGTACAACAAGACCTGTTTATCCTGCTCTATACCTGTACAATTGTACATGTACTAGGCATGTCTTTATCTTCACACACATAAATTTCGTTTTTTATCATTTCATTGTACTCTGTTTATTTTTTTATTTTTGCATTCTGGGTGTGTGTTTTAACTGATCATTTTAGACAAAATACACACTAAATTTTTTTGTTGAGAACATATCTTCATTTTAATCGTTGTGTTTTTGGTTTGCTGTTTTGTGCAATCCACAAAGTTTGCTCCAAAAGTAGAAACACATAACATGAAGTCCATTCACACCTAAAAACCCAAAGCCAGAGCCATTAGTTTGTGTCCACACATAAGTGTTGCCTCAGTCCAACTCATCAGGTGCCTGCTGCCCGAAGCACACTCCTAAACAATACTAAATGGTCATAAAACGTTTCCACTTTGACACAGACAGGTGCTGATCATGGACAGCTACCCTCCCTCCCTCCCTCCCTCCCTCCGTTCTTGATGCATACATTCCCCCCATTTGTAGCAATATTTCAACAATGATTTGCAAGGAATGACCACAGGGGATACTTGGCACTCTGAATCTCTTGCCTGTGTGCCCATCAGAATGAACAATGGACCAGCACAGGGTCTGGCCATTGCAACATGCAAAGGAATACTTCGTACATGTTTTGTATCTGTATGTCGTGAACATAGCTAAAGGCATGAACATTAATGAGCATTTAAGGTGTTTTGTTATCATACATTTATGTTAATGTGCATGAATGTGGTATCAAAATGACAGCCTGCACATGTGTAGTGCTTGAACTATTGCTCTCTTTAAATTATTAATTGTCACAAGTTGCCTTCTGATTGCCAAGCTGGTAACAAATTGTATGTAAATTTTCAATTTACCATACAAACTGAATATTTCCTTGTTACTGGTAAGAACATAGCAGGAGGCACATGCCCACAGAGACAATGGTTTTATGTGCGTATGCAAGCATACATATACAAGCACTTAACCAAATTCTCAGGCCTATTAGTGAAAAATAGGCAAGACTTTTATATAGCAACTTTCTAGAAAACTAAATCACTACAAATGAAAATTTCACATATTGTTGAATTTTGTGGCTGACTAGCTGCTATATGCTACATTTATGCACATCTTTCATTGGATATATACATATGTATGTTACACCATTTTGCATCTTGATATTTTAAAAATGTATTGGAAGACTTGGTGTTCCTGTTCATAATGCAATCTTTTCAATCTTGGAGCACTCTCTGTGATATTTAAATGTTTTGAAACTTACTTTTACACATTGAAATTAGCAAAATGAGATTAGTTTCAGCTTTTATATATTTTGAGAAGTTTAGTGACAACTGAAGAATCGGTCATTGTTCAGCTGGGCAGGGCTGAGAGCACATGCCACAATGGTAACTTATCCTGGCCTGTCTGTCCCCCATTACATGCCTCGCTGAGTGTGCTTGTTTATGGACTGGCTTGTCCAGTTTGCCACCAGGATGACTGCATCAAGGGGTTTTCTTAGTTGCCCTTTTAATTAATTCCAATAGAACACCAGGGCTACTTTTGACATGGCTTGCTGCCACACAGACATACCACAATGGACAGCTGATAGGCCTGCATGGGGCCAGCAAGCAGGCACCCCTCTGTCAGGCACACCTGTCCGCCCTCACCATCACCACTGACTAGACCCACAAAATTGATCAATTATGTGCCTTCTGTGCCAGCAGCAAAGAGCATGCAACCTGGTGATCTGTCCTGTCTTGTATGATCCCTTTTCCCTTTGTTATGAGGATCCCATGTTCACACCATGCCTGTAAACTGATCACATTTGAAAGGCAGCCACAAGGTCAGATCAAAGCATTGGTGATGCACAACTACAATGAAACTGCCACTCAAACCCTGACATCATAAGAGGCCAGGCATCATCACACCCTGGTCACAGGACAGACATCATCACAGCCAGGTCATAGGACAAACATCATCACAGCCAGGTCATAGGACAGACATCATCATAGCCTGCTTACACGACAGACAGCATCACAGCCAGGTCACAGGACAGACATCATCATAGCCAGGTCACAGCACAGGCATCACCACAGCCTGGTCACAGGACAGGCATCACCACCGCCTGGTCACAGGACTGGCATGATCACATCCTGGTCACAGGACAGACATCATCACAGCCTGGTCACAGGACAGACATCATCATAGCCTGGTCACAGGACAGACATCATCATAGCCTGGTCACAGGACAGACATCACCATAGCCTGCTTGGAGGACAGACATCATCACAGCCGGGTCACTGGACAGACATCATCACAGCCAGGTCACTGGACAGACATCATCATAGCCTGGCCACAGGTCTGGCATCGTCACAGCCACAGAGGGCAGGAACAATCACAGCCAGCTCAAATTAATGACCTAATGGAAACATAATTATGTATACCTGGAGTTTGCATTTGGTTTGTCTTATCATTGCACATATGCACAATATAGACAATAGTAATTCCATATATATACAGGTTAGACAGGGACAGGTTAGCTTATGGAGAGTAAAGAGTTTGAACTGCGGAATAGGATATTGACTACTAGGAAGTGGTTCTGGGCAAAAAGACACAAATACAATATATAGAATGTTGGCTATGCTCACTTCAAAGTGCCTTAAGTCATATACTTATGTGTGGCTGAAGTGGCTAAGATACCCTTTGAAACTTACAGTTACTCTGGTTCTGAATATAGGGAAGATGCCTCAGACCCAAACTGAAGGAGACATGACTGGAAGTATGCAAAAGCAATCTAGATACTTTATCGTGGTGAGTGTAAATGGTTGGTCATACTTCAATCTCACATTGGCAAGCCCAGTTCATTGGGCCCTTCTTTTAATTTTACTTCTCTTTTCCAAAAATTAATCTTTGTTTTCCAAGGTTGACCCTTTACCCAAAACCTTTTCACAATGTATTATTGAGAACTGAATTAACTACAGTAAAACCTGTCCAAGTGGGCACCTCCGCTTAGTGGGCACCTGTGTTTAGTGGGCACTCTTGCTCAGTCCCAAGGGAGCCCACTTAACACTGGTTTTGCTGTATTTCATTTTGCTCAAAATATGTTTCTCAAAGTGCAAGAAGCATCCAGATTGCCCATCCTTTTCTGTTTCAAATAAGGAAGTCTAGTTGGCCACCTATTGCATAAGAACACTGCAAAACTGGGTGACAGATAAGCATACATGCTGCCATATCCCCCCAAGCTCAGGTAAATCCCAACAGATTTGCCCATAAATTGCACCTTTAATGATGACACCCAAGGACAACAAATGGAACCAATTGTGTGGCAGTTATATATTTATCATCTAGTTTGTTAATCATTTAATGGTGTTTGTGCCCTAAGGGGTCAGAGGTCAACAGGTCCCATCATCCCGAGGGATAGTGAGAGAGTAAGAGCAGCTATGCAGTTTACTATGGTGAATACTAAAAGGTGGATCCTGATATCATCCGCTTTCCCCAGTAGACAAATATATCATTTACTCAGAAATGCAAGAACTGTTCATTCATTAGAATTGGCAGCAATTCCCAGGATGGCTCATTCTATACGGACAGTGAAAGTGCCAAAGTCATTCTGCGTCCCATGCTGTTTTCCCATGCTGAATGTCATAGTGAGATGCTGAGTCATGCACCTTTTGGTGATGTGGGTGTCAAAATTTTAACCTCATCTGAGGTTTCCTGCCAAAACCTGCTTCACAAGACTGGATTGCAGGGGGAAACCTTATATGCCTTGACCCTGACATAATGTTGATGGTTGATTCCTATGAACTTTTCTCACCTTTTGGTTATCTGTAGACACCATGCACAAGAACATTGTCTACAAACTTCTTTTAACTTGTCAATATTCATTTAGTCCCTGCACATCCAAAGAGTTGCAACATCTTCCTTTCAAGGCTATAATGACAACAGGGATCAGTCACAGATAAAAACCAAGAAATTGAAGATTAAACACAGAAATAGCAGAAGAAACGCACACCATGTATAGTGTGGCCAACTGGGTACAGAATACATGACCTCTGACCTGGGGATGGTGATGCCACCAATACAGAATGGCTATCTTGTCATGTCCATGTCTGTTTACATTATGCAGTCTTCCTGCACCCAAAGGAATCCAGCCAGCGTGTCAAAGGAACTTGCTGAAACTACTGATATACACATAAAATGCTGCAACAGAAGTTATCAATGTTGAAAAATGATTTGACGGGATAGTTGACTGTCCAGAGATATCAACTCTCTCACTTTGAGTGGGAGATTTCACTTAACTCTGCTTTTTTACCCCCCCCCCCCAAAAAAAAATATTCCTGTTATCTTTTTTGGAGAATGCTTTTTTTTCTGTTCTGGCCATAAATGACAAATAACAGTCTGAACAAGTTTGAGACCCCCTGGCCAGAGATGACCATGAAAATAGGTCAAGGTTGCTCAATATAGAACTAAGCCAAGTTTCAAAAAGATGCTTCTACAATATACAAGTTACTCTATTTTAGTTAGTGCATCCACAAAGGAAAAAAAAAACCCCTGGTGAACTTGAAAATAGGTCAAAGTTACTCATTGTTGAACTCAGCTTAACATCCAATGATATGCTTTCACGGTGCAAGTTTCATGATAGTAGCATGATTTGTTCAAAAGTTACTGCATTCGCGAGGGTAATGGACAGACGGATGGATGCACATGTTCACAAACATGATGACGACAATACCCCTTTGACTGATAAGGCTGAGGGTGTAAAAAATATATCATAAAAATACATAAGGAGAAAAAATGCACAAGAAAGCATCATTTCAACCTTATAAATTCGAAATTTTCCTACAAGAGAGGGCCCTGTCCCCTCCTGAAGCACTGCCATAGCTGGCACAGTCAAGCAAAACAGGCCTTCTCCCTCTCAAACAGCGACTTTAAGGGGTTGGAGACCATCTCCATACAACCAGTGCTTACCACAATCTTTGTCTTTGCATGTTGTGCAAATGATTCCTTCAATGCATACAAACACTTGTGTTGTCTGTGTGACAGTTTGGGAGTTGTACACAGGGAGTCAATGCAATGAAAGATTCAAAGCACTAATGGCAAAGACAGTGCACTTAGCCCCTGGCTATTACTAAGCTGCAATAAGTCTACTAGGCCAAAGGGTCATCAGTTCCACAGGGTCTTGTCCCCTTCCCAAGGGCCAGTCTTTCTGCTGGAATGGGCAGTCTAATGACATGTCCCAGGTCTAATATCATGTTATATAACAGTATCTTAAGCATGCCTTGTGCCAAAAATATACCAAAATGTGCAGGGCTTTTGTGACTTGCTGACTGTCAATTCTGCAGTACATGACCTGGCCAGTCATTCAAGAACAAATCCTGAAAACAGTGGAACCGGCATGTGGACATCCCTTTGCCCAAAGAAAAAGCTGCTACATATTGCATGTGGCCTTGAATGTAGTGCCACAGGATAAATGGAACATTTCAAGTTCTTTCCTTTATTTAAATAAGTCGATCAAGATTCATTGACAGTCTCCATCTGTCCACTTGTCCCAAAGCAGCACAGACTCATCTATCATATGTTTGCCTGCATTGATGCCACTACATGGCCACATTCCTATTTGTCTTCTGGGACATGACCACTGAGCCCATTGGTCTGCCGCAGATTCTAGAGACCAATCCATGGACCCAAGAGAAAACCTCTGTTTATATAAATGTCTTCCCCATAGTTCATGTTGTCAGATAGTGTTATGAACCAGCTTGCTGAACAAGAAAACAGCTGTAAACTCCATGGTCTCTGAACAAAAAAACAATGCACAAGACAATAGCCCTTGAGGATATGGAGGATGCGAAATCTTATGCATGACTCTGCTGTTCTTGGCCCAAGTTCATTCATCTGCTGTATGTCTCTTTAAATTGAAGCAAGACTTTGTAACAAGCTTCCCCATCATACTCCATGATTTCTCTGAACACATATTCATAGATTCTTTGTATGTAATTTGGTTTTGTTTAGACACGCGTAGGGCTTCCACATATATATTCTCCGTGATGCCATTCCTACAATAGTAAAACTGGGTAAGTTGAGAATTCGAGACCGCTGACCTAACTGGCTGAGTTGCTGCAGCAGATGTCAGTGAGTGTCAAGCACAAGGAGTCATGTGGCCCAGGCACACAGCCAGTCAGGTCAACAGTATTCTCCATGTGGCCCAGGCACTCAGCCAGTCAGGTCAACAGTATTCTCCATGTGACCCAGGCACTCAGCCAGTCAGGTCAACAGCATTCTCCATGTGACCCAGGCACTCAGCCAGT
The DNA here is from genome assembly GCA_964020975.1 of Hermodice carunculata. Taxonomy (NCBI): domain Eukaryota; kingdom Metazoa; phylum Annelida; class Polychaeta; order Eunicida; family Amphinomidae; genus Hermodice; species Hermodice carunculata. Next base: position 378,407 of record CAXHWN010001131.1, on the reverse strand, counting down.
CAGGTCAACAGTATTCTCCATGTGACCCAGGCACTCAGCCAGTCCGGTCAACAGCATTCTCCATGTGACCCAGGCACTCAGCCAGTCAGGTCAACAGTATTCTCCATGTGACCCACGCACTCAGCCAGTCAGGTCAACAGCATTCTCCATGTGACCCACGCACTCAGCCAGTCAGGTCAACAGTATTCTCCATGTGACCCATGCACTCAGCCAGTCAGGTCAACAGTATTCTCCATGTGGCCCAGGGACTCAGCCAGTCAGGTCAACAGTATTTTCCATGTGGCTCAGGGACTCAGCCAGTCAGGTCAACAGCATTCTCCATGTGACCCAGGTACTCTGCCTGTCAGGTCAACAGTATTCTCCATGTGGCCCAGGGACTCAGCCAGTCAGGTCAACAGTATTCTCCATGTGACCCAGGTGCTCTGCCAGTCAGGTCAACAGTATTCTCCATGTGGCCCAGGCACACAGCCAGTCAGGTCAACAGTATTCTCCATGTGGCCCACGCACACAGCCAGTCAGGTCAACAGTATTCTCCATGTGGCCCATATTATTTTAATCCCATAATCATATACCTGCTAGTTTGAAGATACAAAATGCCAGAATAAAACATGTTTCAGAGTATTTCACAAACAAACTGCAGACCACAGTCAATGCTCCAAACATGGAAAATGACCACACACTTGGCACTGGAATGTATTTTATTCCCACTTTAACAATAATTACCTTGTGCTCATGCATTTTACAGACCTTCCATGTCTAGGTCCAGTAAAAATTATTTATTAGGCATATGTAGGTACTACTTCACTGCATCACTCATATGTCTCATCTTCTGTCCATACTCAGCGGACTAGCTTTTTTTTCCATTGTTTGTTAGGCATCATGACATGACAATCTGTAATTGATATCTCCCTATTTTCTTAAGATTACATGAATGTGTGGGAAATAATTAGAATATTGCTGTCACTAGTCACAACGTCAGATTTACTAGTTTGTTTACCTTGTTGCCAAGGACCAAATAACTGTAAAGAATGTGCTTAACTGCATGTGGCTGTGTACTTGACCAAGTTGTGAAGCTTTGCCTTTTCTAGTATATTGGTGACTACTTTCCACAGCAAATAACGGGATACATGGGAATAAAAATAAAATGTCACTTCTGTTTTGAACGATCAAGTTTATTACACATCCTTGGAGAAAATGTTTTGCTGAAGTAATAGCTTCAGCAAAACGTTTTCTCCTCGGATGTCTAAAAAACTTTGTCGTTCTACACAGAAGCTACATTCTATTATAAGGTCACTTCCCACAAGAGGATATGAACAACTGTATCGTCCAACACGTGTTCCCCAGCTTTTCTGTCTAACACAGTAAAAATGACTGAATAGAATCTATTTTCTGCCCTGCCACATTGCAGGTTTTTACTCTTTGGACCCTTCTTCAGTCTACCAAGCCTGAGAGGCAGTTGAGCAGGCAAAACACTGGTCAGCTTGCGGGCAGATCAGTTGCTACTGTTGCCATCTCATGAGTTGTAAGGGGGTGTTACAAGATCCCTGTTACAAGATCAACAAAGCCAAGGCGGTTGTCAAAATGTCTTGCACAAGTTGACCACATACTTAACACTCTTGGGTAACAACCATTACCATATGTATACTTGATATTGCTTTAAGGAGTTGCCCTCTGTGTCCAATCACATTGTTATACCAGAATTGTACCTGGAGTATTAAAAAAGCTGAGGTGTCCAAGTAATGAGGAATGGATGACCTCTTAAACGCTCTGATAATGAGCACAATTATTCCAGTGGCTAGACTTGTGGATTGTTGGCCCTGTAGCCATACTTTGAAGCAGGTCTTCTTTGTGCCTCTCTGCATCAGTAATAGGCCTGGTATGTAGACTAGTCCTGTAGCCATGGATGTACTGCCCCCAACCCTGGCTTCTGTCCCATCAACACCTACCAGCTTAGAGTTGCTTGGTCAAGTTGCTCTGACATAGGCCTACACCTGTAGTCTCAGAGGGGTTTTATGCCCTAAAATACCAGATGGGGATATGTTCTTATCTATGTCAGCTTCTGATGTCATATGCATGTAACTTCATGCTGCTTGTTAATATCATTTATATACAGTGCAAAATCACAAAAAGTGAGTATTTTTAATTTTAAAATAATATACTTTTATAATAAAACATAAAAGATTTCACATTTTCTCTTGGAGGACACCAAGCAACAGACCCTGTATTTCTGATTTAAAATACTTATTATGGTTGCTCCATAAAAGGGAACATATGTTCCTGTTTTATGGATATATACTCCTTTACACATTTTGTATATTTTGGTAGTGAAATAGAGACAGTGACAGGTTACCTCATGGAGAGTAAAGAGTTCGGACTGCAGAATTGGGTAACGACTACCAAGAAGTGGTTCTGGACAAAGAGACACAAATACTATATATATCCAACGGATTGTCAAAATTTCAAAGCAAAATGAATGACAGGCACATACATATATACATGCATGCTGGCATTACTTCAGAATGCCTGCTATGTGGAAAAAAATCTTGGTCATGACAGTGGAGTTGTAATCTGCTATGCATCAATCCTTGTGGTCAGCCACATGTACATTGCTTGGATACCATGGCACACCGCTGTAACCAGTGACACTGACTACCCACTTGACTTAACCATAATGACCAAAATCTGACTGGTCCTGAATCATCCCAGGACACAACACATTTCAAAGGCTCGGCTGGATAACTGGTGACACTCACTTCCTGCCAGACAATCACCCATTAAACCATATTTCACAGTATGCATGCATGTACCCACTCCCATGGTCATGCACACACACACTCCCTCTCTATCTCTCTCTCATCTATATATATTCCTGCCATTTTCATTCAACTTAAGTATTTGATATCAATAAATTTTCAGCCAGTTTTGTTGCAGTGTGTTACATATGTGTGTTTCTACACAGTGCCCTACAAAGATCGAGGCTATGCTGTTTCACACCTCATCCATATTGTGCATATCTTGATGCAACATTAAGACCAGCAAAACTTGCTTAACTTGCACTGAGGTAATTTGTGCTCATTGATTGTGGAGGTGGCCACAGATTATGGCTGCCTGGCTGGAGTTGAGTGAAGGACAATATTACACTGCTCAGGTGTGACACACAACTGTCCTCTTGGCGCCTGCTGCTCTGTGTGCCACCAAGATTTATGTTTTGGCAAACATCCCCTGCAACCACATATTCAATATATCACAGGAAAGAATCAATCCAACATGAGCATCAAAAAAGTCGACAAACAATATCCACTGAAATCCCCAAAGGAAAAAAAATGTGCTCAGCAACTGGAGCTGTGCACTGGTATTGTGGAGTATTGTGGAGTCTACAAAACGACCAAGGAGCACAAATTAATCAGCAATGACTTTTGGACAAAAGTTACCCAAGAGTAATTGTTGCATCTATGGGATATAGGATGTCACTCAGTCTATACAGATGTAGTTTTAAAAGACCCAGGTCTGTGGTTTTCATACTGCCTAGCAAGTCATGCAGTAGCTGTTCATGTGGCAGTTGGAGCATGACTTGCCAAAGTATATAAATGTGACAGCTGAAGCATAATTTACAGGTCTATAAATGACAGCAGGAGCATGACTTATAGGTCAATAAATATGGCAGCTGGAGCACAACTTACAGGTCTATAAATATTGCAGCTGGAGTATGACTTGGAGGTCTACGAATATGGCAGCTGGAGCATGACTTACAGGTTTATAAATATGACAGCTGGAGTACGATTTCCAGGTCTATAAATATGGCAGCTGGAACATGACTTGCAGGTCTATTAATATGACAGCTGGGGCTTATATCAAAAATAGCGTTCAGAGAACGGATGACCCTTGGCGCTCACGATATTTTTACTTCCATTCTGCAATTTTTTTTGAGACTTCACAGGTGCCATAATATGGTGTAACTGCACCCAAAATTTGATGAAGCTGAGATGAATCGTTCTTGAGATATTATGCTAACAAGATTGTCCACATGTGTGCCACTCAGACGGCCTTCAAATAAATAGTCCAAAAGTTTCCTAAGTTTAAAAATAATAAGAGGAAGCTGGTTTTCAATTGGAATGTGGTCCAATATAATGTGCATCTCTGACAAAAATTTAGTGAAGCTGCAATGCATCCTTGTTGACATATCATGATAACATCGTCCCCTTGTGCGCCACGCACACGGCCTTGAAATAAGTGCTTTAAAAATTCATAAAAAGTTTATAAATGCAAAGAGGAAGCTGGTTTTAAACAGGAAACCTGGTCCATCACAAGATGCATCTCTGATAAAAATTTGGTTAAGTTATGGTGAATAGTTTAAAAAGAAAGCTGGTTTTCAATAAGAATCAGGTCCATTACAAGCTGCCACTCTGATCAAAATTTGGTAAAGCTACGATGACTATTTTTTGAGATATTGCGATAAGGTCAACAAGATGGACGGACATCTCCTTTGAAACTTAAAAGCTTCATACACTATTCCACCATACCGACACTGGTATAACAGATGGATAATGCAGGGGACAAGAATACCCTCTGGCACTTTATGTGGCGAGGGTAAAAATGAACAAAAAAGTTCATAAAAAATCCAAAAATCAATCAACCACGACTATTTGAACAAACTCACTAGAGACCCATCCAAGATACATTCACACCCAGTTTGAAGCGAATCTGGTTGACAGTTATGGAGAAGTTGAAAATGTGAATTTCCATTGCAATCCTCTTTGACTTGCATTGTAATCAATAGGAATGCATGTATGCATTAACCGGCAAGTACCCAACTAGAAAAATTAGTTAAAAATCAGAGATCCACAGTATCACTATCTAATGAACACTTTGTTTATCACTCACACAAGCTACATATCCACTACATTTCAGAACAATCTCAGTGATGGTTCTGGAGAAGTCAAAAATGGCCTTAACACACAAAAATTTGAAGAAAAAAAAAAAATAAATAAATAAAAAAAAAAAAAAATAGCAGCACCACATCTTGAACAAATTAAGGTCTGGCGGTCCCTAGAGGTGTCGTTATGCAATTTCAAAGCAATTGGCTGAGATGTTTGGGAGAAGATTTTTTTTAAAGATTTTCAAAAAAAAAATTGAGCAAAAAAATTCATGAAAAAATGTTTAAAAATGCCCACTTGAAAAAAAAATTGGTTGTACATCCCCATCAATTTTCACAAAAATCTAATTGACAGTTTTTTTGAGAGAAGTTGAAAATGTGAATTTCTATTACAGTCCCAACTGACTTAAATGGTAGTCAGCTGAATACATGCACTAACCAACAAGTACCCAAATTGTAAAATCCATTAAAAATCAAGGATCCAGAGTATTTACACCTCCTTCAAGCTACATTTCCACCAAGTTTCAGAAAAATCTTATTGACAGTTTTTGAGATGTCAAAAATAGCTTTAACACCTGTAGAAAAATTCATAAGAAAAAGTGAAAAAAATGTGCCAAATGTTCAATAAATGAAGGTCTGGGGTCCCCAGAAGTGTCCCTATGCTATTTCAGAGCAATTGACACAGTGGTTTTGGAGCAGAAGATTTAAGACGATTTTGCAAAAAAAATGAAGACAAAAAAAAGAAAAAGAAATCCATATAAAAAAATCCCTGGAGCATGACAATTTGAACAAACTTGGTAGAGACCTACCCAAGGTGCATCTCCACCAAGTTTTAACTGAATCTGGCCGACAGTTGTTGAGAGGTTTGATAGTTAGAAAATGTGAATTGACAGACAGACAGATGGACACTGCCTATGCTGAAAACAGAGGGAGGATCATCTTATAAAGAAAGAATAATGTGGCTTTCAAAGAGTTAAAGCAGACAAGTGGGATCTTTATGGCAGGGCTGATGCGTAGGCCATAGCAAGGCATAGATAGTCCTGCCCTCCTAACCCATGGAAATTGGACACTGATGACATCTCCACTCAGGACTGGTCAAAGCTGGAAAACCAATCAGCACCTGATGGTAAACCCAAACAGTTCTTATATAACTATGCAGCTCCTGAGAAGTCATCCCATGGCATTCACCCCTAATGCTACAGGACACTTCTGTCCATATTGAATTTGCCTCATCAGCAGCCCAGGCAAATTTCACAAATCAAGTTAATTCAGTCATTCTAGCTATAAATAGAAGCCAAGTCACAGGTGCACAATGAGACAGTATTGACGCACTAAGCACCAAGAAACGTGACTAGAAGATGGCAATAGCCAACAACTGAATAGCACATAACCACTGGTGGCAATGTTTAATTCCGTCTTTCCAGCAGAGCTTTCTATTCCTCTATGCATATGTTGGAATCACTGGTGCTGCCAGCCAAGGTAAACAAACTGTGGCTCAGTGAGATGCCATTCCTGGTGAATATATCTTCCTTTTGGTACCTGTCCATGTGGAAGATTATAATTAACTTCTCATCTGCTACCTACATTTTCTACCAGGCTATGGACATTTAACATTAGCTGATTATAGGAGTAAGTAAGCAGCTTAGTTAAACACCCTAGGCCTGTATATAGGAGGGACATTGCTGATAAATCACACAGTATCAGCCCACTGCCCCCTACCCCCACCCCCCAGTTTAATTTGCATGCAATAATCTATCTGTGCCAAACAAAGTTAATTAATATAACAAAATCAGAAAACTAATTATTATGCATTATATTATACTCTGATATTACATTCCCCCCCCCCCCAAAAAAAAAACTTGCTTGAACTTGAGCATGGTTATTTCAAAATGCATTATACACTTATAGCTAACATAACTTGTGTCAGTCACACAAAAAAAGAAAGAAAAAAAAACCTTCACAATAAAATCACGGAGGATATCGGAAAATACTGTTACATCCAGAAAATAAATTGTGCAAAGCTTTTTTTTCCAAATGATATTTCACTGATCTTGTGCCATGCATCACTTGTGCTGTCCCTATTTGTACATGTATTGTGCAGGGTAGTGACTCACACACCAGTCAAAGTAACACTACGACATCAGCCACCAGTCACACTCAGCACCAACACAAGCAAAGTCACTCTTCATTATTCCAGTCTCTTAAGTCACTATCTGCCTATTTTCATCATTCCTATGTAAAATGTATGTATACTGGATACCCTCCCCTAGCTCAGGCTAAAAACAGAGGAACATGTCATATCTGAGCAGGTAGAAGTCTAAGGGGAATCAGACAGGAAAGCGCTGTAACCACTGGGATATTCCTATCATGTATCCACTGGAGCCATGTCTCTTGTAACCTGCACTCATACCTTGGCACAGGTCCTAGGCTGGACAACACCCATCCCAGACATCACCTTGCATTCATTATGTCTTATCAGCAAGACAAGATCAAGATGGGAAGCTGGGAGCTCCACTACCACTGGTTTATCTTTCACTTGCATAACCATGATTCAGTCTCATTACCATAGGGATCCTCCAGTTTCCTCTCCACCCTGGGCTATATATATATACACATATATATATACATATACCCTCTCCTCATTATCACACAGGCAAGATGCTGTTCAATATCAGCCTTCTTTTGCCTTATACTTCTCACTCTTCTGGCTTGGAGCCGCGTGTTAACAGGTTTGAACAAACAACACCAAACGTTGTAATACAATCTTTTTCTGGTGATTTCTTGGCCACATAATTGATAAAATTTCAGAGATAATTTTAAAGTCACAAACACCCAAATTTGTAACACAACCTTTCCTCACTGGTTTCCCTGCCTGATAAAACAATCAGAAGGAATTTAATGGTTTTCAGACCTTTTCAAGAAGACAGGGTTAAAATGTGCATTAAGAAAGCCTATGACAAGCAGTCACAATGTGCAGAACCTGCCACAGCTACCATACCATTGTAAGCTGCTAGTTGTCTGCCATGTACTTCAAGTTTTGTCCTGTTAACCAAGCAAGGACATGGCAACATTGCCTACAGCATGGATTTGATTATATTCAACACTCTGTCAAGCTGGCCCTGTGACAAAACTGTCAGGTAAGCATTTACTATTTACACAAGTCCAAGGCCAAGACATGCAGCGAATTTACAAGAGATTCAGTATAAGCAGCATATATGAACAGACACGGAGGACACACAAAGACACCAAGTAAACAAACAGACAGCAAATGGAAATGTATCTCATTGCAGATTATTTCTGAAGCTCCATTCACTAAAATACACTGCTTAAACTTGCAACAAATGTTTCACTACCCTACAATGGACTATATGGAGGAAAACATTACCTGTCTACACCATGGGCATCACAAATGCAAATCTAAATTCACTAAATATCTATTTATCCTGTCTCTTGTTGCCCTGTAGAAGGCCACTATAAAATCCTCATGATATTAAGTGAAATCTGGAGCTAGTTATCCCCCTCCCCACACACACACCCAAAGGAATTCCATTTAATAAGCCAAAATTTTTTAAATTCTGTTTCACTGGAAAAAAAAAATATTATAAGAAAAAAAATCAAACTCTGTTTCAACACTGCAAACAAAAATGCAAACTTCTGTTTCAGCTTAGGAAAAAAAAACCATAAGTTCTTTGGCCCTAACAATGCCTGCTAGACACTGACATTCCAAAACTGTGTCATCTCTCTTGACACTTTTCCTTTTTGTCTGATTGCATTTTATTCATTATGTCTGTGTGCCAACTCTCTCTCTCTCTCTCTCTCTCTCTCTCTCTCTCTCTCTCTCTCTCTCTCTCTCTCTCTCTCTCTCTCTCTCTCTCTCTCTCTCTCTCTCTCTCTCTCTCTCTCTCTCTCTCTCTCTCTCTCTCTCTCTCTCTCTCTCTCTCTCTCTCTCTCTCTCTCTCTCTCTCTCTCTCTCTCTCTCTCTCTCTCTCTCTCTCTCTCTCTCTCTCTCTCTCTCTCCGACATTTCATTGAAAAGTATTACACATAGAAACTACAAACTTGGCACAATTATACTTCAACAGATAAAGTCTGGCCTTTTTATAATGAGAGGTCATACATTTCATAGTTATGCAAATGAGGGCTATTAAAGTTTTGAATCTTCAATATCTTAGATACTATAGTAGATGTGGTTCTGAGTGTATAGGAGTTTATTCATAGCAAGGTAAAGGTCATCTCAAATGTCAAGGTCATGTCAAGGTCAAAGGTCTATTTTAGGCCAAAATTTCATTTTTGAGGTCAAGGTTCACTTCAGATAGAGGTCATTTCAACGTCAAAGGCCACTTTTGATGGAGGTTTTCTTCTAGCCATACCTCGTTCAATTTTTATCCAATTTTGATCATGTTGGGCTCAAATTGTAGCTATTGTAACAATACACATTTTTGTAATTTACATGTGACCTCTTAAGTTCAAACGTCAAGGTCATTTGGACCTTTAAAAGTTTCATCCAGTCATAACTCGGCCAATTTCCATCCAATTCTAATCATGTTTGACTCAAATTGTAGGTATTGCAACACTGCACATTTTCATTAGAACATTTAACCTCAAAAGGGCAAAGGCCCAGGTCATTTGGCCCTTTGAAAGTTTCATCTTGCTATAACTTGGTCAATTTACATCCGATTTGGTTTATGTTGGGCTTAAATTGTGGGTGCTGTAACACTGTGCAATTTACATGTGACCTGTAAAGGTCAAAAGGTCAAGGTCATTTGGACTTTGAAATTTGCATCCAGCCATAAGCTTAATGTAATGTGAAGTTCCAAAGGATAAAAGTTGTAGCATTTAATATTTACAACTACCAGGCACACAGACAGATTTGCTTTGAAGCAAATCTTCTTTTCTAGTTGTTGCTGTAGTTTTTGTCTAATAATCTGATAGACAAATAAGCTGAGCCATGTGTGTTTATTCCTAATATGGGAGAAAAGTTTAGGAAAGATTAAATGTTTGAGGTGTGACACTGATGTAATACCTGTCCATGCACATGTTGTGTCCTAAAAGACCCCCCCCCCCCATCTACCTACTTGAATTATGTGTCTCCTGCTAAAAACTGAGTTACTTAAACAGGCATCAATCTTAGGTTTCAAAGCAGATGATCTGAAGTAATTGAACATGCCCATTCAATATAACTACCTTTACACATAGAGTTCATTTATATAAGGATAACATTCAATCAATATTATTCACATGTTAAGTTCATGGATTCTGGCAACTTTTAAACTGAACAAAGATACTTGGCTGGCATTCAAACAGTGAATGTGACATTGCAGCAAGTCTTGTAACTGATGCGGTTTCATGACAAAATGGTGAACTTCCCAACATCACTTGTAACCCATTCAATCAGAGTGAAACTGCAGAATAATGGTAGCTGGGAGATAGAGCTGGCTCTTACGTAAGAGAACATGGCACAGCATATGAAGACCTTGTCAGTACACTGGCCCACAATCATAGACTAAGGCAGGCAGCCACAAGAAATTTATGGACTCTCACTGAGACGACAGAGTTCAAAATTCATTTCACATATGGCTTACATAATAGAACAAGCTTCATTGCATTGTGCAAATGACCAGAGGGGAGGTGTGTCAATTGTTAGATTGGCTCTGCTTTCAGTCACGATGTCTGCCATGAAAAAGCCAGGCATATGACAGAACCTTCTGGCTGAACAGTGGTACAGGACTTTCTCTGCACCTAAGAAGTGTTTGTTTTTGGTGGAATTGGTCAATCCTGGAGCCAGGGTTGATCAGCTGCTTAACTGTCAGGTGATGGCCCTGGTATGAGCCAGGTTGGCACAGGTCCTGTGTTGGCAGGCTTACTGTCCCCTTCCTGTGTCACCTATGACCACTAGTTGAGGCAGTCTCCACACTTTGCACTGACCGCAGATCACACCAGACGCCCTTAATGACTGGCAAGCCACTGAGACAATCTCATCTATCTGTCAACTGCACATTGCACCAGGCCTCTTTATGGCCAAACACACCTCTTCTAAATCTTCCAAATGTGACAGGTTTCTGGTTCTATGCTTGTACCATTTAATTAATACAGCCGCTGACAAGTTTTGTTGGGTGTCTGAAAATGTATCCTTAATGACACACTTTATGGGTCAAGAGTTGGTAAATTGTTGATGCAACTTGGGATGTGTCTTGTCAATGACCATTCCCAGGAGCCTGGCTGGTGCAGCACACAAAGCAATTACTACAGGGGCCTCACTGAGTGTGTGTTATGGTAATAGGTCACAGGCCCACCTCATTAGGGGTGATTAACCAGCCATGATTTATTAAGTGGCTGGTCAGGAAAGCCTTGGCATTCCCCTGATGCCCTTGCCCAGACACAACAAAGCAAGCACCCTATCACAGGTCTTGACCTCTGACATCTAACCCCACTTTCACACCTTTTTATGCCCCCCTCCTACATAAGGTCTTACTCAGACCAATTACAGAGCAGTGATCTTATAACTCATCTTCGTCTCACTTCAGTTTGCCATGAAAACCTTAAGTGGTTTACATATGACCCCACTTCAACCTGAACTATAAATGTGTCTTTATAGCCAAAAATCAAAGAACATACAAATTCCCATTGTATTCAGGTTATGTACATGTTTGTATGTTTTGTATTAAGGTTATGTACATGTTTGTATGTTTTGTATTAAGGTTATGCATATGCTTGTATCTTTTATATTCTGGTTATGTACATGTTTGTATGTTTTGCATTCAGGTTATGTACATGTTTGTATGTTTTGTATTCAGGTTATGTACATGTTTGTATGTTTTGTATTCAGGTTATGCACATGTTTGTATGTTTTGCACACAGGCCTATTGCTGAATAAAACAATTTCCTTTCCTTCCTTTTTTCCCCAGTATTTCCGCCCCCCCCCCCTCCCACACACACAGTCAATGCTTGTTGATAATGTTGCCTGCAAAACAGACCAAGTTCCATGTTACTACACTTGCGGTTAAATTACTAGGCATTCACACATGTGATAATGCATTTTCAGAAGGTATGTCGGAATCAGACTTCTTACTCATCATATATACATGTATGTACTTATTCTTTTTCTTTTTTTTTTGAAACAAAGAACTTGCTGCCAAATTCTGCCCTATAAATAGATATGCCTCATTTGGCCTGTGGTGTCAGTGTGAGACAAATCACAATCATATACTGCTGCAGGCAGCTTCTTTTTCACACTAAACCCTGGCTATGTCATTGAATTCACATTCTGAAACTGATGAAGGAATGCTAATAATTTCTAATAATTTGCCTCAAATATTTCAGTTCTACCTCTATTCTTGGGCTGACTATATGTATACATGTACATATGGTCTAGTGCTCAAAATGGACCATCTGAAGAATGTGCTGGCATTTAGTGGCTATGGTCTAGTAGCCTGTGATATGATCTCCCATAAACTCAGGGTGTTAAGTGTCTATTGTGCCCATTTACTGTTGTGGCCACCCAAAGCCTGTGGCTACCTCAAATGGCATTCATCAGTCAGATTTGCTGGACAAAATCCAATTGGAGAGTGATTACCCACATTGAAATGTGTATTACAAGACTTTGCCTGGAGTGGCTTGAAATTGACGCCAAAATCAAATTTGACAATAAAACTGCACAAAACTCATGGTGATGCATCCTTGATCAAATACAAAGCTTGCCACTTCTTCTGTGGCATTGCTATGCAATCAAATATGAACAGGCCCATCTTCATTACTATTTCAATAGGAATGCAAATATTCCTTTCTATGGTGCAGAGGATGTGTGAATCACTTTTGCATTACAAAGAATTGTGCAGCCTGCAGAGTTAATTCCTCCAGCCAATATATAATGGAGCTTGAATGTGTCTGATCAAACATTATAGACTGAAGGATGACTTGTAACTTTAACCCTGATCAATCTAATGTGGCTGTCTCCACATGCAAGTTTTTCCCACTAAAAATCCCAGAAATGGTCCAGCATTGTCAATGTCTCCTGTTTCTATCTTCTTCAACCCTCATGGAGGCTATTTGTCAAGGACTGTCTTTACTGCACTGTGGACACAGTGAATAACTTGGACATGATAAGCACACAGCGCAGCCAGCAGGCTGGTCCACCCAGTCCCCACAAGGGGGGTTAAGATTTCATAGGGTTTATGGGCGTGGTTGAAGTAATTCTGCAATCAATGCCACAACTAAAAATCCTGATTTGTCCAAGTGATGAAACCATAACCAACCACTTAAACACAACCTTATAATGATACCATGACCAATCACTTAAACACTACCTTATTATGATACCATGACCAATCACTTAAACACTACCTTATTATGATACCATGACCAATCACTTAAACACTACCTTATAATGATACCATGACCAATCACTTAAACACTACCTTATAATGATACCATGACCAATCACTTAAACACTACCTTATTATGATACCATAACCAATCACTTAAACACTACCTTATAATGATACCATGACCAATCACTTAAACACTACCTTATTATGATACCATGACCAATCACTTAAACACTACCTTATCATGATACCATGACCAATCACTTAAACACTACCTTATAATGATACCATGACCAATCACTTAAACACTACCTTATAATGATACCATGACCAATCACTTAAACACTACCTTATTATGATACCATGACCAATCACTTAAACACAACCTTATAATGATACCATGACCAATCACTTAAACACTACCTTATTATGATACCATGACCAATCACTTAAACACTACCTTATTATGATACCATGACCAATCACTTAAACACTACCTTATTATGATACCATGACCAATCACTTAAACACTACCTTATAATGATACCATGACCAATCACTTAAACACTACCTTATTATGTCAAGGTCAGATTTGCTGCCATGTTTTAGTTCAATTTGAAATGATTCTGACTGGCACTGTATTTCTGCAATAAGAACACTGTGTATATTTGTGTGTGTGTGTGTGGGGGGGGGGGGTACACTCATATCACAGTTCTTCTCTTCTGCCTGGCCATGATGACAACTAGTGTTGGTGGCTAATGCATGTAACCCAGGGTAAATAAAGGAACTATTTATCAATCTATCTATCTATCTTTGTTCCACTGTCACTACATGTAAACCTTTTTCCTCAGTCAGTTACATGCTTTTTAAACAGTTACCAAAGGAGGTGCTCTTTGGGAGGAATATAGTAATAAACAATAACACGAAAATAACATGAGAAAATAATGCCTGCCACAAAAATTAAGTAAATAATGTGCTGATACAAATACAAGTGCAATGTAGAGTCCACTTAGCACACTGTTCCACTGATATAATGTGTGGATCCCTGTCAGTCCTGATATGGTTTCTCTCTAGCGTCAATAGAATTGAACACAGAAGTGCTTTCATTTCAAACATTTATCTTGATTCTTAGACACAGACGCCAAATTTATTTTACACAAAGCCTATTATCAGGCACACAAATGTTAACACAAAACCCATTTCTTCACTAAGAGATTATGTTTTGTAAATCAATCAAATGTGAACAATATGAAAGTGCAGTCCTGTCGCCATTCATTTCTGTCATATGACACTTCCAAATGAGATGAAATTTGTTCAAAGATCATAAATTACTATGAAAATATGCACACTGGACTTTTGTGAGGGTGAGCTGAGATGACCATTAGATTAATAGCTTGTCTGGCTATGCAATGGAGTGGACAGGCAGGAGTCTGGCCATTGCATTAAAATAATCACTTTATATGACTTCTCTATTAATAGCATCCTTCTCTGCTTGACCTTTGTCACTCTTTGTTCTAGTCTTCATAGAAACTGTAAATTTCTCTATTTTTTTTATTAAAAGCAAAAAAAACCAGGGAAAAACTATTTTGAATATTTGAAGTTTGTTGATATAATTTTGTTCATGTATTAATTAACACGAGAACTTTATTTACGTAAGTCTTAAGTAAATCATACCCTCATAACACACTGAAGGAGGTCAAGGGTGTAACTGTGTGTTACATGACACGTCATATTCTTCTTTCACAATCAATCCAGTCCATTCTAATCTGCCTGTCATTTAGTGATCAATAACACAATATGTAGGTAACACTGACAGCTTCCCCAATCACAGGTGACAATCACAAAATGGAATGGTTTAACATCATTGAAGCCTGAACTTTTGACACTGTACAGATGAAATTAAGAGTCTCATCTGGGGACTACTAGTAGGCGAAGTGTTATTTTGGTGGGTGATAAACTGTCTGGGCTCCTCTGTGGTGGAACAGAGACTGTGATAGTGCCAGCAGTCAGCTATACATGCTGTGATAGTGCCAGCAGTCAGCTATACATGCTGTGATAGTGCCAGCAGTCAGCTATACATGCTGTGATAGTGCCAGCAGTCAGCTATACATGCTGTCATAGTGCCAGCAGTCAGCTATACATGCTGTCATAGTGCCAGCAGTCAGCTATACATGCTGTGATGGTGCCAGCAGTCAGCTATACATGCTGTGATAGTGCCAGCAGTCAGCTATACATGCTGCTCCAGGCAGGCAGCACACAAAAATGTTTTATGACTCTTGTTGAGAACTTTTATTTTCCATGAAATGTAAATTTAAATACATGTAACTGTTTGTTATGCAACATGAAAATGCATGACATGGAACATGATTTGGTGTCTGCACAAACTGTGAAGTGACAGGACCACAGTTCACTGTCTGTCATGCCTTCTTCAGTTTGTAATAACAATCCAACCCATGACAAACTTGCGTGCCAAATAAATAACATGATTTTCCCTTCCTCAGTACAAATATTAAAAAAGAAATTTGCCCATCAGAATATTTGAGCAAGCTGAATAATTTTTTCTTTGTACATTTTTTTTCTGAAATCATATATACATATATATTTTATGAAATGAGCTAATTGGTAGATGTATGCTCCCAGTACAATGGCCAGGCAGAGACAGACTCCAGTGCAGACCCCCAGTGGAGCCTCTGGGGCTCTACTTAGGTATTGATCTTATGGCACTTCAAACTTTCATGTTTTCAATCATGTCAGTTTTCTTATTTTTCAAAGAAAATGTCTTGCCTCAGAAGTTCAGATGAACAGGGACACAAACAATTCCCAAATTTCACCATATGCTCCTCACTTAATTGTAAAGTATAAACTCAGCAGAATTTCATTTTAGATCCCTATTTGATGGGAGCTGTCACATTCACTTTACTTGGAGGTTGGTGTGTCTCCCTCCGGAATGGTGATTTCATAAACTTGCACACAAAGACATTTTGAAATACTCCCAAGCATGACAAACCACCATCTCCAGGGCTTATCAAACCATCTGTCGAAGTCTTCCGACTCTACCAGTCAAGTCTATTCTAAAACACAAATGTCCCTAGGCTCCAAAAAAACCCACTTGAAGCAAGAAGGCAATGTGTAGGAAAAGCAGAGAGACAGTGAATGTAACTCCACATGAAAGATCATATTTCTTTTTTTTTTCTTTTCTTCTTTTTTTTTCTTGGGGGGGGGGGGGGAGGGTAGGTCTCCACTGTTTGAGCGTGAAAGCAACCTTAGATTGATTCTGCAGCAAGGGCAATCCAGATAACCATATTTCAATATATAAGGCTGCAAATAAATAGGCCCATGATTCCCCTTGGCTAATTCCCAAAAATCAATGAGTGTACTTAATCAAATGTTGACTAGCAACACATCTTGAGGACATGCACCTAAAGTGACATTTCTAGACTCTCTCCATCAATGACCTTAACCAGGATATCTAGCTTCTTGCCTCATCCTGTGCATTAAGATACAGTCATTTTATTGACTGTACATTTATATCTGCACAAGTGGCTTACTTCTGCTAGTATCTCCTTGTACCATGTGACCTTTAGATATGTGGAGGTGATTAAGGTCTGTGTCTGGCCTCCAGTTCCTGTCATGCTGAATGCTACATGTATAAATAAGACAGATCCAATTTGTAACTTGTTGTTCTACTCACATCTCCCATCAGTTTGACCTTGGGATTAGTGTATTTGCTTTGGGTTAAATCTTGTATCTTTCTTCCCATGTACATGACAGGCTTCTTTTTGGTTTCTTACTGTTATTACCATTCTTGACTTTAAAAAAAAAATTTGAACAAGTATATATGCTGGTATACAAAGCTCATTCAAAGTCTTCCCAGAGAGAAGTGCAAAACATGACACAAAAGTCAAGCCTAGCCCTTTGGTACTTGCCTATTTGGCAAATTGTCGGCTGTCTTTGCCTTTATATAAACTGACTGTACCAGCACCAAAGTGCTGGTGTCCCACACCTGAAATCTGGCTGGGCAGGCAACACTGGTATCCAGTAGTCATCTTGTGCTGGTGTTGCCCGGTGCAACAATTGAAAGGATTTGTCAGGTTATGTAGGTAGGTCACAATAAAGTAAGAGTAGGTTATGTAGGTAGGTCACAATAAAGTAAGAGTAGGTTATGTAGGTAGGTCACAATAAAGTAAGAGTAGGTTATGTAGGTAGGTCACAATAAAGTAAGAGTAGGTTATGTAGGTAGGTCACAATAAAGTAAGAGTAGGTTATGTAGGTAGGTCACAATAAAGTAAGAGTAGGTTATGTAGGTAGGTCACAATAAAGTAAGAGTAGGTTATGTAGGTAGGTCACAATAAAGTAAGAGTAGGTTATGTAGGTAGGTCACAATAAAGTAAGAGTAGGTTATGTAGGTAGGTCACAATAAAATATCAGTACTTACAGGCCAGCACCAGCTCTGAGATGAAAGTCTGCACGGGGCCAGACTCACTGATGCCCACACAGCGGTATGTTCCTGCATCTCGGTTTTTCACTTGGGTCATCAACAATGTGCCATTCTCATACACAGTAACCCTGCAGCACAAGAAATAAATCATTATAAATAATGTTTTGGATGAGTCAATATACTAAACAAATATATAAGGACAAAATTTTGATACTTTGAAACTGTGCTGATCTAGTGAAAAAAATTCATTTCTCAAACTTGGTCGAGTCAACTTTCTATAATGTCTCAACTTGACTGTCAGCAATAAAATGACACAGAGACAAATATTTTATTCCTCTTGAGCTAACTTGTAACCCTGCAAATTTGTGAATATTTTTCAAAGCCAATTACAGAAATGAAATGCTATTAATATGTTAAAATTCTGGACTGGTAATCATTGAGCTGACCGAGGGCAATGATACAAGACTCTGCACATCTACAAGGAAATCATTTACTCCTGCATTGAACAGGACACAAGGCTCTAATTTGAACTGTGTGCAGACTGAATCAGCAGCACCTTGTCTTGGCACACTCCAGGTGCACTGCACCCAAACAGAGGGAACACTGCACAATGCAGCCAGAGAGCAGGGGAAGCAGTCAACTGAGGGCACACTGTGGGCACAATGCAGCCAGAGAGCAGAGGAAGCAGTCGACTGAGGGCACACTGTGGGCACAATGCAGCCAGAGAGCAGGGGAAGCAGTCGACTGGGGGCACACTATTCTTATTGACTTAACTGAAGCATATAACATTTTTCACATTAGAAGTTTGCTGCAAATTTTTCATGGGGAAAAGTTCTATGTCCATGTGTTAATGTTACCACTCTGTGTACTAGCCCTGGTTTTTCTTTGTAATGAATGGATACTTTAGCCATGACATGACAGGTTGTAATGTATTTTAACAAATATGTCAACACATTGAGAAAAGGATTGGTATACCCATCACCTCCAATATACAAAAAGGGTCCAATACTGATAAATAAGAAATTAACCCCAGCTTGGCTGAAAGTGTTGTTTTTTGTTTTTGTTTTTTGTTTTGTTTTGTTTTTTTTTTTTGGGGGGGGGGTGATGCATGTGTATCATGCAGCCAAATGCAAAATCACAATCAGGCTGATTGGACTGATGATCCACTGAACAAAGAAATGTCATACAAAATGCATTCAAATATTTCAGCAAGAAAAATAATGTGTATTTTCCCCTGTAATAATGCAGTAATTTGTACATAGCTCAGTACACTGTGGGTATAGTTTAGCTGAATAGGAGTTAAGAGGAAAGCAAGCTTGCAGTGATGGGGGCTTGCAATAACTTCCCATGCTTTGCACAATTTACTGCCATGATCAAAGGACTCTAAATTATGTTTCACGCTTCCAGCGGATTCATCTTTTTTGGAGCACATAAATCATTTATATAGCCCGTACATGACTGCAAAATGGACAGCAGTATCAACAATGTAAACACAATACAATTACACCATATGAAGGGCCCTGGTTGACTTCAAATATTTCTATGTATCCCTGTGTTGCTCTTTAATGACTGTGTCGAAATGTTAAATGGGCAGAAGGCTGTTTAAACAAATAACTGGGACCTGCCTGCAGTTACTTCTCCACTTTCTGAAAGCTGTCACTTTTCCTTACAGGAACATCAACCTTTCTCCTCTCATTTCAAGACTTAGTTCCCAATTTCTGTCCCAACAAAAACATATGTTTCATTTGGATACTGGACACAGGGAAATGATGGGCCAATATCAAATTAGATATTTGACCATATGTTCTTGTCACATCCAGATTTTTTTTCACACAAACAATTTTAGCAGCCAGTGAGAGCAATATACCAATAATGTGATTTTGGAGGCCATTACACTTTTTCACTGGCCCAACATCAATGATTAGCACCCAACACTGTCATTAGCGCCCAAGCGAAGGGAGGGTGCTAATGACAGTGAAGGGCTGGTAATCATTGATGAAGGGCCAGTGAAAAAGTGTTACACTCAACAAAATCATGTTATACTATTATTACTACTTCTAATAAAAATAGGGGGCCACTAATGCATTAGCATATGGGGCAAACGGATAGTGCATAGTGTTATGGGGTTTTACCATGTGAGCAAACTTATCTTCTAGAGAATGTCCTACGAAACAGTAATAATAGACATATACAAATTACACACCAAATATCTGAAAGAGCTGTCAATGTGCATGTACCATGTAAGCTATTGATTAGCTATATCATAGTGTACCTAAATGTGGGACACTACCAAACACACTATATCTTCCCGTATGCCAAAACCCTGGGTTCCTTGTGCAAAATTTGAACAAAAAAAATGTCAGAAAGTCTTTGTGACATTATCCTGCAGTACAATCTGGGGGCATTGGCAACTTTGTGAGAGACCTGGCCACTGAGGTGTTCATTGTCCCTATCAAGCCAGTGGACACATACCTTCCATTAGTTGTGTTGATGAGCCGTTTTTCATTAAAGTACCACTCTGTGATGATGGCCCCAGTGTACACACAGTCAAACTGTGCTCGCCCGTTCCTCTGTACCAGCAGTACCTGGGTGAAGCTGGCCAAGTCCAGGTGAGCAGCATTGCTACCTGCAAATACAACAAAGACTTAGCTAGCTGTCAGCTTGTAGTACAGCTTGCTCTGCTCTCTTGTCTGCAGAATGTGGGCACCTGTCTGTTAAATACCTATCTATGCATGAGGTGACCATAACTGGAACCACAAAAGAAAGACAAGTAACTGAGAAGTCAACATGCAGAAAGCAGCGAGCAGCTAGCTGAAGACCTTATCAGCATACATGGACTTTATAGCAACCAGGATACAGGGCTAGTCCTCTATTAAGCCGCAATCAAGTGATAACTGCAGAAAGCTTCAATCAAAGATTCACAGGCCTGAAAATCTACAATACAGCATTACCTGACATTCTGATATGTTAATTTTCCACTTTATTATAAAATCTTTTGGATTTCAATTCCACGAGAATGTATGGATTTTATGGAAATGAGGGAGGCTAAGGTTTTTCTTTTTTTTACTAATGATTTACACAATGCAATGAAACACATTATAAAAACTATGTATGTTGGTTTTTCCATTAGAACTGCCTGCAAAGCAGACCAACAGCTGTATCAGTAGGTGCAGAAAATATGGAGCTTGGTGGGTTCAGCAGACAACTACAAACAGTGAGGGTAGATACATCTTTATCTATTGGCATTTTTGCTGACTGGAAATACTAAGCAGAATATGTTATTGTCAACACTTGCATATGCTAACATACTTAAGATTAACAAGAGGCCCTTGGAACTAATGCTCTGCTAACCATAATCACCAAAAAATCATTTCCTGAAATGTATTCTGTCCACAAACTTGAAAAGTTAATCAAAGTCATCCAAATTATCAAACTTCCACATGATACACATTTGTGGTACATTTGACATCACTTGCCGTATACTTTATCAAGAAAGACAATAAAATGTCGTTTTCTTAAGTGCTTAATAACCTTGAAATTTAGGTCAAGGTCATACAATCATTGGGTCAAGGTGACCCAAAAAGTAGGTCCCTGTAGAGTTTTATATACAGGGTAATCAGGTGCAATTTTGATCTGGAGGCTAGCAGTCACAAGATTTTAATATTTTGACTCCTATGTTAAATAATACTATAATGGCGCCACCAATGTCTATCTCCACTTGGATTTTCATACACTTAGTAAGTCCCCAAAGTTATATGAGGTTATCTTGAAAATTCTTGACTGCAATGCGCTCACAAGCAAAGATTTTACAGATGGACGGACATATGGATAGACAGACATGAGTGATCTCATGCCACCTTTGGTCAGTAAAGCCAAAAACTGTGTAACAAGTTCAAAGCAAATAAGCTTACTATATTTGGAGAGGGGTGTAATTTTTGCAGCACTTTTGAGTGCAATAACCTCCATGATGGTACATCATCAAGTCAAAATGATGCTCAGCTACAATGAAAATAAAGCACAAGAACAAATGAACATTTGCATCAAAGACCTGCACATCCAAAGTCACATCAACATAAAAAAAAAAACAGAAGCATAAGTACAAAATGGTTCACACTTAAATCTTGTTGCATTTTGTACAGACAGTGACATGTATGCAAAGAGTATGTGGGTAGCAGTTGGTTACACCTCTAGGTGCCCATTGCACCGTGACCCTGGGCACCACATAGAGGCTGTGTACATTTGCCCATCCTGGAGAGAGGCATTCAGAACTACTACCTTTCATCCACAGTCAATCCTAACCCATGCATGCAGCATATCAACTTTAGCATTTAAATCACTTTGATCTGGGGCCACCTGACCTATAGTCTTCCACAGGATCACTCCCCTGCTCTGTGAGGTGAGATGGCACCACCAGAGTCTGGCCATTCCACCAGGTGGATAACACCCACTGACTTGAGATTACTGACTTGAGATTACTAGTTTGGAACATGCACAGTGCCATTTCCCCAGTGCAGAGACAGTGTCATTTGGTTTGGCCTTGTTGGCCTTGTGCAGCTATCTGGGTCCCACTTCAAAATAAAACAAATAACCTCTCAATCCCAGGTCATAAATCAGACCAACATCAAATGAATCCAGGCAACACTGAAATCACTGCCACAAAGTGATGTTAATCTCTGTAGCTCTTGCCTGCAGAGAGTTCAGGTTCTATCCATGGTATATCACCTACACTTTGGTTTTGAGCAACCCTCTCAACAAGCAGTCTTAAATTGTCCGGTTACTTCTATGCTACCACATATTAGCTGCAACTGATGAAGCAAACTTATGTAAAGAATCAACTGTTCATTTATCAGTGCGTTGTCTGTTCATCTATTTTCTGCTAGTTGCAACCAAGCCATATTACATCCAGCTGACCATGTTAACTTGTGGAAGAAATCAAACTTTCATACATCAGTAATTTTTTTCATCTTTCTTTATCTTTACATCAAACATTTTTAGCCATGACTGCATTTCTACACCTACAAAATTATATTTTGAACCTTGGGCCCACAAAAATGCTTTGATATACATGCCACATCTGCCTTTGTCCAATACCTTGAGAGCTCCAATGAATCACCTGGGTGGGTTAATTTCCCTACGTAATTCACTTTACACCAATCCCTCTTCAATCGGACAGATGTTGACAATGAAAATTTAGCAAACTAGTTCCATTACCATTTACTTCAGTTTAAATTGCTCACAAACATGCAGCCGCTTGTGAAGGGCCAGCACCTTTATGTCAATGTATAAACAGAAACCACCATGGTAATATTTGTCTGACAATTAGGCACAACAAAATTCTGAAAAACCTTGCAGAAATAGCAATAAAGACAAACAAGATGACTGTGACAGTCCTGTGCTCACCTGACATGTACATATACCCTTGCAATTTTGCCCCAAAAAGGAAAAGGAAATTCATAGAAAATCCAAAAATCAATGACAGTTTTGGAGAAGTCAAAAATGTGAATTAGCATTACAATGCCCATTGACTTACATAGTAATCAATAGGAAAGCTGCATTGACCGATAAGTACCCAA